>JAPZEB010000006.1:10154275-10169615 GCA_029783705.1 Chaetodon striatus
AAACAAACGACTTATTTTGACGGACACTTTGCATAGTGACAACAACACTAGGTAACACATTTTAAAATGATAAAATTATTTAACTTATCCATGTGAAACACGGAAATCATGTCAGTAAATCTCACTGATGCATGAATGTTGTGGAACTTTTAAAGGGACAGCCATGCTAAAGAAAAGGGGGGGCAACAGGTCTGCTTGTATAGTTACCTTCCTACACTACTATTAGGTCCAAAGTTCAAGGTCAAGTTTTTTTACTTGTGCTTGTTGGATTGCATGATTTAATATTTACTGTCATTAAAGAGTAACTTTTGTATTTTTAAACTCTATTTTACCATGTTTTTAACGGAGACAACAATTTTTGAAATTGGTTTGTTATTGAGCGAGAGCGCTGCAGCAAGCAGCTGTTACATAGACTGTAATGTCACCACTCTGGAGATTTGTGCCCAGTCACTTTACGTCCACTAAAACTGCTTGTTTTAGCCACTGACAGGCTCAGACTATTATTTTAAGTGTCTGACAACATTATGGAAAGGACCCTACAGGGACAGACCTTTTTGATAAATAGTAAGATCCCTCTTGTTTATCCAGAAACAGCCCAACCAAATCACTACCAGCAAACTCACCAGTTTTCATTTAAAAAACAAGGCCTAAAAGAACCATACGCCACTTCCCACAGAAAAGTTGTGATGTGTAAAAACAGACTTGATGGCTTTTGTCCATACGCACGTTTTTGGTATGGATCCTACGCACTGCTTTATAAATGAGACCCTTGGGGACTGTTGGTGGAGTGAAAAGGCGCACAAAGACAGTTTTAATTTTCTTGGTTTCTATTTTGAATGAAGTGCGTTTTTCAATGATAAAATTACTGTTTATTTATTTAAATGGAGTTTTGTGGGTTTGGTAAAAGTGACTTTGGGTTTCTTTCCGGATCAACAAATAGGATGTTACTCTTCAACTCAAAGTTCTATCTCTGTAGGGATCCTTTCATAATGTTGTCAGATACTTCCGAAAACAATCTGAGCATGTCAGTGGCAAAAAATAAGCATGTTTAGTGGATTTAAATTGACAAATTGAACCATTAAGATTACACTGCAGCCTGTTGTGCAGCTGCTGGCTGAAGAGGTTTTGCTCAATACTGGACCAGTTGAAAAAAATGTTGTCTCCATTAGTCACCTCAACACAAAAATATGGGAAATAGAGGCCAGTTTAAAAAATACTGAAGATACCCTTCAATTGATAGTGTCCTTTTAAACCACTGCAATATTTTTTTTTCAAGAATTTTTCTTTTATTTACTTGTTCATTTTTAGTAAATGTTCAGTATGTAAAGAGTAAAATAGAGTTATTTTAAAATGGATAAATAGAGTGATTCTACAGATGCTGACTGTTGCAAACTGGCAGCAGTAACAACATAACTAGTTACATAAGTTGCCTGAATACATTCTACAACTGTTTTTATTTTTTAGGTCAACAAAGCAGACATTGGCATTGTAAAAAAAAAAAAACAATTTTAAGTGTGTGATTGTTTACATTAAGGTAAAGAGGTATTTCTGTTGGCACTCTTTGAATATGTTTTGCTCTGGAAGCTCATTTTAGGAGCACCAACAGTGTAAGGTGTTAATAAATTTAATCATGCAGTCAGAGAGAGGTGAGGTGTATGAACACATTTTCATCTTAGTCAGAAGGAGAATGTGATCTCTACTGTGTAAACAGAAACTAAATCTAATGTGACACTACAGACAGCTCATGGATATTAAGCTGATCAAACCATAAACTTTTTTGCGCAGATCAGAGTACTCATCTTATATCATTGATGAAAAATGTGAATTATCCACAATTTTAATAAGTCAAATGCTTACATGCACCAACCATAAAGTTTCCATTGATATACCCATGTTTTATACACTGGCGATGTACTTGGCTGTGGAGTATAGTCATAGATATTATCTAAATATACTGTACCACTAGAGGGTACCACCACTTCACCACATCATTGGATTTACAGCCAGTGACCAGGAGGAAAGGCAACTATTGTACAAAAAGTATACTTTTTTGTTTGTTTTGATGTTAAAGTGCAGGTTTTAAAAATGTGTCTACATTTAAAAGCCATATAAAACTATTCAACAATAACTGTACTGATTATCAATATACACAGTTTCCAAAATTTCAGAAGTCCTTTAACAAAACTATGACTGTGATCCTGTCTATATGGAAGTCAATAATTTAACTTCTGCTCAGATATATTATTGCATGTTCTGAATCACTTTACTGGGACATTAAACCTTTTAAATGATCATCCACAGAGATGACGTGTGACCTTTACTTACCTTGTGTCTTATCATCATACACTTTATTGTAACAATGAACTAATTTTTTTCCAGAATAAATGAAAATTGTGCTAAACTGAGAAAGTAAGTTGGGGATGCCCTGTTTTTACTTCACAAAAAATGAATTCA
This sequence comes from Chaetodon striatus, assembly GCA_029783705.1. Taxonomy (NCBI): domain Eukaryota; kingdom Metazoa; phylum Chordata; class Actinopteri; order Chaetodontiformes; family Chaetodontidae; genus Chaetodon; species Chaetodon striatus. The sequence continues at coordinate 10,156,730 of JAPZEB010000006.1, forward strand.
TACATATCCTGAATTCTGTCTTAAAGCTTTCAGCCACAAGAGGACAGCATAACCACATCTACGAGGTGCTGAAATCCTGCTGTTTAAGTAGAATTGTATATTTTTTTCTTTCTTCATTCCTCTCATCCACAGAGACCTAAATCTGGAATATGAGTGGATTATATATTTTGATAAAGCATTCAGAATGGTTGCCATATTGGCAGTATGGAAGAGATTATTGTGGTTAAGAATATCCTTTTCGCTTCATTTGAAAAACTTTTTAAACATGTCAGAAAGTTATTCAATCTCTATTTCTAAAAATGTCTAAACCATAACAGCCTTTTGAATAGTCCGCACCGTTCAAACTGCTCTTGTAAGTAGACAGCAGGCTTTTTTGGTCAAAGATACAGATGGTAACTTTTATGAAAAAAACAACTGCTTTTTTTCCACATTTGCTGAAACTGTCACTACATCCACACAGCAGCACGAGACAAATGATCTGTAACCACATAAAGTTGTGTCTTCTTCTCAGAGTGCTCCTAATCGCATTTGCTAGAATCCACCGTGACTGAAGTAAAACTGCCAATCAGTGCTGAGGAATCTCTAACGCAGCTATCAATCATGTCAGTCACTGCTCATGAAATGCGGTCAAACTGTCAAACTAGGCAGCGCTGATCAAATATGAATCAAGGTTCTGTTACTGCATTGTCTGTGTGAAAGCTTGCCTTGGCCGATAGGCAGTGACTTCATTTTGCCTCCACTGTTTTTGACACAGAGGCATCTTACAGCTAAACAGTACACTGAAATATATTTCTGAAAACATCTCAGGTGAAATAGGATTCTTGCAAATGTCATTAGAAGCACTACAAGGAGGCCGAGTAACATGATCTGTCTCATGCACTACTGTGTGGATATAGTGACAGCAAATATGACAAAAAATATTTTCATAAAAGTTACCAACTACAGATAGTAGTTAACTGTAAAATGAAATATGTTTGCACCACAGGTTTGAAGGACAGATTTAGGGTCAAAGGCATCTAAAAAGCTGCTTATCTTGTGCAAAAACAATAAATTAACACACCATTAAAGACAGACAAGTGAAAGAAAAACTCTAGGTAAACAAATCTTGATGTTGCTATGTCATGTATGTCTGGTCAGTGAAGAGATTCTCACCTAATGAAATGTCCACGGTGTGGCTTTGCTGCAGCTGGTTGACACAGAGCAGGCTGATGAGAAGGAATGTGATAGGTGATTGTTTCACCAGCATGGTCCCCAATGACCCAGTCTGCCCTTAAGAAGGCCTTATCAAACCTGAAACAAAGAGACAGGTGAAATTTTATCATTTGATGGGGCATCACATACACCATGGTTGTAACATCTGAGCTAAGCTTAAGACATGCTGAAGGAAAAAAAAAGATCTGTACAAACTGTGCTCTAGTGTTAGATAGCAACAGGAAGAAAAATAGCAGACTTATACTATACTAGTAATGTTACAGTTGTAGCAGTATTACACAGTATTGGCATAATTAAGTCTTATAATGACAAACATTTTTTTAAATACAACTCCTCTCACAGAGTGAAATCACAGAAAATCCTCTTTCACCATCTACCCTGCTGGCGAGCACTATATACAACCATGATCCTGTGTGAAATTCCACTATAAAGAGGAGAGGAAGACAGATGGACTTCCCTCTGAAACCCATCCAGCATGCAGCCAAACTCTGTCTGTTTCAGTCTGATCCATCCACACATACCGAGGGACTACAGATCACTATGGCTTCACTGTTGCTTTTCCTACCATATTCCAACACACAAGTTAGCTTCTACAGTACATCTTAAACATGCTCTCTGTGCACTTTGTGCAGAACTGTGTATGTGTACACTCTGTGTTCAAATGCTCCATCAAAATTTCATGTGCTCATACATAATCCAAGGCAAACACGTACAAACATGCTCACATTTACCTGCTGCACATCCCAACCTAAACCCCCAAACAAATACACCACCCCATACACACACACGCACACACAACATAAAACACACCCTTGCTCTCAAGTGGGAATGGTGATGAGACACGGTGACAGCGCCAGGCGGGAGGAATAGGAAGTCAGTTGTACTGATCAGCCATCTGTGGTACAAACAGCTTTGCAACTCATCCTAGCTGTCTGATGGACGGCCAGATTCCTGGGATGTCTTGGCACCCTGTGGCCACCGACTCTACGCGCCACTTTAATTGTTCGGAGAAATGCACACCAACAGCCAACTTGATAAATATGCCAAAAACTTGTGATTGAGATTCATCTACTAACTAGTGGTATGTTGTTCATTTCTAAAAATTAAAGCAACTACCCTTTCTGTATATGAAATGGAAGGAGTTACTGTATGTGTTTAATGTTTTGGGTTTGGTTTTTTTTATCAGTCTTATTATGAAATGGCTAAAAAAAAGAAATATTTTGTTGAAAGAAAAAAAATATGAATGGCTGTTTTATCATTTGATGTCTTTGACTAAGCTGACTTTATTTTCAAACCTTAGGGGAAAAGTCTGAAAGTCAAAACTGATTGAATAAGGATAGATTTAATAATTTCCAAAATTCCCAGTATGTTTTTATGTACAAGACTAGAGACCCTTGACTTAAAATGAATGTGCGCAAGGGGCATAATTAGGAGGGGCAGTGGCCTCTTTTCTACTTCCTAACCCCCTACTTCCAGCCCCCTTGCTCAAACCACACCCGTCTTGGTACCCAGCATTCATTTTGATTAGCTCTACAGTTTTATGACTGCATCTTGCATGGTTGTGAAGCTATTGGGTTGATAAAATCTGTCTATAAACAGACATACAAACACCTGGCAAAACACTGAAAACAGCTTCTGTAGTAGTTCCTGCAACAATTGGTGTCACCAGGACCACATTTCAGCATAATGACACACACAGACTTACAAGATGAAAACAATACCAGCCGTTACATTGTTGTCACGGCTGGTAAATATTCTGCTTCAATCTATATTTCTTGGCGTTCAGCCTTTCAAAAACATTTTCACTGTGGTCAAAAAACTGTTTGCTCTCAAGCTTGCCGCACACAAAGGGAGCCATGCAGCTGTATTAACAGGGCGGTCTAGCAGCAATATAACAACATCATAAATTACATTTATACACTAAAGAAAGATGATGTAATTAAGAAAAGACTAACTCATTTAACTGTACAAATCACTTTTGATTGAGGATTTCATTCAAGGATTGATTATGATGACATTCTGAGTTTTATTTAAAAACCTCAATAGAAGCGTCAGTATTAAAAAAAGACATTCAGTAGGTGTATAGAGTTTGTGTTATTAGAAAACTCTAAAAATATATATATAACAACCTGAAGTTTAATGATACAGTGATGATAGTGACGATAGCACTTTTTGGCTCTGTTCTTCATTCTGTATCACGTTAATAATAATTTGTGGAATCCTGTGAGTCACTACGGACTTGGCATATTTATATGCATGACACAACAATAAGAATTTGATTGGTAAAATAACCTCTGAGATCTTACAGTGTTTGGCCAATACAGCAAAAATGCTGAGGTTTCAAAAGCTGTGAAATATTACACAGTAATATGATATAGAATATGAATAACATTCATATTGAAATCCGCTCTTGCAAACATCTACACAAGGATCTGCATATGGATGTATCATAACCTAATGAGAAAGAAAGATTGCATTTTGTAGGGTGCTGAATATTAAATGTGGGTGGTAATAATATCATTGCATTGTTTAGTTTTATCTAACATATCTTATGGGGAATACAAAAAGAAGAAAGGCAGAATGTGGGTGTAGAGGCAAAAAAAAACATAATAAATCCAAGATGTAATTTAAAAATCTGCCAGTGGGAGGAAAAGATATGAGTGAAACAGAACAAGCATCGAGGTATATGTGTAACATGCTGATAACTCCAGTGGAAAATTGTTATTTTCACATCTAAATCTGATGTGAAAAAAACTAGGAAAGGGATGGATCCAATGAAAACAGCACTTACCAAGTCAGAGGTGCACTATGTAAACATTAGCAGTGTATAGTCAACACATGATATAACATTCTACACCTTGCTATATACAGCAAGTTAGGTGAATAGAGCATTTCCAAATAATTTTGTATCACTCTCATTAGTATTAGTAAACAGAATATAAAATGCATGCACCCTGTAATGCTGTGTTGCATACAGTAGGTGCTGTAGCTGGACAAAAATGCACACCTGCAGGTACTGACACTCAACACACACAAACCTGTCCATACTGAAAGGAATGACTATAAAATATCTGTTAGAGTCATCTGCCCTGAGCTAATGGGGAGAGTCTGCAGATCAAAGGAGACAGGACTGCTGATTTCCCCTTCCTTCTTCTGTCTACTGGGGAATAATCACAGCTCACCATCTAACATATTGTCAATAAGACAGAACAGGAGCTCCCCCTATACCACAGCAGACAGATCACATACTGTAGCGAGCACTAGAGCGTGAACAGAATCAGCGTTCAGCATCCCCCTTCCCATCTTTTCTGCCTCCTAAATTCAATTCCCTGCACTCATAGAGACAGATATATGCAATTCAATATGTTATACCAGGTATGTCATGTCAAAAGGTGCATTGGGAGATACTTAAATTTAACAGACATATTTACTTTAGACGCAGATTGCAAGGAAAAGCATTCATATTTCAATGCACCTGTAGCATCTGCAGGAATATAATACTAATGCACCTATTGAAAATGTAATATTGTATAGGCTTTTTATACTTGGCCATGTTTAATGCCAAATGTATACATCTCTGTGTACATTGTTGACTCAGATGTGATGGCTAATCAGCAGCTCTGTAGTAAAACGCTGCTGGGGTGCTGGGTAAAAGCAGGGAGCACAACCAGGAAGCATGATTCACTGACTTTTTTTCCGCTTAATAACTGAAGTCTAAATGAAGGCAACAGAAGGAGGTATAGAGGTAAGGTAGAAGAGGCTTGTGCTTTTGAGACAGAGTCAGACATTTGATGTACGCACAACACACAAACTACCTGCATATATTACTGTCAATCAAGTCAAGTCGTACATCACATACTTCAACATTATACAAGGCTCACTCTCTCCCCATGTAAGACTGAAGAGTTCTTATCAACACCTGGCAGTTATCGCTGACATATGGCTATGTCTTTTGGGGAAATGGATGGGGAGACAAATACAGGCTTTCATCACTGCCACTGCAATGCATTACGGGAGCTATCAGAGCAAGACAAAGGATATTAAAAGTATGAGAGGCAATGTCTGGGTCCCTGTCGGGGCTCATAGTAACAAGTCATAGTCGGCTGAGTAGGCACTGTGAAGGAGAATAACTAGCCTGAGGAGTAACAGATGATTCCATAAGGAACAGTGACCTTTGGCCCCAAAGGATGAATGATCCTGATATGTCAGCATCAAGACAGCTAAACATGCTGTTTGCTGTATTGGCAAATAATAAAGAAAATACAGTCCATTTGGCAGGACTCAACACTAACTTTTAAAAGAGGTTGCCAGACTGGTAACCAGGCAACAGCTTATGGTTGCTGAAATTGAAAATATGGCCACCATTTTTAGTCAGATAGTATGCAGTAATACGTCGGCTAAATAATGAAAATGTGACATAAAAATCGTTTAAAGGCTGTATTCCAGTAACTGAACAAAATCGTGGTTTGTGTTGTATCTGATGATATTTTTATACAATCTAATCTACTTGTTCAGGTTTATGGTTCTTTGTCAATTTAATTTATATGCACAATTGTTTGTGATGTGACAGGTATGTCGAACCACAGTTAAGCAACTCAATTTGCTTCACTAGGAAGTGCTCCTAAAATGAGTAAAATCTGGAAATGAGTTGGTGTTTAAGCTCTCCCGGTGCCCTCATCTTGACATCAGCTGGGTTTTTTAGTGGGTTTTTGGTTAGATGCCTGAAATAAGGTCTGTGATTAGGACACAAAATATGTCAGTAAACACCCAACTTGTGAATTCTGAAACTTTTATGTGTCTTAAAAATGGTGGCTAAATGAGACTACAGAACATCCTCACATCGAACATGGTTTTAGAGCTTTGTTGTCGTGGCAACGTCAAGTCATGCGACTGTGGTATAGCCTAACATTAGCTTTTTTTTTCTGATGATTCCATTAATGCTTCAGAAATCATAAAGTGGTGTTCATTGGTGAAGATTACCTTCCTAAGCAAAACATGTTAATATCATAAACATTTGTTTGCCACGGAGATTATTTTCTGCAATAATTCAAAATCCAACTTAAAAATCCCAAAGGCTTTTTGATGAGGGAACCAGGGGGATGCAAACTTCTGCGTCAGCCTACAGGAAAACATCCCCACTGGAGCACTCAGTTGTCTCTAAAACAGATTACTTTGCGATTACAAGTAAACGCACCAATGCACGTGCAGCGTTGTCTGGTTCTGGTTCTCACTGTTACAGTAATATTTAAATATCACTAACGCTACAAATATTAAAAATGTATTTATTTTGGGGTGCATGCTTTGTTGTTTGCTGCCCCTGGTTTTCATATGTTAAATAGTGGTAGCCACTGATGGTAAGTAAAGGCAAGACTTGGTTGCCAATATTTCAAAATGGTTGCTAATGGTTGCTAATAGCAGCATGGCAACGTTATTGTTGAGCCTTGTTTGGTGTGATAGACTGAATCATAATGTTTGTTTACAGTGACATCTGGGTAGAAAACCCCTACGTCAGGTACATAAAATGAAACGCGCTGAGTGAATGCTGCCTCAATTTGTTAGTTTTCAGCCACCTAAAAAAATCTATATCAGTTTAATGGTACGCTATATTTGGAATGGTTTCATCGCTTTACCTTGCCTTCAAGCAGTGACAGGAAACTGTAGCCGTTATCTCAAAGCCACCAGACTCATTTAACTTCACAGAATACAGGAGTTGCTAGCCTACTGCTGCCTTGATCATTTACTGTGTCAGGTAAAGCGTTGGAGATATTCTAAACATTGATTGTTTTAGGGTGGCTATAATACATTTTGCTGCTGCTCCCATCTACAGCGGTACATTGTTTAGCTTCCATGCTGGTAGATTTGGTTTATCATTGACGCTAACAAAGCAACACAGTACACAAAATAAGCACAGCAGAAACATCAGATAGGTTGGACCAACGTGTTTAACCGTACATTTTTTAAAGTTACAGTTGTGGCTGAAAATCACAACATGAATCAACAAGTTTGCTGATTTCACAAATCTTAATTGCCAATTGTCTACCTAGATGTGGCTGCTGTTGTTAGCGTAATGTCACAGTAAGAGTAAGAGGAAAGGAGGAAATATCGATGACCACCCAAATGACCACACAGCAAGGTACTTACTGCTGCAATCCCTTGTTTCATCCCTCTTTGATAAACACCTCAGGCCCACTTGGAGGCATTTACAGATTAAGGGATTAAAAAGGGAAAAAATCCACTGTCTTCACACCACTTGGCAAGAGATTTTTCAGTCAATGCTATTATTCACAACACAGCACCGTTAAATGCTCACTCCCACTGTTTCCTTGGAAGAAAACTTTATACCTTCCTTTTATTTGGCCAGAACAGTCAGTTAAGGGCAACGTTCTTTTGGGTTGGTAGTACAGCCAAATAAACTAAATCCACCAGATTAAGTGATCCTTTAAGATGAGTCTGGATTTGCTTGACTGTAATTTTAGCAATAGTTACTTGTACACAGCCATAGCTTAATCCCTTTAGGGTTTTCAAAACCACTGAAGGATTTTCAGAATCAGAAGCCAGAGAAATAAAATAAAAAACAGAGGATGAAGAGAGGGAGAGAAAAAGCATAAGACCTTAGTTCTGTAGGGCACAAATTGTTAAGTATTTTACCTATTTTTAAAACAAAAGCATAATACATTCTTAGTATATGTAGTTCAGTATGCATGTCACTGTATTCCATTCCAGTACATTCTGATGAATAATCTACAATAGTGAAATGAATTTATAAGCTTCTTTGTTTTTTACCTTTAATATAAAGTACAGTAAAACATTCTATGATCATTTAATGAAAAACAACTTGTCTTTTAACTTCTCTTCAGTCAAAGTAAATGTATGAAATGAGAAAAATTAGCAGCTATACTCTGCTATTATTGCTTTTTGGCAGCATGCAATCATCAGAATACAAATAACATTCACTACAAATTTGTGTAAGCCACAAATAACTTTCAGCAGCACAGCACGTGGACAGCATCTGCTCCTGTGTGAATCAATGGGCAGGCAAAGGATTCAATTCCCTCTGAAACCAGCTATGCCAAAAACATGTGCACTCACAATAGTACAATTATTACTGCAAAGACACTAACCAAGCCCCACTAATATGAATGAGTACAACTTTACAACTTACCCCTCTAGGTTATTCCTCCAGCATTATTTGTTCCATTTTCTCCGGTAAAGCCAAAATCTCTGCCAGTGTGTGTTTTTGAGACATCCAAGTACCCAACAATGAAAGCAGAGACAGGAATAAAAAGGAAGATACAATGCGGACCTGTAAAAAAAAGGAGGGAAAAAAATCAAAAGAAGGAGCCTATGCCGAAGGAAAAGCCTAAATAATCCATCTGTGATCCAGGAGACGCTATCAGATGGGGTGCATACAAATCACAAAGCTACCTCTGCAGCAACCTAGGTCCAATATCCTCAGGGTCCTAAGGCTGCACTCAGACAATTTACTGTTACAGATTAAGCCTGACATCTCACACACTCTCAAGGACAGTATAAACTGGTGAATTTCAACAATAAAATTAGCATTTTGATTTTATTTTCTCAGACCATGAAAATAACAAGATTTTGTTCTCTCATTTTGCAATATTCAGTTCTTTTTCAGTCTTTGGGGACATCATGGACTACATCATTAATATGTGGCATGTTGAGGATTATTCTGAACGCATTCATTAAGTGTACAGGTACCCCAGAGTCTTCTAAATAGATTCTGAATGTGTTTGAATATTTATTGAGTGTTTGTCTTAAATATAGCTGCAGTACTTAAACATTTCTAATAGCTTCATTAATCATTACACCTCTTTTGCAAAATGAGCTGTAATAACCTATGGTTTGCCACAATATGGAATCCAGTGTACATATAACTATTTATATTTTTGATGGTTTTCAAAATGAAGCATTGCAGCTCAAGGTAGCTGCAGCAATGTGTAGAAAATCAGTGTGTGTTGTTGCAATAGCATCCCACAGGGTCTACGTTCACCTGCAGCAAAACCAGCCTGCCTCTGTCTCTTTCACAGAGTGAAATCCAAATTGTTTTTGCCCATTTATTTTTGCTACCTGCTTAATTCTATTCAGGTTTAAACAGCGGGGGTGCTGGAACTGTAGCATGCACCAGCCACATGGCAGGAAAACACCCAATTCATCATGTAGATAGCAAGGACAAACACATTTACACCAAGAGAAATGTTGGATTTTTCAGTCCACTTGACTTGCATGGCTGTGGAACTCTGCCCCTTTCTTTAGTCTCCCACTGTGCACCCCTCCGTGTATTTTCCATGACCAAATCACTCACGTCCATGGAATAGTTGTTTACAGTAATTGATTATTTTTATTTTATTGTATTGGAAACAATGTCTGCAATGACTGATGAGTGCATCTTCTTCTGTGTAATGATGTGTGTAACAAAAGGAGAATTGATCCGCAACATTGCTCAGCCGCTATTTATTCAATTCAGTCTACCATTCAGTAGTGTGATGAGCATGGTGGATTGCACAAATCAGGCAAATACACATAAGCTTAAATGTTGTCTTACATGCAAGTAAGCCAAATGACACGAGTTTAGTTTCATTGCTGTTAATAAAAGCATTAAAAAGCCTGTCTGTGTGGATAAACCAATCTATGTTTATTCCTAACTGACTCTGAAACAGGGCACCTGCACAGTATACTGTAGATTCAAACATACATCAGTGAGGTTAGAGCATTTCTAAATCCATAAAAGTAAAATTTAGCTGCTAGGCTTAAGTATTCTACCTATAATTCTTCTGGAGGAAAAAATGATGAGTAAATATATAAAGTCTAATGCTGCCATAGAGGGGCATCAGGGCATGTGACCCAAAATAATTTTCTTTTCAACAGCACTCTTATCAACAGCACTCTTATCAACAGCACTCTTATCAAGATCCTTCGTCTAACTCAGTAGTGCAGTTTTGAATTAACCTCAAGTCAATATCATGGTCATCTATCATGCTGACAGGTGCAGACTTGTGAGTGTGATGTCGGAAAGATAATCATCTGAAGAGGAAATGTGGTCGTCTCTAGCGAGAATGTTGCTCAACTGGTCAGTATGCCCAAGTCACGTGCTGTTTGAACCTGAGGTGAGATGCACAAAGAATGTGACAGTGAATCATAAAAACTGATGTTTTGTTTTTGGAGGATGTTTGAGGAGCTCTTTTAATTGTCTTGCTGTGAAGGAAACAACGAGTTACTTCCTTTTCTATGGATTTCCCTTTCACCCTCTCCGATGCTGTCTCTTCAGTGTTAAAATGATGAAACATTATAAGCAACAGCAACATAATTTTTTTTATTCTGGCATTCTGCTCTATGTCAGCTTTGACACGTATGTTCTCAACCTAAATGTTCTCAATTTAAAGGATCAGTGTGTAAGATTTAGGGGGGTAGTGACATCTTGTGGTGAGGACTGCAGATTTCAACTGGCTGAAACTTATCCAGATTATTGTCTTCAGTGTTCATTCAGGTCACTACCAGGAGCCAAATTATCCGTAGAGGTATTTTCCTCTCAAAAACAATCAAGCCTGGTAATTATAACCAGTAAAAACACATTTCACATCAGTGGCCAATGAAAAAATGTGAATGGCCCTATCTAGAGCCAGTGTTTGGTTTGTCCATTCTGGGTTACTTTAGAAACATGGCGTTATAACATGGCAACTCACTGCAAGGTAACAAACTCATAAAGACTTATTTTCAGGTGATTATACACTAAATAAAACATTATATTATATTCCATTTCTGACGATAAATCCCCCTAAAGCCTACACAGTAGACCTTTAATGCATTGCCATGGTTAATGTATAAATGATAGCTATACACTTACATCAAACCCTGGATGTCAACAAACATTTTATCAATATTATTTTCCCATTTGCAAAATACTGTCTGTTCATAATAAATGAAGAGAAAGTTCATTACTGATGCTTGTGAGTTTTCTCAGCAAACATAGGAAAATTATAACAAAAATTATAACATTTTACAATAGGTCAGTCTGAGTGTTCTTAAAGGGATACTTTGCTGGTTTTAGACCAGCTTTGTATCATAACAATTTTTGTAGTATGTGTGAATTAACTGTGGTAAACTGATCAATAGAAACCAAGATTCTGTGATTGTTGTGTCTATTTTTTGCCTAAAATATCTTCAGAATTATATTTTAGTGCACCCTTTGGCTGCAGTATGAAGATTTGTGAGCAGGGAGTGGGCAGCATATTGTTTCCTGCATTGTTAAAACAGAGGTTTAAACCATAGATTTTAATAATAACTGGGACTCAAAAACTGCGCCAATCATTCCAATGGAATTGCTTGCCTGCCGCATATGCCAAAAAAGTTCCCTAGCTTCCTGGTTTACTTCAGTAATGTGCAGCCCACTGAAGATGCGCAGTACGGTTTCTCCTGCCAGCCCAGCCCGCGAGTTAGCCCTCAGATCACTTTTCTCAGTTTGAGGAAAGTTTTACAAATATAAAACCACCTTGACTCAAACATTCAGAATATAAGGACTCATAATTGACTTTGACTGTAGTTCAAAATGTTCCATCAACAGTTTTTTACAGTCTTTTACAGTTGTAGCCTTTGGGAAAATGCTTTGTGTGCCACAGGGGATTTTTTTCAATGCAGTACCACGACTGGCCACTGGGCCACTGAGCATTCAACAGGATCATTTGTCACTCACTGGCTGCCACATTCTTTCCTGTGTCAAAATGGACAAGCTTGCATTACATCACCCACCAGGGGAAACATTTATTGTTCCGTATCCGTGCAGTGAATTCTAGTCGTTGCAGGTTTTCTACCTCTTGAGCAAAAGCAAATGCCAAAGCCCAGCACTGAAATACTTATTTAATATTATTTATAACAAATTAAATATTAAAAGATACCTCTTTGCACTCATTCATCTACCAAATTAATTCATATTTTTCTTCTACCATGCACAACCTTCTAAGAACATAAAGCTTGATTTATAAAAGGCAATAAAGTAGATGTATGCAGATATCACTTCCACATACAGTATTATTTACATATTTATATAGACATAACATTTTCAAATGAAATGCAGACAACATCATTAACTGTATTGATTGTTCCCAGCTCATTAATATGTCTTGAAATGTTTTAGTGTTGCGTAATCCACCCTGGTATGTCAACTCTCACAATGAAGTTACTTAAGGATGGTCATGCTGTAGCAGTGAGATGATAAACCTGTACTAACCTCTGTGCAAGTATTGCCAGCGGGCATTTTCCTGAAGTGTCTTTTCTCTGTCATAAAAAGAAAAAGAGATTCGGATTGAGGTTAGAGAAACCTGTTGACCCTTGGTCCTAGTCTATGTTTGCCTTGTTTCATTATTGGTGTTGGTCTCAATATTTGTTTCTTTAGCTGTATGGTGAACCTGTCACATAGACTAATGGCTAGCCCTGAGGTTGTCTCAGGTCCACATATTATCTATTCACCTTGTACCCTCATCAATTTATCATTACACTTTGACTATACTGTACGTTGATGAGGAAAGAAATGCCCACAGTAAGATTGCTCTTTCACACACACACACACACACGCACACACACGCACACACACGCACACACACACCCACACACACACACACACACACACACACACACACACACACACAAACACATATAC
>JAPZEB010000006.1:10186814-10197345 GCA_029783705.1 Chaetodon striatus
ACCACGCCCACTTCTGCGAAATGAAAGCGGGCTGTCAGACATCAAGGCCCCATGACTGGCTGCTAGCCGATTGCTGGCCAGCTACATTGAAAGAGAGCTGCTAGCTAGATAGCTCACTCATTACGCCACTTTTGCTTTGTTGCTCTATTTATTTAACCTTTATTTAACCAGGCAACTAATTGAGAACATTTTATTACTTACAGCGGCAATCTGGGAATTATCTGCACACACTGCACACACTGTGATTTCCCTGTAGCAACTCAAATTCAGCCAGCGTCACAGGAGACGTATACATGTAAATAAGTCATAAACCTAAAGGAGGTAGAGGGGCATCAAAACTAAATGTCCTGCCTCTATGGAGAGGGATGAGACAGGGTAGAGGTTGTCAGCGGTTTTTTGTAGAGGGTGGTACTCGAGGCCACTGATAAAGTCAAACTGTGCTGTTTCACAGGGCGCCCAGCAATGAGACACCTCTTTGAGCCAGCACCTGACTTCCTGCCACAGCAGTAGGCTGGCAGCCAGTCACAGGGCCCTGATGTTTAGCAGCCCACTTTCGTCATGCGGAAGTGGGTGTGGTTTCCTCTAAAATGGGCTGAAAAAATTACTTAAAACACCCTGTTATTGGCAGAATAAACACAAAGATGGCTGAAGCTCATGGCAAGCAACCTTTGTCACCATCCCAACTGTCTGCGCCCACCAAAAAAACCACAGTCAGCAGCAAAGAAAAGCAGTGATCAAAAAGAAACAAAACAAGAATAAATATTGGCGTGGTATTCCACCATTGCAGACAGCTCTTTGCAAAGAAAGAGATGAGGTTTTACGCTAAACTTACAATATTTCTTTTAGACTGGTAACATCTAACAGTGGTTATCAAGTGAAAGTGCAAATAATGACTATGCTGCAAGCTATAACGTAATAAAGGAGATCATAAGATTGTATCAAGATTATAAGATAGCAGTGCTATTTTGGCCGTCTCTCAGCGTTTCAGCTGTTTGGTTGAAATTTGCATATTCCTGCACTACTGTCAGTAGTTGCCTTGGAGCAAGCAGCAACCTCAGACGCTGAAAAATTAAGTCAATGCGGAAGTGCTAAAATCTGCAGTTTTGAATGGCCACTTGAGGCTCCCTCCAAAACAGAGTCAGTCCCCAAAGACCCCAATGTTAAAATGACAAACTTTTACAGCAGAAATAAAGTCTGGTAACAAAGAACAGTTATGGTCCCTACAGCTAATTTTACAACTGTACAGAAGGTAAATTTTATTTATTTTATTAAAGCCCAAAGTTATGCATATTAAAGGGCGGGGCCACTTGGCTTACCCTCTCGTCCAAATATGGTCACTTCTGATTAAAAAAAAACCAAGATGGCAACGAAATGCAGAACTTGAGGCTTCAACAAACCACTGGCTGACACCAGTACATTTCATATCCAAGCCAAACAGTGACTTTGGGTTGAAATGATGACCCCCATTAATTAGGCGCATGGGGCTACACATTACACATTCTACCTTTAACACTCTTATGGACAGGAACAGTGAGAGCTATAAGTGTCACAGCCTTTGGTGGAGACTGCCTAACTTGTTTCTTTCCATGTCTCCTGTCTCCTTCTGACAGTATCAGTAGTGTTTCAGCATGCCTTTAATGGCTTGCCCTCTGCCACTCTTGGGAGGCTCTAGAGTAAGTGCTATACGAGGAGAAAGACTTCTACCGATGATGGGAGGTGACGTGTCCTCCTTTTCTCCCCTTGCACTGACTCACTGAAGGCAGGCAGGATCGTGGTCAAATTCTGTTTTTATCACAAAAAGTCCTTTTTTTTTTAATATCTCAGTCTTGTTAAAGATAAGACTCAGACTCTCCCACACTTAGGATCTCCTTCACATCATTATTTTACTTGTGTGATAAGTGTCCTGTTGTAATTAAAGTCTGCTTTTCTGGTCCTATGTGGCGCTTGTGTGGTTTAGAGGCATCTTGTGATGAATCAGAATGTTTCTAGTTATGGTCATTAGCCCATCCCGATGATGGTTGCTGAATAGCTGGGTTGTTGCAACACAATGGCTTTCCTTTGTGGTAGGTCATGAGGTCTGGCTCCACATCGACGCCTTAAAACTGGATGGTCTGTGTTGTTGACCAGGATCACATGGACCTTCCCAGTAGCACTTTCAGACAAGACTCACTCATTTAGACGAAAAGCACCTTCACCCCTAATATAGTCATCACATCTCTTTCCACTTCATGGCTTGTTCACGGTCCAGCACCTCCTTTCACAATCCCTTTCTCTCCCCCTAATATCTAAGTCCACTCACTTTTTCACTCTCTTGCTCATATAGACCAAAACTCACAGAGACACTCAACCCAAATTGCCTGCAGCTCAAAGTCACTTGTTTCTGAACCATTGCATCACATGTGCACGGAGTGAATGTAATCTGATAAAGTGTCATGGAATAAATTAAATGTCCACCCTAAGCCCAACAAAAAGGGCATTACTTTTTTCATACCATGTTACATGGTAATTTTCTAAATGTTGTTTATGTCATGTTTGATAAACACACATAATAATTTAAGGCCCTACAAACCCACACACAGGTATTCAATGACTGGCTAATTAGCAGAGGCAGAGCCAAGTCAAATCTCAAGTCCTAGTCCTGAACAAGTTATAATGCGCTCCTCACCCAATGTAATGTCAATATAAAAATATCATAAATTTACAAAAAACATATGAATACTTTTCAAAATTTGTGTTTTCTTGTTAAAACAAGTTTGTTAAAACGTTACTTAGCTTAAGCTGATGATAGCTAAGTAGCCATGATTGACCATTTCTTGTGCAGCCTGTCGAACGAAGTTGGAAGTTGTGCATCTCCATCTTAATCAAAGGCCCAACACACCCATGCAAATGTATTCAGTGACTGGCTAATTAGCATAGATGGAACCAAGTCACTGTTTTGCAAGTCACAAGTAAGTCTAAAGTCCTAAACTTTGAGTCCTACACAAACCATTATGCACTCTTCACCAAGTGTATCACTATTTTAACAATGGAGTAATAATGTTAGCTTAGTATTGGCTCGCTAATTATGTTAATATTAGCCTGGACTCACAGTACTTTGTGCACTTTAAATGTCAACCAAAGTTAGAGGTTGGTGCATTTCCATCTGTAATTTTATACCCACACATTTTGCATACTGTAGTTAATTTTTTGTTGACCTCTGCTTAGTTTTTGTACGCCAATAAACATATCTTTGTTGTCATTTTTTCCAACTAGCATTCAATAGGGTTAACTTCTTCATGGTTCTCTCCTGCAACTTCATCTGATGCTGTCTGATTGATTCAAAACAAAGGATCAGGAGAATTAAGTGTGGACTTGCTGGGAATGAGTATTGTTAACATCAGTTAATTTAGGATAAGAAGGAAGATGAACTGATTTGTTGCATCTTTTTTACATAACATACTTTTTTATCTTTAGGCTTGGAGAAAGGTATCAAGTATTTGTTTAGTCTAAGAGTCCAAGAGAAGCCACGAGTTGTAGGTGTTAAAATCCAAGTTAAGTTGCAAGTTTCTTTTGATTTTGTCACATTGAGTCTAAAGTCATTAAATTTGTGACTTGAGTCTGACTCGACTCCAAGTTAGGTGACAAAAATCCACATCTCTGCTACTTAGACTAGGGAATTAGCCCATGCTATCACAAACGCTTAAACAACAATAATGATGTAAATCACCCCACCCTGCTGCATGTAAAAGGCTTAAAGGCCTTACCAAGTGCAACATAGCTTACAGGAGCGGGAGGGAGTTGTCAAACATGTTGTACATACCCTCAGTCTTCAAGAGAGGTCTAATCGGTCAACATGAGTAAAAGCACCTGTACGAGTGTAAAGACTTAGGCTTAATGTAATAGGTTAATTACACTAGTGCTTCAAAGGTGATTATTCCCACTAAGCCACTCCACTGGCTGTGAATCAGTCTTGATAAAAATGCCGATGAGCCCAGCTGTACACTGTGGGGTTGACATGAAGAGGGAAACAAAAGAAGATGTTTTCATGATTTCTACTATTAAACCATTTTGCTAAGGTGTCATATAGAATAATAAGTGTTTGTAAAGCTCAGCACTGACTGTGGTTTGGGGTTTTCAGCAGCTTATGGTGCAGAATATCTGCATGACCTACCACGTATCTGAATAACAATTTGTATTATATAGTGTGCTGATTATTCTAAATGTTTCCAGTGATTATTGGTATTTTTTTGACATGCAAATAATAACATTGACCTGAAATCATCATGAACATTATTAATGATTTCTGAATGTAAAACTAGCAATACTGATTCCTTGCAAGCAGCTGATATCAAGAGCTGATGATTTGCAGACACCTAAAAAGCAAGACAGAAGAGACAGCTTCAGTTGGCTTACTGGCTATACTCCGGCTCTCCAGGCACACTTCGTTTTCCAGGAAACAGTAAACTGTTTGTGAAAAGAAGGTTTGTCCGCTGATCACTAAATCCATTTAATTCTGAGCCAGGTGTCGACATGCTCAGGTGTCACATTACCACAACTAATGCCTCCATCACATTATGGCCACACTGGCTTTGGCTAAACCATCATCTGTAAAATGATCAATTTTGACTACGAAACATTACATCAAATAAGTAAAATGTTCTACTTTTTTTTTTCTAATTCAATGCCCCTACGTAGTAATGACTTCATCTAATCAAAGCATGCTGTCACTCTGGACTTTCAAACGGTGGACATTCTGACTTTACAAAATGAATACTAACAATAACACCAACAATGGCTGTGTTCCATTTACCTTGCTACAGAAAGACGATATGAAACATTGAGACTGTTCTTTGAGTCTGTCTTTTCATACAGTTTGAGACAACTGCTGTGACAAATGAGTGTTTGGTTACAGAGCGAGAGGTGTGACTCACGATTGTAATGTTCTCATTTTGAAGCTGGATTTAAAGGTGTTTTAGGGTTAAGATTCTTAGCTGTCTTTAAGTACCATGGCTGTTCCCCTGAAAAATCTATTTCACCTCACACACATTAGGAGCAGGTTTAAGGCAGATTTGCATGCCCAGGTGTAAGGATTGTGTCAGTAATCCACCAGTGTGTGAGAGAGCATGTCATCACACAAATATGGCATGTTTTGTTGTTGCTGAATTGATCCAAGAACCAGGATTATTAAAGTTACAAAGGATGGGACAAAATTGAATATAAGTTACTTTCTTCATTTACATGTTACAACAAAAGCCAAGATGCTTGTATATTTTAGGGAAATTGCATTAAAATGTTTGAAAAACCCTAACCTGAGTATTCAGCTGTAAAACCTGAGGAGATTTCATGGGGAATAGTGTGACACAATGATTAGCTGTCCAAGTTGCCGTGCTGAGAAGTTCATATTGTGTCAGGGCGTCCTTTTTGTCAAAGTAGTTTTGTCACCACATGTAACCATGGCAAAAGACTGTGTTTAATCCTCCTCTAATGTGTCCTTGCAGGCCATCATTGCTTTCAGACGTTGATCTGACCTCCCATACCTTATAATGCTCTTACTCTGATCAAACCTCCGAAGCCTGGATTATAGCGCCGTGGAGGGTCATCGCTGTGAACCAGAGGTGAAAAGTGTCACACACAGTGCTTATATAAAACACATTGTTGGGAGGAGGTCTATTAGTAGTCCCACTGACCTGATTAAACAGCGCGTACTGCAGACCTTAATCTCATAAATCAGTCTCTAATATGTGTGTCAAGATTAAATACAAGAAAGTATTAATCAGTTTAAGTGGGACCCTAATGCTGAATTCAATTAGCCTCGCCTTCCCAATTTGCAGCATTCCTAAAGGGAAATGTGGACATATTGTCAACACTGCTGCTGTCACAGTCAATCAGTCTTTATACCTCCTAATAAAACCATTATATAGCCAAGGATCAAGTCAACTTGACTGACCATCAACTAATTAAAATTTTCCGGTTTAACCACATCTTGTTTAGACTCATTGAGTCATAGCGTTATTAAAAAAAAGGTCATGGTTGGCATTATAGATTATGTCAGCTACAATGGTTCCTATGACACATCTGTAATAAAACATAAAACAAAGTGTATAGCAGTGGTATGCATCTTGGTGAAAAATGGATCTTAGACCTTCCACTGAGAATAGGCTTTTTAGGACCATGTAGCCTATGATCATCATGCAACATCACTTTGCTGCAAATCTTTAAAAGCTGATTTATGTTGTATGAAAAGCTTCTTCTTCACTTCATGACATGCCTGCTATTTTTGACAATTGAATCTGACTTTGACTTTGACTTTTGCCATGTTACTTTAACTTAGCTTGTTACATTTCTCTGGGGGGTTAGGGGTTAACTGAACAATGTAGTGAAGCTTCATTCAATGTAGACTATCTGGTAGCTTAGCTCACTACACCTTCCAAGATTGCCTGACACTGCTGATAATCTGCAGTCTCTGATTTGAGTGCTGTAAAGTGCTGTGCAGTGCCAGAGCACAACTGCCCACTGTGTTTTGCTTTCATTAAATCGCGTGCAAAAGACACAGAGCTGCTGCAAAATAACCACATACACCTCTACACGTGTCAGACGGTCTGTTATTACTCAGTAATCTGCCTGTTTATGTGGGAGACATCAGATTACTGAAACTAATTAATGCTGTGCATCACAGTTTACAACTAAAAAGAGAAGAAAAGGAAATTAGCCAAAAAAAAAAAAAAATCCATGTATTCTTGGAATGCATAGCATGATCGAATGGCTTTACCAAACTTTTTTAAAATTTATTTTTATTATCATTGTACCAATTCAATGTTAAAAACCCATACAATGTGCCTCTGCATCTTCCAGAAGAAGCTCTTTCCACTAGTTGAGCAGCTCATCATGTGACACTATGATTGGCACAGCTGTTTCACCCAAAGTTACACAAATTTAAGGGGCGGGGCCACTTGAGTAACAGACTGTCAGATTCACCCCTGGCCCCTCCACAGCTCTACCCTGTCATTTAACTATGGTCACTTCTGGCTCAAAAAAAAATCAAGATGGCTATGAAATGCTGAATTCAAGGCTTCAACACGGCCATCCACAAATCAATGGCTGATGTCATTACATTTTACCTCCAAGCCATACAGTCTGTGGATGGCCGTGTTGAAGCCTCGAGCCTCGAGACACCAATAACGTAACTGGCTGGGAATATGTTTAGTAACCACCACACCCTCCAATCTATATTCAGCTTCCAACATCCCTTCTGAACTTTGCACGGCACTGGCACCTGCACCGACATGAACCAAAATAACAGGTTCGCTGGGAGATGCCCAAACAAGACCTGCTGCTTTGAATTAGAAATAGTGATTAAAATAGAGCCTTGAATGAAAAGAAAACAGGAATATGCCTTGAGAAAATTTGAAAAACATAAATTGCACATATTTTAAAGAAAATAATAAAACTGTGGGTAAAAGTGAATTTATTTCTCTAAATCTTGCAAGACAGACCAATTATACATTTCATTTTGATATCTAAACCCTTTGTTTATTCAATACTTGTACAAAGGAACTCATCTGATAAGACAGGAGTGTCTGATTTTTCTTGCTGCTGCTATTTGTCCTTTGCTGTTTTTGTCTTTGTGTTGCCAAATCTGGGTATGTGCACAAACACATAGATGTTCACAGATGCAAAAAAAAAACAGAAGGAAGAAGTGAAAAGAAACAGTTGACTCATCTCATTCCTAATTCCCTGCTGGCGATGGAGGCAGCTCTCAAGTCACTGAATTTGTATTGCTTGAATGTGTTGTCTTTTCAGTTTGGATTAAGGTGAGAGTGAAGACAGAGGGACATGCTGGGGCCTGGGAGCTGTCCGACGCCTCCTCTGTCACTGGCAGTGTGTCTGCTGCTTTTAGCGGCAGCACTTTCACACACTCAACACAACTGCCTGTAAAGGAAAGCGGACTCCAGCTGTACAACACATATACACAAACACACGCAATTCCGTCTACCCTGTGAAGACTATTAAGCAATTGACTTTGGCACAGCCTTTTGCAGAGTAGCCCGAGAGTTGGTGACAGGGTGCCACTGAGTGTCACCATGCCTTCACACACAATACTGGGACACTGGTAGATAATACTCGATGACAAGGACAATGGATTGTGTTTTGTGTGTATAAAAATGATTTCCTATGACAATTAAGTTTCCCACTGTTGCATAGAAATAACACTGATAAATGTGTTACTGCTTGTGTATCAGAACCTGTGTACTGAGGTGACAAAAACATATATACAAAATATATAAGGGAAAAACTAGAATATTACCGCATGATTATATGCCTCTATAAACCAGTCAAGTTGCAAAATATTATAAAAATAAAATATAATAAAATATTATATCACAGTGAAGTTGACCTTTGACCTTTTAAATATTAAATGTCACTTGAATACATATCACTTCATTAGTTTATCCTATTAGACATTTGTGTGGAAGTTTGTCATAATTAGCATATGAATTCTTGAGTTATGGCCAAAAACATGTTTTGAACCACCAAAGTTTAATCAGTTCATCTTTAAGCCCAGCTGGACGTTTTTACCAAATTTGAGAAAACTCTCGTAAGGCCTTCTTGTGATATTGCATTCACGAGAATGAGCCAGAGGTAAGGTCACAGTGACCTTTGACCTTTAACACCAAATTCTAATTGTTTCATTGGTGAGTCCAAGCGGACATTTGTGCCAAATTTGTACCTTATACAATTCAGACTGTGCAGCTACAGAGAAATGCAGAACTGCTGTGCATTTCTCTTAACGGAAATATGGCTTAACACCAACACGCCGGACTCAGCTTACCAGATCGATGGGCTACTCCTCTTCCGAGCCAACAGTAACCAGCTGTTGGGGAAATCTCGTAGAGGAGGTCTCTTTGTCTATATCAGAGAGGATTGGTACACATGCTGTAGTCTGGTGAGCAGCCATTGTTCGGAATCTGTGGAATAACTATTGCTGAAATACTGGCTGTTTTACCTGCCCCAGGAGTTTACAGATGTGTATATTGCTGCTTTTTATATCCCATGAGTGCTAACGTTAGCACAGCACATAGGGAGCTATATGACCACATCTGTGAGCTCCAGACCAATCACCTGGAGGCATTTTTCGTGGTAGCACCAGACTTTAACCAGACTAAACTGACAGACATTTTGCAGTGCTTTCACCAGCACATCTCCTTAGTAACCAGGGGAAACAATACATTGGACCATGTGAACACCAACAGATGGTAGGCATACAGAGCAGTGCCATGCCCCCACCTGGGCTTCTCTGACCACATCTCCATCCTGCTGGTTCCTGCTCATCATCCTGTGCTCAAAGACAACAAGCTCACACAGAAGACCATCACTGTGTGGCCCAGTGGAGCTGTCTCTATGCTCCAGGACTGTTTTGGGTGCACCAACTGGCAGGTATTCAGAGAAGTAGCAACTGGTGAGGGTGGGGTGGACCTGGAAGAATATCTTTCATCTGTTTGTGGATACATCAGCAAACAGAATGATGACGTCACCACCACCAGGTAAAATAACCCTCCGTCTCAGTTAGAAACCCTGGCTGAATAAGGAGATGCGGTCTCTTCTGAGGCACTGAGAGATGTAAGGAGGTAACTGGAGGCTGGCATCAAAAGGGCAAAGGCTACTTATGCCCTCAGGATACAGGGTTATTTTTCCATCAGCATCCCCCGGAGCATGTGGGAGGACATAAAGAGCATCACGGACTACGAAGGGAGGGATGCTTAATGCCCTCAGTACCCATCTCTTCCTGATGCTCCTAACACCTTCTATGTCCACTTCAGTCATCCAACTCCTCCCACAGAGACTGCGCTCAAGAGATTATAGAGGTCTTTAACATCTCACTCTCCCAAGCTGTGGTGCCTGTTTATCTCAAAACATCCACTATCGTTCCGGCGCCCCAAAACTCAGCTGTGAAAAACATGAATGACTATCGTGGGTGGCGAGTGTGCCCTCCTGCCCCTTGCCTCCTGGGCTGGTCCGGGACGCCCTGAGATTGTCGGTTGCTGCCCCCTCTTGGCCTCTGGGTCTGTGTGTCTGTCCGGTCTCTGTGTCTCTGGGGGATGCCTCCTGGGCCTCCCGCGTCCTAGGGTGGGTTGCTTGGCCAGCCTGGCCCTGCTGGGTCATTGTGGCTGCATCCTAATAACACTGCTTGTTCAACTCCTCCCCCGACACGGCTATGTTTGGACTGATCTCAAACAATGATGAGTCTTTGTACAGGCAGGAGGTGAAAGAATTCGCCAGCTGGTGCAGATCTCTGCATACGTGTAAGGAAGACTAGGGAGATGGTTGTCGACTTTAGGAGGAGAGGCCATCCCTGCTGTCCTGACCTCCTTTTACTGGTGTTTGGTGGAGAGCACAAGGAAGTGACAAGGAAGTGCTGTAACAAGTGATTAAATCTGCTCAAAAAATAATCATCAGCAGCGTCCTTTCCTTGGACGATATTTATCTCAGCAGGTGCAGAAGCAGAGCGTCATGTAACATGAAGGACTCCACCTACCCGGCACACAAACTGTTG
>JAPZEB010000006.1:10235347-10250507 GCA_029783705.1 Chaetodon striatus
CCATAGTGATTTTGAGGCTATTTCTGGTCAAACAAAAATGATCTTACTCTTAAGCAAAGAGGTTGATCTCTGTCAGGATCCTTCCTATAATGTTGTCAGACAGGTGGAATACCAATCTGATCCTGTCAGTGGCAAAAACAAGCTTTTTTTTTTTAGTGGACGTAAAGTGACGGTGCTCAATTGTCTTACATTGCAGCCTGTTTCAAAAACATGGGAAAACAGGGTCTAAGTTGAGTTGAATTGAAAAGTTACCCTTTAGTGGTGGAGACTAAAAATTTAAAGAACAAAGTGTGCACTACTCATTTTAGCCTACTGTCTTTTCCAAACATTTTAAGGAAATTGTTTTCTTCAACTTGCGTTTAGACAGCGTAGCTTGCTTATTTCATAGTATATGCACTACTTCCTATTAGATTACACTATTGACAGTGCTTGTGTATGAAATAGCATGCAGGCACAACAATGATGTAAAATGTCTAAAAAGTATTTGTGTTTAACTTGTAGGCAGAGCTGCATACAGGGATCCTGCCTGCCATCCAGGCACTAGCTCTGAGGGGGGAGAAGCTACACAGAGTCTTCCACAACACACTGGATCATCTTGTTCATATAATGAATGGCTTCTGTCTTCCCGAACCTTTCTTCAGTGCTAAGGTAACACACACCTGGGTACACACCAACATCAGTTCTTTTTACTGTAAGCAGTTCCTTACATATATGCCTCTTATGTCTGTCCTAGTTAAAAGAGTGGGTGGAAAGGTTAATGAAAACCATGCGCGACCCCTCCTTGCCACTGCTGGAGCTTCAAGACATCATGACCAGTGTGTCAGGCCGCATCCCTCCTGCTGTGGAGAAGTGCATCAAGAAGGAGATGGCTCAATATGCTAGCAACATCACGTCCGTGCTCTGCCAGTTTCCCAGCCAGCAGGTGCGACAGCAACACATACAAACACAATGCTAAAAACACCCACATAATTCTTTTTAAACATACCTTGTCGTTAACAGTAAAATAGCCTCACTGTTCTTTTTTTCTGCACCATAAATACAGATGTTTGGTTTTCATGGTAACCCATGGTTTTTAGAGAACAGAGTAATTAGTTATGTATAAATATATAGCACATTTTTAGTGCTGCCATAGTAGACAATCTACAACACTGCAGTAACAGCCTGTAATAATAACTAGGTAATATTGGTTTCCAGTCATTATTTGCTGCTAAAAGTTTGTTTGGCAGAAAGATTTCTCAACTCTAGTGTCAAGTTGCACTTGACCTTTTGTACAGTTTCTTGTGCAAACAAATGATTTCAAAATATATAACTGGTGAATCATGTTTAAGACATATTTGTGAAGTTTCTAATATCTATGCTTTATAATTCAGTCTGTAAGAAAAGGTATGTCTTCCAGCAATTGTATGGATTATTTAAACAGTCCACTGGATTTGATAAGTTATTACTGGTAAAACATTTTGGACACTCACTAATGTGAGTTATAGTGCAAGGGCGTTATCACACACCCCTAACTATATATATCACTAGTATCTCTGGTATCTCTCTTTAACTGAGGGGTCATCAGTGCCACTGGGATTAAATGGTTATAAATCTTCATTGCAATTGGATTAAATTCTTATATTGTTTATCTTTCCAGATTGCAAACATCCTTGACAGCCATGCTGCTACCCTCAACAAGAAGTCAGAGAGAGAAGTCTTCTTTATGAACACACAAAGCATCGTTCAGCTGGTGCAGAAGTGAGTATAGTATACTCTGTCTCAATATAATGCACACTTTGGGTCTTAGGGTGTACTGTTAATCTAACCGATGGCAGTTGCAGACTGCATAGACCAGCTTCTTGAACATAATAGGTCTGGAGCAATGTCCCAGGCAGACACAAAGTTTACAAGGCTTATACTGTAATTTGCTGCATGTTGTGATCTCACTTGTAACAGTGAGGTTGATTTATGGCATATTGTTTGTTTTCCTCATCACTAGCTCTTCTGTGCCAAATTACCACAAAGCTGTATTCTTCTTTGTGTCAAGCCAGACTGTGTTTGTCTCCGACAGGTATCGCAGTGGAATCCGAGGTCACATGAAGGCAGTGGTGATGGACTTACTCAGACAATACCTGAAAGTAGAGATCCAGTTTCAGAATGGTGAGGGACAGCGGCAACAGCCCTAATGATTGGTTTCTAATGTTCATTGTGGTGACATGCTGCCACATGTAAGAGTAATGTGGTTTTGGCTTTGCCGTCCTTCAAGTTTTCAGAAGAATTGCACTTACACATTCTGTTCACTTGGTGGGGCTCTTTCACAATAAACACCTCAGAATTTGTTGTTCTTTGATATCTAACAAAGCTCTCACATGTTGGCTTGTTAACAGGACACTATGACAAGTGTGTGTTTGCGCTGCGTGAGGAAAACAAAGGCGACATGGCCAATGTGCTCAACTATATCTTCTCCCATGCTCAAGTCACCAAGAGGAACCTGCTGGTTACCATGCTGATTGTGAGTGTCTGTCTTTGCTGAGTCAGAACTAAAGAGTTTTAAGTTATCTAGCAAGTGATGTTATGTAACGTTGTCACCTGTATGTAGGACCAGCTGTGTGGCCGTGATCCCACACTGACAGATGAGCTGATGGCTATCTTGACTGAACTCACCCAGCTCAGCAAGACAACCAACGCCAAGGTGGCGCTGCGAGCCCGACAGGTCAGATGTGGATTCCTACTTTTTAATGCTGTTTGTGGACAAATTTGCTTGGATACGAAATTGTGCCTGAATTGTGTATGAATTCTTCTCAGATGCTTTATGTAGGGTTTTTATGTACGTATACTGTCACGAGGTTTCATAATAAAGTAGCGCTACGTAAGATTACAGTGTCTTATTCCCACTTAAGCGTGACATGGGAATGGATTTTCACTAGTGTCTCATCAACTAATTCCTAATGTAGCTATCATAACCACTACAACCATGCAGTGGTGAAAAGTAGCAAAGTACATTTACTTAATAATTGTACTGTACAATGTTAAAGTACTTGTATTTTACTTGAGTATTTCCATTTTCTGCTACTTCATACTTCTACCATATTACATCTCAGATTTAAATATTGTACTTTTAACTTCACTGCTTACCTTTAACTAAGAGTTTTACTACATTTAAGATTCAGATTGATAATACAAAATTTAATGAATGAATAAATCATGATAAAGATGAGACTTGACCGCTATCCAGCAGTGTATATTGGAACAAATAAGACTAACTTTTACCAGCTTAGCATTAAAGTGATAAATACATAAATCAATCAAAATCAATAATTATCATTCAGTAATAGCTTATTCTGAAATGGACCGATTTGTATAATGAATACTTTTACTTTTTGTATTTAAAGTATATTTTGATGATCATATTTTGTACTTTTACTTAAGATTTTGAATGCAGGACTTTTACTTGTAACAGGGTATTTCTATACTGTAGTATTACTACTTAAAGATTTAAGGACTTCTTCCACCACTGCAGCTATATGTCAAATTAGTACGTTAGCTCGATGCTTACACACAGTTGAAATTTTACTTCCCATGCTCAACATAAAATGACATGTGCTCACACTGACAGGCTTATACAGTAGTTCCTACGTTCTGTGGAAATTAACTAGCTGCTGGCTTCACATTACTATCTCAATATTGTTGCTCAATATTATAATTCCCACCCTATCTGCTCCTGGACACTTTTTTTAACGTCCAGGCCTGGTCACATAATGAATAGTGAAATTGACCATTATTTATTTAGAAAAAATGTCAGCCTCAAGTCCCCTCTCGTTCACATTCACGTTTGACCAATTTATCAATTTTGGGGTTGACTATTCAGTTAGTGTTATAAATATGTTCAGGTAAGGTCAAATTAAATAGGGATATCAAATAGATAGGGCTAGGGATCAGATAGGGAAGATATTGAACGTCTACTGTTTAACATTAGCCATTCATCCTTGAGCTGTGGTGAGAGTTCCACCACCAGATGTCACTGTGTACTCTTTTTAATTTTATTGGTGAAAAACAAAACAATAGTAAAATTAAATAAAAAGCTTAGTAATGCTCTTAAACATTTTTAAGCTGGAGCAAAGGGAACTGTTAACCACAAACTGTGAAGAGAAGTGTGCCATAGCTGATCATTT
The DNA here is from genome assembly GCA_029783705.1 of Chaetodon striatus. Taxonomy (NCBI): domain Eukaryota; kingdom Metazoa; phylum Chordata; class Actinopteri; order Chaetodontiformes; family Chaetodontidae; genus Chaetodon; species Chaetodon striatus. The sequence continues at coordinate 10,239,499 of JAPZEB010000006.1, forward strand.
CATCATAAATAAATGAGCTGACTGTATTTCATTCATCCTTTTTACTCAGGTGTTGATAGCTTCCCACCTGCCCTCTTATGAGCTACGGCACAACCAGGTGGAATCTATCTTCCTCTCTGCCATTGATATGTATGGACACCAATTCTGCATCGAGAACCTGCAGGTAGGCAATAAATGAGTTTATCTAACGCTCCTGAAAAAAAAGATAAAGTTTTCAAGATGACTAATCACCTGTCTTTTTTCTAGAAACTGATCCTGTCAGAAACATCCATCTTTGATGTTCTGCCCAACTTCTTCTACCACAGTAATCAGGTTGTCAGGATGGCTGCCCTTGAGGTGAGAGACACAATGATCTCAATCCACAAATTAATTAGCCTTTTACTTAATTTATTGAATGTTAAATTGCACATTTCACATGTCAAACTAATGTTGTCTCTGGCTTTATCTGTAATAAACACAGGTGTACGTTCGCAGAGCATACATTGCCTACGAGCTCAACAGCGTTCAACATCGACAACTGCGGGACAACACATGTATAGTAGAATTCCAGTTCATGCTTCCCACATCACACCCCAACAGGTATAACTCACATTAAATGCCGGCAACACTCACGTGCTGTGCATCACCTCTCCCTCTGCTCCTCCCTTAAAGGGATAGTTTGGATCTTTTGAAGTGGGGTTGTATGAGGTACTTATCCATAGTCAGTGTACTACATACAGTAAATAGCGGACGGTGCGCCCCTTGTGTGTAATGTACTTCTGTAAACAGGGGCAGCAGCAAAATGTATTTTAGCTACCTAAAAAAATTAACATCAGTTTAAGTTTATGCTTCAGACAGGCCTGTCCAACAGGGAAGCCATTAATGGCTTCAGTTCTCCCTTTATGCTCTTGTCAACGCCATTGGACTCCATTGACAAAAACAGTAGTTTTAGCTTGCTGAACATGGGTGATGCTGGTCTATGGCTGCCTCGATCAGTTAGTTAGTGTTATTGTGTGATTTTGGTAAATCTGAACTAACCCTTTTAGGCACCAAACTTACACAATAACAAACAAACTAACTGATCGAGGCAGTGGTAGACCAGCAGGGCCTGTATTGGCAGATGTTAAATTACCAGTTTTTGAAATGGAATCTGGCATTGAAGAATGCGGTGTAATGACCTCAGTAACCCGTCGGAAAACGCTGTCTAAGGGCAAGTTAAAGTGGTGTAAATACTCCAAATATAGCGTACACTTGAAGTGATATAGATTTTTTTAGGTGGCTAACAAACATTTTGCTGCTGCCCCGTCCACAACATACATTGCTTAGCTTCGTGTTGATACTCCTGCCTGTTTCTCCAAACACAGTCACACTGACTATGGATAAGAACCTCATTCAACCCCAATTCAGAAGATCCAAACTATCCCTTTAAACGGCACTATGGACAGGGATTAATATTAATAATAAGGATGGCTATAAAGTGAGGAGAATTTTCCATTGGTGGCAGTGATGCTGGCAAGTTGGCACCACCAGCATGCAGCTCTATTTTATTTCAGTATATATCTTAGTGGCAGCATGTGCAGCTATCATTTATTGTTCCTGCTCACTGCTTTCTTCCTCAGAATTATCGGCATCATTTGGTGGCTCCCTCAATATTTCTTGCCTCACAGCCCACTGTATCGTTCAATTGCCTCAGTGTTTGTAACATAGGTGGAACTTTGCTGTGGTTACGAAAAAACATATTATTTAAATGCCTTGAAATCGTAACTATTATAAGATAAGTACTTAAGGCACTATCAGTTCATTTGAAAAATCACTGCAACAGTGTGAAGAAAACTCGAGCTCTTCACTGTTCAATCTCACATCCATGGTGCCACGGTTCCTCCCCCTTCTTCCCAGCTATGTGTCATTGTTCATTGTTGTTCTCCATGTAGATGCTCCTCATGCGCAAAAGAAGGTATTTTGCAAGACAAAAAATACTTTTCTTGGTTTGTCGAAAGTGTGTGAGTGCCATAAGCAAAAAAAAAAAAAAAAAAAAAAAAAAGCTTTCAGCCTGAAGAGTTTCATGTCAGTTGCCCTGGAAAAACATGGGGGCGCTCTTTTGCCACGTAAACCTTGAGAATCGGAGAGAAACCTTTGACAGACGCGGGATTTGTCTTGTATACGCCCAGGATTTGAAAAAGCCTGTACCAGACGAAGAACTGTGGCTTTTATGTTGCACTTCTGCATCCCACCCGTGTGACTGTGTTCAGTTTGTCTGCGTGTGAATGTGTGTTTCAGTGTATTTGCTTGTCATCGCTTTGCTGTGTTGAGTACAGCTTGCTTACGCGGTTACTCGCTGAAATCCTTTGAATGCAGCCATGCACACATTTGATTACATGCTTGTGATTGTGTTTGAATTAACCTTCATGTTTGGCTCCTCACTGTGGACTAAAGACAGCATGAGAGTGTGAAATGATTCTCTGTCTTTGTTCAGAGTATACCTCGGGACAAGGAGGCTTTGGGATCACATAATGCATGTTGTAAAGGGAGCAGTCAGGAAGTGAAATGTGTGTTTACAGCTCGAAAGACATTTTCACTTTATTCTATCCTCAATTTTTGCATTAAGTGCATTCATTTAGATATTGATCAGTGCAAAATAAATTGAACATGTCAAACAGCACACACACACACACACACACACACACACACACATACATACACACACATTGCTACACCTTGACTGTCTTCCTCTCCTGATGCCTGCCACTAACCACTTAGTAATCAATGTTGTTTGATTGCAGAGGGAACATCCCCACTCTAAACAGGTATTGTAAACATTATTTTCATTGCATAGACTACTAGTGACTGTAGACTAGCTAGCTGCATGGTCAAAGCAGTAATTCATGTTATAATTAATTCGTCTGGTGGTTAAGTCAACAAATTGTTTGGTGTATTAAGATTTCCCAAAATGAAGCAACGTATGGAATTTAGTCTGACTGAGAAACACAGTTTTTTCTAATTTTACTGACAACAGCATGGGCCTTGGCATTCAGCCTCTGTGTCAAACATTTTTTGAGTCCTTGTGTGTGTGTTTGTGTCTTTATGAAAGAGTGTTATATTCCAAACTATTGCGTGTATGTGCTTCAATATTGTGGAGATTTGGAATAACTTGGGATGTGAGGTGGTGTAAGACAATTCAAATGACATGTTGAAGAAATGTTTACACCGGTCTAAATCTCCTGAACTGAAACCTGTAACTGTCCTGCCAGGAGAATGTCTGCTCCAATCCTGGGCATTGTAAAAGGCGCCGACACTAGATTACAGGAAACTAAACCCCAGGACCTTAACGCACAAGATAGTAAATCTAAGGATGATAATGCAGTGAAGACAAATGCCTCAGATTCGGAATCTGTGGACAGGTTTGACACACAAAACCTCTTAAGTGCTTTCAGTGGGTGTAACTTCTGGGACAGCTTTTTACAATCGAAGGACTAACACCCGACAAACTGAAACTGAATATTTCAAGGGTCTTTCTGGTGGTTTTATGTTTCCTTGTTCCTGTGAAAGGAATATTTTCTTTTGTTTTGATTTGACTAACACGTGGTCTGTCAAATATCCCTTACATACTTTATAGCTGCTTTCACTGTGTTCACATGTAATGGTGTACTTTTGTTACTACTTGCTTTTTGTAATTTGAACCTCATTCAGTTTTTATATTAAAGAGTCCCCTTCAATAAGCACACAATTGTGCGTGTTTTCACACATGTAATTACACCCCAGCATCTTAAAATGCTGAAAAACTAAGGGATCAAAACTGTTGTGAGGTTCTTATGGGTGGATGGGGGTCATCTTCACAGAGTCATTCCAGTGGTGTGGTAGATTCCCATTCTAATTGTTCTTTGCTGATACTCTAGGATGTCATTCTCATCCAACCTAAACCACTACGGCATGGTGCACGTAGCCAGCGTCAGTGACGTCCTGCTTGACACATCCTTCACACCACCTTGTCAACGCATGGGAGCCATGGTCGCTTTCCGCTCCTTCCAGGAGTTCACCAGGTTAGTTCCTTTTATTGAAATACAGATTAAGGGGAACTATGCACATTTTCAACATTCATACATTATTCCTGTCGTCTGAGACAGTCCAAAAATATTAGTAAACCAGAACAACTTTCTCACAAATCCAAAAGCTAGGCTACTAAAGCTCAAATTTGTGATGTCATCGGCTATCATGTCTGGAGCTGTACCAAAGATAATTAATTAGATGTTATAAATAACACTGAAGCTGAAAACACACTGCCAGTGCATCATATTTAAGCAGCAGTCTCAGGGGGTAAAATGAAGCTAACACATACGTGCCAAAAACTGCCGTTCTTTGCATGGCCACTTGTGGCCGGCTCTGGACGCCAGTCAATCCCCATAGATACCATGTTAACTGCCCAACTTTACAAAAAAAAGAAACATGTTAACAGCCTGGTACAAATAACGGTTTTGGTCTCTATAGCTAATTTCCCCGTTAGTGACAACTGTGCAGGGGATGAATTTTTGTATAACTCACCCGTTTACTTTTTATTAAGGCTTAAAGTTACTCATAATGAAAAGCTGGTCACTTTGGGTGACAGGCTGTCTGCTGATAGCGTCCTCAGCTTCTCAGGCAGATCCACCCCTCGCTTCTCCATAGTGCCAGCTTCTCACCCGAATATGGTCACTTTTAAGTCCAAATAACCAAAATTGCGATAGTGGAAATTACGAACTTGAGGCTTCAAAATGGGAGTTCACAAACCAGTGGGTGATGTCACTATAGTTATGTCCATTATTTTTACAGTCTATGGTCATATGACACATGTCAAATGTTACCCCTCGTACCAATAGGAAGTCTCACGCTGTAGCATGTCAGTAGAGGTTATTACTACTTTTACTTTAGTTAAAGATTATAGTACCTCTTCCACATCTGCATCAGCTTAAAATCATGTGTGGACACCTACTACCTGAACTTCATTTCTCACCTGAAGAGCCAATTTCCAGAGCTATGTCTTACTAGGCAATATCTTTTTTTGGCCATTGTCTTTATAATGACAGGATTGTGGGTCATATTGCTCAGGATATTTCTCAACATACAAGAGAGACAGCAACAGCAGAGTTGAGAAGTAAAGTCGAGCTGCCATGGGAGCTGGGATATAAAAACTGGGAGTGCGTGTGGTAAAAAAAAAAAAAAAAGAAAAGAAAAGAAGAAAAAAACAAGGTTTTGCTGAAAAAGGGCAGCATTGCTGGGCGTCCATGAGCGCCAACATGTGTCTAGCTGCAGTCGGTGTGGGGTTGTACATTAAAAATAATATGAGTGGCTGTGTGACGCACGCCATTCTGCGATGGTATGTTTTTGTGGTGAATATATGAGTACATTTTCTATTTCAGAGCTGAGAACACTTGGGCAAAAAGAAAACATTCTATGGATCCACAAAACCAGTTGCTCATGCATTGTCTGTGGAGCAGCTACAGACTTTATACCCTCTGACATTACAACTTTGAGACTCCTCTCTGGTTCCTGGCTTTGAGAGAGAGTAGTTTATGTTCACAAATATTGATTGAACTTGCTTAAGCCATGGAAATACAGTATTGGAATTCTGAATTTAGGTGTTGTTCTACTTTAACTTTGATGTATTTTGTTGCCAAGTGAAGATAATATTGCAAGTGTGATTAATGTCATGTTTTTTTTTTTTCCCCTCTACAGGAACATAGCCGACGTGTTAAGCTGCTTCTCTGACTCTCCTCCCCCAAGTCCAACCTTCCCAGAGGGAGGTAATCCTGTCCTGTATGGCGAAGAGGACAACAAGGTGATGAGAACAGCCTGATACTCACAGGCCGGTCATTTACCTGTGTGACTGTGTACCTTAGAATGAAATGTGTAATTGCTTTGGCATCCAGAGTGTCCAGGATGAGCCTATCCATATCCTGAATGTGGCTATAAAGACGGACAGCGACATTGATGACGAAGGCCTGGCAGGCATATTGCGAGAGTTCACTCAGTCAAAGGTTGGATTTCAGCAGTGTGAATAACTTTTTTAGAAGGCTCCGAAAGATCTTTTCATCCTGACATTTTTGCCTTCTCCCATTCCAGAAATCTCTGCTGTTTGAACACGGCATCCGTAGGCTGACTTTCCTCGTGGCCCAGAAGGTGAGCCTAATTAATACTTACTAAGTCAGCTACCTGTATCCACAATCTGCTGCCCGGCATGTCACCAATTCAACCGCCCTGAATAGCATGTCTCAAAATATTTACAAATGAATTGTTCTGCATCTTTCTGTTTGTATTTACTAATACTTTATTGCTTTGTTTATATGGAATGACATCACTGTGGCAATTGTAATAATTTGCATTTGAAATTTAGCTTATTGTCCTGTTTGTCTCTGTATCTCTTTCTGCATGCCTTGCTTTTGCTGCATTTATGATGACAGGATTTCAGGAAGCAAGTCAACTGTGAGGTGGACCAAAGGTTTCATGTAAGTAGAGGAAAACCAAAGGAAATGAGGATGGGGTGGCTCTTTGATTTGATTTATGGAATAGGTATCAATGCATTTGGTTAACAGTTAAAACAGGCCCTTTCAAATATCCAGACAGTCAGTTGAACTGTACCTGTTTTAAAATACCTAAGACAGTCCACAGGAGGTAGGTTAATGAGATCGAACAGACATGGATTTTATCCAGCAGCGACTACTTGATCTTTCCGTTACAAGGCATAGGATTCTGCAACTCCCTGATTTCAGGAGGAAGCTTATTCAACTCTGTTGCACTAGTGTAAATAAAGGTAACCTAACCCAGTATTGTGCTGAATCAATACATGTTTGGGTTAGCCTCAGTTTCTTTTTAGAGCTACAGTTTAAAGATGTCATTAAAGCCCCAGATCCGTGAACTCATTGCATAGATTTTGTCACCATGAAATGCCAGTTATAAGTAACCTGCAGTAATATGAGCACACATTTTTAGCATGGATAGCAACGGGGGAATTGAACCCTCAATCACAGCAGTGTTGTAATACGCTCTGTCTATTGTGCTGTTGTACACAGGGCTGCATTTATCTTTCCAGGTCTGACCCGTTATCAACAAAACACCCACTAGCATCCGGATGATAATGACAGGGATTTAGAACAGGATTAGATTTTGAGAAATGCCCTGTTCTTTCGTCTCCGCTGTCATTTTTGACAATGGGCTTTGATTTTTCTTTTGATGGCACCGCTCTCTGATGATAGCTAATCATGCTAACTCGTGTCACCATCATTATGTGGCCCTTGTTACACCGAGGGGTTTTTCACTAGTCTGCATGCTCATCTTTAAATGCTTTCTTCTCGTTTCACTATATTGTAGAATATGATGTGTAATCACAGTTTCTAATCATGGCTGTGGAGGTTTCCAGTGTATGCACTAGGCTGTGAGCAGATGAGAGCGTCCCCAATCGGTCTGGCATTGTTTTGGCAAGTGGGACACTTCATCTGATAACGTCAAACAGCGCTACCAGGCATTATTCAGAAGATCAAATGTCTCTGAATAAAGGGAAATGTTTTATTCATTAGCATAGTGAGTGGTGCTATATATATATGCAGCCTATTACCATTATTATGTGAGCAGGCTGTCTCAGTGAATACACATTTGCTGATAGATAAATGACAGTAGTAAAGGAGCATACAGCCCACTGCATGTAGAACAAGGTCCTGATCATCACTGCATAATACTCCATACTTACTGGTGTAGCAATTTTAGCAAAGCCCAGCTTAATGTCACCTGCTGTGGTTTATAGTGAGTACATGTCGAACTGATTTGGTATTCTTAACACTGCTGTGCTTACCAATGTGTTTTTGTTTTGAAGGCATTATTAATTTATTTTTGTTCTTTCTATCTTTGTCTCACTATCTTCCACACAGAGAGAGTTCCCCAAATTTTTCACATTCCGTGCCAGAGACAAGGTGGGTGTCTACATATTACAAACCATGTGTCAGATCATCACTTTTGCTTATTTTCTGAATGGCCAGGTTAGTGTTTGCATGTAGAAATGAGCACGTCCATTGAAAAGATGAAGGGATATACATGTAAGTCTAGTTTATACATACATCACATTATTGTGATATTAAAAATAAGCCCACATATTTCAAAATAAAACTGATTGATTTACTTTCCTTTTGCTGGGAGACCATTCAAAACTATGTTGTGGTTATAGGAAACAACTTTTCACCCCCCCCTGGCAGTGCTGAATTTCACTCTCTCTATCACAATCAGTGATGGCTCTTCCTCTCCGTTACCCCTGATAGTTTCACTACAATGACACCACCAAAACTCATTAAAGTAATGAACTCTTTAATTATGTCTCCCATTTAAGAGAAATGACACCCATTAGCAGCTTTCTGAGAGTGAGATTGCCCATAATTTCATTTACTTAATACAGTGTGTGGCTCACAGGCATCTTTTTACTCTTACATCAGCTCAGTGCTCTTAAAATTGCCAATTTGAAGTACTTCCGTTAATGGAGGAGATGGTGGCAGGGAAGCCTAAGTTCTTCTGGAAAGTCTTTGTTGTTTGTTGTGTTTCTGTTTGTGATTGTGTGTGTGTGTTCTCAATAGTTTGAGGAGGACAGGATCTATCGTCATTTGGAGCCGGCACTGGCTTTCCAGTTGGAGCTCAACCGTATGCGCAATTTTGCCCTGACTGCCATCCCATGTGCCAACCACAAGATGCACCTGTACCTGGGTGCAGCTCGTGTGGAGGTGGGCACAGAGGTTACGGACTACCGTTTCTTTGTGCGAGCAATCATCCGTCACTCAGACCTGGTCACAAAGGTAAGACAACAGAGAAACAACCTCAAGTAATGAGGTTCTGGATTCTCCTACACAATTCTTTATAACATTTTCTTTGTTTTTACACATGAATCACACCTGCTGCTGTGAACAGCTTGTTTTCTGTTCCTTCATTAGGAGGCCTCTTTCGAATACCTTCACAACGAGGCTGAGCGTCTGCTGCTGGAAGCCATGGATGAGCTGGAGGTGGCTTTCAACAACACAACTGTACGAACCGACTGCAACCACATCTTCCTCAATTTTGTCCCTACAGTCATCATGGACCCATCGAAGGTTTGTAAAACTATCACACACACACACATACATCTCTGATATGCACTCAGACCACAGCTCACAGTGTTATTGATGAGTTTTCGTCCTCTACAAACTTCAGATTGAAGAGTCTGTGCGCTCCATGGTGATGCGTTACGGCAGTCGTCTGTGGAAGCTGCGCGTCCTGCAGGCCGAACTGAAGATTAACATCCGCCTGACTCCAACAGGAAAACAAATCCCCATCCGTCTTTTTCTCACTAATGAGTCAGGCTACTACCTGGACATCAGCCTGTACAAGGAGGTCACTGATTCCCGAACGGGACAGGTGGGGCCCAAAGACCGACAGGTGGGGCACTCATACATCTTCCATCTCATCCGCATATTGTCCATTCGGTGGCTAAGGGCTTCAGCTCTATCCTGGAAACATCAGCTTCCATAATGTTATTTACCAGCATCTGTTGTAGAAGCAAAGATAGGGTTTGTCATTTTTAAAAAGGTAGAATACAAAAATTCTGGCTTTAAGATTGATTTCCAGTATGGTGCTGTGCTCTTAGCCTAGTGGACAATTCTTTTAGTAATGTCCTCTCTCCTCGCAGCTGATTGGGTAAGTTATGCTTCATCCAGCCACCCATTCATCCATCTCACCATCAACCATCCACGGGAATGTGACAGTTGTTGAGTTTAGTTTCTTTTTGAAGATTCTAAACACAAATGAGAAAAATCTGTGGCATTTCCTGCAATCATTTCATAAAATGATTGAACTTGAGTTTAGAAAAAGCCAAAGTCTAGCTGCAAGAAATGTGAATACTGGAATTGAGTGGAATGCTTTCAGGATACAAGGACATGCTGTTGAGCTTTTTTAGGGTGTTGTGGGCCTATTTCAACAAAACATTTGCGATTGGAAGTGCCTACATAAACCATAGCTGCAATTACAACATTGTAGCATTGTATAGGTCACACCTGAATGCTCCTGTCTGTCTGATAATGTCTGATGTTTTAGCCCGATGTCCCCTCCAGGCTGTTACCATCTCTTGTGTACATTGTGCTTTAATACCTGACTTCTGTGTGAATAAGAGAGTTTTACATCACATTTTTACGGGTTAATGCTGTAAAAGTGGGTATCACAGATGCTTATTATCATCATCATTGTCAAATTCATGATATTTTGCCAGGGTTGTAGAAGAGGTGAGTATATCTGTAAAGTGACTCTTTCTGTCCCTTTTTGTTCAGATCATGTTCCAAGCGTATGGAGACAAGCAGGGCCCGTTGCATGGCATGCTCATCAACACCCCCTATGTGACCAAGGATCTGCTGCAGTCTAAGCGCTTCCAGGCGCAGTCTCTGGGCACCACCTATGTCTACGACTTTCCAGAAATGTTCAGACAGGTACAATATGAAAATTAACAACTTGTTATGTTAATCATTGTGCTTGGCTTGTTATTAGAAATACTGATAAGCCAAATGATGTTGATGGAATCATTTTGTTCTGATTGTTTTGTTTCTTTTCCCAGGCTCTGAAAAAGCTGTGGCACTCTTACCAAGCCTATGCCCACTTACCCAAATGCCCTCTTCCTTCTGAGCTGCTCACTTTCACAGAGCTGGTTCTTGACGCCCAAGGTCAGCTGGTGCAGATGAACCGACTGCCAGGGGGAAATGAGGTCCGTATTTTTTTTATTTAATACAAAAAAACATTGAAACTAACACCCATTTAACATTAACATGCATTTTATCACTCTATTCTATCCACCTACTCTTTCAAATGTGCAGTTTCCCTTGCAAGCTGTAGGTGTCTCTGTGTTTCTTTGTTTTTTGTTTTTTTTTGAGGGATTTTAAAATATTTTATTGCTGCATGGCATCACTCAAAGTGCATTAAAAATAATACCTTTGTCTTGTAATTCTATTTAAGGACAAAATGCTGCAGGACAAATCAACATTAAACTGAATGTATATACAGTATAT
>JAPZEB010000006.1:10273277-10287697 GCA_029783705.1 Chaetodon striatus
TATACACCGATCAGCCAAGACATTTAAACCATTGGTGGGTGAAGGGAATAGCATTGATCATCTTGTTACAGTGCAATATTCTGCTGGAAAACCTTTGGTCCTGGCATTCATGTGGATGCTACTTGACATGCTCCACCCACCTGGACACCATTGCAGACAAAATAAACGTCCTCATGGCAACGGCACTTATCGATGGCAGTGGCCCCCCTAGCAAGACAATACACCATGCCACATCACAAAAACTGCTCAGGCATGACCTGAGGAACAGGACAAAGAGATCAAAGCGTCAACCTGACCTCCAAATATCCCAGATCCCAACCTGATTGAACATTTGAGGGACATGCGTGTACCCCAGAGGTACCCTCGATCCACGGTGGGTGCTCCTTAGACCGGACTTGGCTCCTGTTGAGGCATGGACATAGGACCTCTGGTGGGTGTCCCTTGGTGTCTGGCACTAGGGCTTTAGCTTCAGATGTTTTGAGTCCTGTGGGTTGTGAGGTAAGGTAGTTTTTGAGCAGTTTTTGTGGTGTGGTGTCGTGTGGCATGGTGCATTGTCCTGCTGGGGGGGCACTGCTTCTGGGGAGTGCCATTGCCGTAATGGGGGGTGTCTGGTCTTCACTGGTGTTTAAGTGGGTGGAGCATGTCAGGTGGCATCCACACGAATGTCAGAACCCAGGATTTCCCAACAGAACATTGCACTGTAACAAGACGGAACAACAAGGAGTGGGTTGTAGATACCGATGTAGCTTGGAAAGTAAACAGAATACCCCAATACAAAATACCATAATTGTACAAATATTACACTTTTGAGGAAAGTGGATGTAAAGCAGAAATGCTCTGTGAAATGAAGCCATGTGATGCCGACACTAATCCAGGAGTGGGATGAGACAGTGTAGAGTAACAGCCAATAGCTGATGAGGGGGCGTCTCAAGCTTTCTCCTGTCAGCAGCTGGCCACACAAAATCTTTACATCTCTTCAGAAAGCCTAAATCATTAAGTGATCTTACTTGCAGAGTTAGGGTCCAACTATGAAAAGGATTACTCTGATGATGTTTTTATTTTTCCTGTTGACAACAAATCCCATGAAAAGACCAAAACCAACAATGAATTGATTCTTCTTGCTTGATGGATAGATCTTTACTCCTCTGTACCACCGAGCTCCATGTTCCTCACATATTCCTCCACTACCAGGAACATATGCACTGTAGTTTATTTCAAATTGATCCCACAGTGTCCTGCTGTTGTAATGTTCACTAGCACAACTACTCTGCAGCTGAAAATAGTCCCCAACAAATGCACCATTTACTCCAGTTTGAGTCATGTTCGCTAAAAACTACAGTGCCTAAGAATTTCAGGAAATGACTCACTCAATCACTTGATCTTTATCAACAATGGCCAGTTTATTAAGATAAATGTTTAATTAGGAATGATGAGCTTAGGGCTGAGAGCCAGTGACCAGTAAGGGAAGTCAGAAAGTATGAGATGGATTAATTTGTTGGTTTTAATCTTTTAATTTGATTGTTGACACTAACAAAAATACGGAATATTGTTAGGTTGTCCTTTAATTTCACCTCCTGTGTTTGTCTGGTGTTCATTAAGGGAAGTGTGTTTTGGCTTCCTAGTCCATTGTCATTGTCCTCCTTTGATCACGTTTAGATTTTGTGACAAGAGATGTCAAACCCAAACTGAATCTTTGAAAACATTCTCCTTGTCTCTCATTCCCCTCCCCCAAATAGCTCTGCTGATCTGCTCCCTCAGCCTCCTGCTTTACCGCTCACTGGCCCAATATTCAGCATTTGTCTTGTCCTCCTTTGTGCTGTTCTCACCTTTCCTTGACTTTAAGGTTTTCACTCTGCCATCAGTCTCTTCATTACTACCAACAGAGATGACTGAAAGTATGATTTAACATTAGTCGAGCCTATGGACAACTCCTAAATGTAACAAGAAGCATGTTTGCATAACGTAGACACACGCACACAAAAATGCACTCTCACAGTGCAATATATGCATCGACAATTTCCTCTGAAACGTCTCAGGTGTGAATAGAATTACTTAGTTCTGCTTTGCTTTTAATGTTTTAGGAACATTACCTTGAATTAATTTGGATAAATCTAGAAAAAAAAAACAGGTAAATAAACTCTAAACTGTGACCACCATGTCCAAAAAACATTTAAACGTCTGTGTTCTTTCCTCATAGCAGAAACACACACTGTGTAAACTCAACAGTTCACTAACATTTTGCAAAGTGATCTGAAAACAATGCTGACCAATTGCTCCTGGATTTGAAAGTTCATCGATTGCTGGCTGGAGGCTTCATCTGGAATAGCCAACACTGTCAGTAACACAGCACCAAGCAGCTCTAGTGTTGTCGATTGTCCTGCAGAAGGCAGATAGACTACTAAGACCTTTAAAAGAGAACCTACAAACCTCTTAAAATATATACATCCAGAGGTAATATTCGTGGCAATATTAGTTTTGCATAAATTGCTATCAATTAGCAATCTGTAACAATGGAAAATATCCAACATTACAGCAATTGAGCACAAGTTAAAAAAAAATGCAATTTTGTATGTTAGTTGTGTTTAGCAGCTCATAAAGAGACCATCCAAGTCAACTGAGAAATGTAGGCAAAATATATTTTTGAAATGAGGGAGAAATTCTCTCTCTTTCATGAGACAACCAATCACAGTCAACAAGATAAAGCTGCCATTATACTGATATGCAGACAAAGCTCCTCCATATCACAGTGTGTGTCTCTCAGACAGTGCCTTTGCCATTCAAAATGCCCTGCAAGGGCACAGGTTTTGATTCAGCATTTTGAACATTAAACACTTTATTTACTGCATTCTGGTGATTTTATTTTCTGCACCAATTAATGATGTACGTGTCTTTAATTTAATTCAAAATGAAATCATCTGCTACTTTCACATTTTTATTGGTGGGGGGAAAATGCACAAAAATGCAACAATGTAAATATTGAGCAGGGGGTGTCCCCTGCGCCCTCCAAAATCTACACCTATGCCTGAACACACAAATCCAGGGCATGCTGTCAAATGTGCGGTCTTCAGCAAAATAAAAAAGAGTCAAAGAAAAGAAAAAATAATAGGATAACTAATAGTTAAGTAAGGATAAATAAGCATGCATAAGTATATAGGTGTATTTATTTAGATAACTGAGCACTGCCACTGACTTCATCGGATTTGAGAGTTGGATGACTATGAATATAACAAAATGCATTTTCTTGAAGGATCTCCTGATGTAATCATTATAATCTGTTTAAAAAATCACGCTGTAACAAATCTCTGCTTACTAAAGCTTTTCAAAATCAAGAATCACTCATATTCGAAAGAACAATATTTCCCCCCCAAAATGATAACCAAATAAAAAAGATCAATATGTGTTTTATTATACAGTGAATGGTCGTAAACATCGGTCTCATAAACTTAATTGGAACAATCAAGTATGTCTCATAAAAAAACATTGCTGCTGCTGGCAGTGTATGAGACCATCAATGTGAATAATTTGACATTTTGATCCATTAAGACAAAACCAGTTTGAGTCTCGGCTGATCGACTAACTGAGCAGCAAATGACTGTTTTTACTACGAACATGCTCAGATAATTAGAAAAGGAAGTGAACACTTAAAAAAAAAACGTCTGTCTCACACCTGGAGGTGCAGGATTTTGCTGTGCATTCATTTGGCAACGGTTTATTAGTAGTTTCTGTTTCTTTAATGAGGACATAGTACAAACTAGCACAGTGAGCGACCACATAAACAGCTACAAAAGTTTGGTTTGTTTGCATTGAATGGTCTGTCCATCGGTTTTATACAATGCTGATATTCAAACCCCTGAATACTGGAGCTTTAGGTAAACAGTTGACTCTTCTGCACTGTCCATTATTCTATATATAACGCTGGACTCATGTCATGTTAAAGTCAAATCATTTTCTGTTACATATAAAATTTTCAGATTTATAAAGATATCCCTCTGAAGGCAAACATGTGTTGGTAATAAAATAATTAAAAAGGAAATGACTGACAAATAAAGGCAAATAAAAACAATGTTTCCACCGTCCTGAGAGAGGTATTTGGTCCAATGTATTGAACATCACAATCATATTCTGCTCTTAAATGATAAATATCGTATTACACATGAACTCATGGATGGAGTGTGCTGTTTGTCACTTAAACACTGAAAGGTAATATAAAAAATTCTGTCATGCACCTTCACATTAACATGATTTTAAGGACAATAATGCTCAATATGTGGCAGAAAAGGTTTTGCAAACTGTAAAAAAACACTTTCTGCAGCATATAAATGTGTTTGTTTATTGCTTGATCAATGAGGCCCAGCATTGTGAGTGTATTAATGAGTCAAATTCACATGAAAACAATCTATTGATTGGCTAGTCAATAAACAATTATACCAACATACAAATATAGAGATTTATAAATAGTTAAATAGAGCTTAACAGAAATGCAAGCTAATAAATAAATAGACAAATAAATAAATCAATTAATAAATGTGCATTTAAATAAATTAACACTAAAAGAAAAGCATTGATTTGCCTTCAAAATCCAGGTGTGCCTTGTAGTTTGGGGTTGGCTGGATCACCAGACAGTGCCTTCGCTCATTTCTGACGAGGGTTGTGACAGCTGGTTGGTGTATCCATTGTCACTGAGAGACACAGTCGTGTAGGGCGTGCTGGGGCCACACATCTCACTGGAGATGCTGTGCATTGAGCCCGGCATAGTGGGCTCAGGACTGGGTGAGTCCGCAGGATGGTGAGATACTGTGTCAGAGAAACAGTGCACCTCTCCAGGACAGTGGTGCCCTGGATGGTGGTGGTCTATTGCTCCTAATGGGGTGCCAGCAGGAACAGAGGAGGGCACAAAGCCCAAGTCTGCTGGAGTCTGAGCCTGGGATGATGGTGGGCCTTGGTAGTACTCATAATTCCCTCCTGAGCCGTAGTATTCACCAGGATAATCTGTAGTCATGGAAAGATCTGGATTAGTGAGAATATCAGAATTTAAAGGTATTTTTTTAACCTTTCAGCCAAATAAATAGACCCAGAGCTCAGTACAAAATAGACTGAATTAAGTATCAGCAACCAAAGCAGCACATTTAATTAATATTCTGGTAAATGAAATGAAATTTGAACATAACGAAAATTATCAATCCTACATCCCAACACATACAGCTCACCTCCATAATAAGAGAAGTGTCCAAGCTCCTCTGCTTCCAGTCTCTCTCCCAGCGCCCTCATCCTCCTCTGGCCGCGGAAGAACACATGTCTCCGGCCGCTCAGAGCGCTCAGCTGCTTCATGCGTCTCTCTTTGGACCTCCGATTTTGGAACCAAACCTTTAGGACAAAGTGAGAAATAAATGGACAAGATGAGCGGAACGGATGACACAAGCAGGACAGGCTACTGATGGAAAAGACATCATTGCGTATGCCTTGCAGGGCCGTGTAAGTATTACAACAACATATCTAACTTCCTCGTTGCGTCAAAAAGAGATCTAATTTAGAAGACCTAAACAATCATTCACATTTTATAATATTACCATGTACTTCTTACCATTAAAAAAAATTGAAAGCGGTTCACACCAATAATAATAGGCTCGTTTGGAAGTCGGAATAAGAATTTTTAAATGCGTAAAATGTTGGGCATGTGAGCTGATGAGTATTCAGTATTTGGGCCATTGAAACGTATTTTACTTTTAATGCACTTTGATGTCGAAATTTCCCTGGAAATTTAATCGAAGGAGCTTTTTAAAATGTCCATGGACATCAGTGCTTAGTGAGTCCTGCTTTTAAGGGTTTTAGAAGCGCAAAGGGAGTAAAGATTATGGGGAAAATGGTTTGGAAACCCTATCTGGAGAAAAAAAAAATCAGCAAAGCATTAAGGACAAATTCCCTCAGGGTGCCTGCAAAACGTGGTGTCCAAAAAAGCCTTTTAAGGCGTTTGATATAATCTAGACTCCTGACTTTATTCTCTGTCGTGTTGGTCCTGGAGGCACCGTGTAACCTGTCAGGACACTGCACACAGATTTGGATGGGACTGAGGTGTCCGATAATGGGTGTAGATGGATGAAACAGTGCCGCAAATACATTTGTTGTTCTTTTTCTTTTTTTTTCATCCTTTTACCTGAATGACTCTCATGGTGAGGCCGGTCTCTCGTGACAGCTGCTCCCTGATGTGCCTCGTGGGTTTCGGTGTGGCCGCGAAAGCAGCTTTCAGGGTCTCCAGCTGCTTGGCTTTTATGGTGGTCCGAGGCCCGCGCCGTTTCCCGACGGCACTCTGCTCGTCGTTCTCGTTGTTGTTGTCTTTATCGGATAAATGTCCCGTTTCTGAGTCCTTCCCGTCGTCCTGCGGGTCCTGGGAGTCTGGAGACAAACTCGGGTCGCTGCACGTCGTGACTGCCACAAGAACAAGATATGGTTTATGTTAGCACGTGGATCTGAGAATAAAAATTATACCCGAAAAAACCCACAGGAAAACAATGGAATTTTAAAATCAAGTTATTAATATAGCAGCAAAAAAATATATTATGGATATTTTAAATTGTCCACTTTGGCGGGATTACTATAAATAAAATACATAAATACTTTAAATGGATTAGAATTAAAAATCTGCTGCTGCTCATAATAATAATAATAATAATAATAATAATAATAATAATTCAGTCTCCTTTTTTAACAAAAATGTCTGATTGGCTTGAATAACATCCAGTATAATCACCTGAAAGAAGGATTGTGTCTTTTCCATTGTTGTTTTGATAGTCCTCCTTACAAACAAACTTGAATTCGTCCAATATGTACAGCTCCTCTCCTGTGGACAGCTGTTTGTTACACATCACACAGGTGAAACAGTTCAGGTGAAACACTTTGCTCTTGGCCCTGCGGACAAGATCACTGGGTAAAATCCCCTGGGCGCAACCGTCACACTTTGTCCCAAATCTCCTGTTGAAGAAGGAGAGTAACAATCAGGGAAAAGTTACAGCACAGATTCATTAACAGTAATGCCTGAGATGCTTTTTAGTACATTACTGATTGGTGCACAACAAAATAATGTTTAAGAATATGTGTGTACCAACTGAAAGTGAAATGTGTGAAGAAATATTATGAGGAAAAAATGTAATATAATCTCATTATGAGTGCAATTTCATAGCAATCACATGTGCAATTAGAATTGGGCCTGTTTGTAGTAGGATGCAATATTTCAATAGCCTATTGCAGATAAAAAATAATAATATCAGGTTCTTTTTTCAACAAATGATAAACTTTTTTTCTCCACAATTTTCTAATTCATATTTTATTTTTAAAAAATCACAAAAAAGCAACCACATATAATGAATAAATAAATAACTGCACATAATAAGAGGCAGCTCTCACACTGTAAACAAAGACAGTTTATTGAACCCCTGGCAGACCATGGTCCAGTAGTTTAAATACAGGCCCCATCAGCGTTTAATTAACATCCACATTTTGCGCATTTTTCTCGTTTTGTCAAATTCCACGCATAAATTTTGCTTAAAAAATGAAATAAACAGTTGTATTCTCTCTTTTTTTCTCAAATAATATCAAACACAAACTCTTTGTATGCTTACCTAAAGAAGTCATTCTTACAGTACAGTCTCCCCTCTCGTGAAAAACACTTCTCTGTCAAAGTGCATTTGCATTCGCAGCACTGGACACATTTAATGTGCCACGGTCTGTCCAAAACTTTGAGCAGGAACCTATCAAGAATAGGCTTTTCACAGCTGGAACACTGAAGCATTGTCTGGACTTATTCCCAGCCCAGTGTGTGGGGTGTGTGTGGAATATATAGATATATATATGTATACTGTTTTCTTTCTCCAACGTCCCTCGGTGTTTGGATATGATCCCGGAAATCCAATGTATCCAAATTAATCGGAATAATTACATCACCATCCGTGAGATTAAATGTAGCTGCTCTGTTCCACGGGGCAACAATCCACATGTGGCCAACAGCTCCAAACGACAGGGTAACTGTTGAAGAAACAGCATTTCTGGAACAAAAATTACAGACTGGAGATCACCGCGGGGCCATCAAGATCATCCTAAATGTGCGCATTTACGGGTAAGCACAGAAAAAAATATCCTACCCACTGCACGATATATCCTGAGTGGTGTCTAAAATAGAGGAAAAATAACGCTGAAATGCTGTCAGTGCGCTCAGCCTTGTCACTTGTGTCCCATTTTTCCTCTGATGAGCTCTCGGTCTGAGAGAAACGCGGTAATGAGCGCACCTCTTTAAAGCTCAGCCTATTGCCTATTAAGAAACCGGTGACGTCACGTTCAGGAGAAACCTATGAGCAGCCTTTTCAGTTCACTCATGTACTTCAGTATTATGTAAAGAAAAGTAGAATACTATGGCCGTACAATAACATACAAATAAAATAAGATAAAATAAAAAGTCAAGCGGTGCCAAGACGCAAAACGAAGTGTAGGATTCACATGAACTAATTTTAAACCTTTTATTTTTTTAAATTCCAAGAACAATTATTTTGTATAGAAATAAGATATAATGAGAAATACAAATTAAAACTAGGAATATCTTTACCCCAGTAACCTATTTCTTTTTTTCTCAGCCTGTTCCTCTCTCCAGGATAGCCTGCCGAGGGTCAATGATGATATCATATGAATAAATTATTTCCTGGGTTGTGTGGGAGAATAAGACTGCATCAGTGGCAGATGACAAATTATCAGCAGGTCTATCCCTACAGTATGGGGAGAGGACAGATGAACATGCCGAACACAAGCTTTTCGCATGGATTAATGTTGTGCCCCAACATTATACTCCATTTCGTTTGAAAGGACACGGATCACTAATGGTTATAATATGTGGCGATAGGCTGTCTCTTCTAGATGTTATCGCACCGTGTTGGTGCGCTGGGGAAGGAGATAGCGCGTTTCCCCATACAGGCTCCCAGCTCTGTTAGTCCCTGATATCTCAGCTCCCGACACTATCAAATTAAATGCGAGTGAGTTGCAAATTCTTTCTTCGAGCAAATTTTTTTGTGCAGATTTTTTTGTTTGTTTGCTTTTGGCAGGCTACATCACGAGCTCTTAAAGGCAAAATATACATCAGAAAATCATCTGGCATAGGTTTTTTGACTGTAATTAGTCGTTTTGTTTGACAGCAGATTTAAAAAGGTTGAAAAAAATAATGATGGTTGATGGTTGCATGTGTGTTTATGTCTATTTCTGTCGTTAACTGTGGCTCTAAATCCAGCAAATTGTAAAAATCAATCGAACAAACAAATGAAATAATACAACACAATACGTTTTTTTTTGTTTTTTTTTTAAATTTTTTTTTGTTTTGTTTTGTTTAAACACATAACATTTTCCTAAATGTTCCTGATGAATGTGAACATTCAGCACTAGCACTATGTGTTTTTTCCCCACTGGATGAAGTTGCAAAACTGAGCACAGTGTAGTGAAACACCCAAATACACATACAGATTTTCAGATCTTTGTATATGATACAAATTGCTGTGCAAACTTATAAATACCTGTGGGCTCATATATCCAAAACATATTTTTTGAAAGTGCATCACAAGTAGTTATTTTGTTTGACAGTGGATGCTTCCAGCATGCTCAAGCATAGACACTCCTGAATGCTAACAGGACCTAAATTAATGAAACAGTGAGAACAGAAAAAGCTGGTGAATTGTTCCAAATTAACATGAAAATGTTCTGCTGTTGCTCACAATTGCTTAACATGATTTTATTCATTCACACCAAACTGTGTTGTTCATATATAATATATATGTTTATATATTATATAAACAATGGAGATACACATATCCCTGCCAGGAAAATTCCCAGAGCAGAATGTGTCATGTTACAGCACCTGCCTGGAGAATTGCAATGTGTTGTCAGATTTGAGAAAAGTATGGCTGAGACGTAGTGCTACTTATTTGTGTAAAATTCAGACATTCTTTGCTAAAAAGAAAAATCAAAGAATCAAAAATATTAATAGCTCTTTAAAGAGAAACAAAATCTCATGTCCTCATATTTTGCTTAAAGTTATGTTTACTTTTTATTATTTTTTATAAATGCAAGAAGACATCTTGACATGCATCTGCCCTTTCTGATAAGTGCATATCACATGTCGAGGTCCAGCAATGGTCTGAGCACAGACCCAGACTACAAGCACTCATTAGAATAAATGCTGAAGATCTCTCCCACATTTATTTTGTTCCACAAACCTGATCTTAGCTGCTTAAATGTAACAGTGGGTGACAATGAAAAGACCAAGGGGGACAGTAATTATCTCTGTGGTATCCTAAGTGCGAGTCGTGTGGATAAGTGTCTCCTTCTGGGTTTGTGTTTCTCCATTAGAGGTGTTGATTAGAAGCCTAGCCCGGTGAGCTGGCCCCATGCACCACTCCAACACACAAGAGGTCTCTGTGCAGCACTGGAATCTGGCAGGGTGCACACTGTTTGTTTTGGATTGAAAAAAGCATGTCATTAGTGTTTGTTAATTGCAGCTAATTGGCCCTAACGAGATGAACAGGCCACCCACTGGGACCATTCATACAAATAATTTGTAGAAAACAAAATTAATTACTAGATGCTAATTAAAGTCAATTAAAGCTGATTAGGTAGTGGTGGAATGGGAAAGTTAGAGACGGGAGGAAAATACCTGGCAACACACGATATGACATGACAAATACATCTGGCAGCTTGTGAAGCTCCCTGCTGTGAAACAGGATGGCCTTTACCTATTTAACCCCTCTGTGCTGACGGCAGTTTGACAGAAGTCTCCACTGAATCTCACCTAAAGGAAGTGCTAACATAACTGCCTAATAGGATGAGGATTACACTTGGCAAAAGTTCAATCAGAAAGACTCAGACTCATTGTCAGCCTCATTTACTCGCTCCTCTATTATCCTATCAGTCTAAAATGCAATTGGCTCCCAGTTTTAATTCCTTTAATGGTCTTCTGTATGGCATAGTTGAGTTGTGATATTTGTTGAAAAAATGTTGTAAGCTCATCTCTAGTACTGGGCTTAAGTATGTTAGGATTTAAAAAAAAATAAAATCAGGGGTTTCTTTCTCAAGCGGTTTCTTTCCAGTTAGTGGCAGAAAAAAATCCCTTAGCAATATGGCCTGTTAAGAGTTTTCATAGGCAATCATATTTTTTAAAAAGTAGTTTAGTGTCAGAGGACTTTTTACACAGAATTGTTCAAGTCAGCAAAAGGAAAAAGTCAGGAAAAAAAAAAAATCCAGTTTGATCCAGGTCCTTCTAGATAGCATAGCTCACAAATAGTTTTTAAGACAGGTATTAATCTTTAAAACATGTTTCTTATTCATGTTATATGCAAAATGTTTTGTCATTGTGTTGTGTAGCAAAAAACACAAAGTGTTTAGGAGCCAAAAAAACTCAAAAATGCAAAAAATAATTACATTTCCATTGTTTTGCCTCTGTGTTGGACCATTCAAGGGTTAGTCTAATTATCTGTGTGTACTGTATGATACTGAGAAGTGTCATATCAGAAACACTTCAATATAACAAATACAACTCAACAGCATCAGCTTCCTAAATGAACAGCCCAGTTGCCAAAAGAAAATGTTGCCATTGTACGTTTCTGCAAACGTTTCATACATTTCTAAAGTGACGTAGAAAATGAGCTGACTTTGTCATCTGAAGGTAGAGGGAATGGTGGATGGTACTGTATGTCACCAAGGCGAGACGCCACCCAAGCTGTAGACCACTTTAGGCCAAAAAACAACTGATTCGTTTGTGATTAAGCGAGTCATTGCTGTTTTTCTTGAAGCTTTTTAGCCACAAATGTGGGTGTTTCTTTGTGAACTGTTGCTGTTTTTCCAGCGAGGATAGTGCCTTGAAAAGGGGTTGCTTTTGCCAAGACATTGCTGCTTTTCCAGCAGGGATTGTATACCCAAAACTGGATATTATAAGCCAAAACATGATCTTTTACTAACCTTAACCAGTGGTTTTTGTGCTTCAACCTAAACACACCTTAACCACATCATTGTTGAAATGTAAAATTTAATGTATTTGCTAACAACATACAAATGTAACATATACTTGGTTTACAGAAACGTATAATACCAATATTTTTGTGGTGATTGGGTATCAATCAAAGTTCGTCATGAAGGTAGGATTTATTGCAGGACTGTTGTATGAGCTTTTAGCTAAGTGTGCCTAATAAACTGGCAACAGATAATGTGTGATACAACACTAGTGTCTTTAACTGGCATTAGCACAGTTAAATATCAATTTCTGGCCAAGGAACATACCATCTGCACTCTCTCTGCCCTGAGTGAACTGACCTCCTGCCTTCATGGTTTTTTAGAGCTGAGAAGTGGAACAGCTTGGCGTGACATTTGCAGTGCTCAGCATACATCACAGAGCTAATGTCTATGAACAGCCTGTGCTTGACAGAATTAGCATTATACAGAAATACGCAAGGAATACAAAAGTACTGTCATACAGTATGGGCTTAAAAAAACAAAAAACAATTCCATGAAACAAGTTTATTTAGTAGTTATTTGGCAGTAGCACCAAAAGGTGGATATGATAATTGAGTTTAGAGGTAACTAAAAGTAGGGGAGAGCGGGGTCAGTTGGGACACTTTTGTATTGACACACAGTAACCTCCCATTACTCACAGACTGCTTGAAAAGCAATGAAAATAATTTGATCCCTGAACCTTTATCATTTAAATCAAGACAATGTCATCTGAATTTGAATTCTTGAATATTCACAGGCACTTGTTCGCAAATTTCTTTGAGGAAAAAGAAAATGTATTTTCATAAATGACTGAGTTATGGAACTTTGTTGTCTTCTCACTCTCTATTTCAGGGGCACCAATCAGCTCAGCGTGGTTACCATAGACTACATGTAGCTTACATGTTCATGTAGGTTATTGGGTTGTATTCTGCAGGCAAGGTAGCTCTTTTCCAAATGCAAAATCATACATTATTATGGCATCAATGCAGCGCTGACTGCCAGAGAGTGAAGGATAATCCTTATTGACCACCTCTACACTGACCTGCCAAATTATATCAGGGATTTGCTTCATTCACACACGTATCATCATCAGTCTAACACCTATAAATTGACATTACTGATAATTTTCACTGGCATCATTATAGCACTATCAACAGCTGCACAGAGGGCGTGGGGATAATTCTCCCAAAGTATATCCCATAGCCTCCAAGAGAGAGTAGTTCATATTAAGTTAATGTAAAAACAACCTCTTGTGTATCATCAAACAGCTACTGTGGAAAAAAAATCAAGAAATCAATCTTGCTGATCATTGTTATTTTCTGTTAGAACACAACACACTATTAAAAATAATTCTCGATTCGTCAAAGCTGTGCTGATGCGGCGAGACGGTCATTTCATGCACACAAGAGCTGATAAAATGACAGCACCGCCGAGTGCAGCGAGTGGCGGGGGTTCAAGCAGCATTGCATTGTTTGCATGAGTGCGTACGGGTGTGATAGGCGAGCAAGAGGGGGAAACCTACCCCATACGAAGGGACAGAGAGTGATCTGCCTGAGGGGGCCGTTCAGTGAGAGGGCCCAGGGGACTGAGTGGCCACTGCCCCCGGTGATGATGGTGATTGATGCAGGCACAATTCAGACATCCCAGACGCTGCAGCAAATTAAAAGGCTATTTTGTAAAGTTGTAAAGGAGCAGAATGGCAAAGGGGAGCGATGAGCCCCCACCACACTCACCTCCTCTGCTCTGTCACACCATCAGCTTCTGTTTGGTTTCCTTGGTGTCATCAGTCCCTTAGGGAGGAAAGCTATTACAAGCCTTTCACGCTCACTCATACTGCACTGCTGATGCTGCTTGTGCACATATGCCAGTGTGTATGAGTGTGTGGTGAGGGTAAATATGGATCCATGCACAAGAGAGAGACTGTGAGGCTATCTGTGAGCCAGTAGATGAAAGTCAACAGGCAAATATTGATGAAGCATCCATGGGGAACTAGGTATGAATATTTTTGAAGTTCTCAACTAACAAGAGTTAAAGCATCAGTGCTTCCCCCCTCTTCTGTGCATTAGCTCCTTATCTGTACATGATTTACAAATCATTTATCCTTAATTTGAATTTAATTGACCTGGCTGACCTGAGGATGCACCCGTTGCTGGGCGCGTGAGGAGAGGAGATAGAGGGACAGACTGTGTCAGGCTATAGGCAGAGCAGCCTTCGGGGAGGACGGCTCACATGCCAGAGGTCAAACCAGTGTCAAGTGGGGAGTGAGGCCAGCTGAGCTGCCTTGGCCCACGCATTGTGCTCATCACCGCAGCTGCTGTCAGTTATCAGGAGTGTTTGTGGGAGGAGGCACAGTGAGCCGGGGGGTGGGGGCTGCCTTGATAGAAAGGAGCGTGCTTGTGTGTAAGTTTGGG
>JAPZEB010000006.1:10303032-10316325 GCA_029783705.1 Chaetodon striatus
GACAATTTAGAGTCACCAATTAACCTATCCCCAATCTGCATGTCTTTGGACTGTGAGAGGAAGCCGGAGTACCCAGAGAGAACCCACGCTGACACGGGGAGAACATGCAACATGCAACAGAACAAGCAAACTCCGCACAGAAAGGCTCCTGCACCTGGGATCAAACCAGGAACCCTCTTGCTGTGAGGCGACAGTGCTAACCACCACACCACCGTGCCGCCCGCACTGGATACAATCATAACTAAACATCGAGCTGTCCACTTTTGATCCAGCCACCCAAGACGTATGTTAATACCTTGTGTAAACATAGCCAGTGTGGCAGTCAAGACAAGTGACTTTCTCAACTAATGCTTTAGTTGTGTGACATTCTTGGTATTGTTTCTCTGCTGCTCAAAGAACAATGGCTCCATGCCAAAAAACCAGCAGAGCTCATATGAATCAGTGTGTTGTGGATGCTTGGAGTGTTTTGACAGAATTACTGAACACTTTTATGCCCCCTGCCCAGCCTGCAGTCTCTGTCAGTCCATCGGCATCTCTTTTAAAACTAAGCTTTATTCCACTTACACAGACCATTAATCTTGGAGCAAAACATAGAGGGGAGGGACAATTCTTTTCAGATTTTCCAGCTCCAGACAATTAACACTTAGTGAGAAGTGGGATAGACCTTCAACTCTCTTGATGACATTGTGTTGGCTTTTTTAGTAATTTATATTTGCAGGTGAAAAGGGGAATAAACGTTTCACCAAAAATGACCTCAAGGAAATTACCCAGTGCATGCATTTTAAAGAGGGGAATATATTGAGTGCCAAAATATGTGCTTTTTGCATGTTTGTGAGTGGGGCATAAGTACACAATGTTCTTTTGGTAAATTCATAGTGTTGGAGTAAGTGAAAGTTTCTGCAACCTCATCTATGACTGTTTATGAGAGTTGAACTGGTTTAAGACACGGCTGGAAATAATGCACTGATTACGTTTCCAAGATCCAGTGATACTGATCCACTTGCAATTTTTATTTGTGCAATGCACTCCAAAATTGCTATAGCTAAAAGTAGAAGGTTTACATTAAAACACAACTGGCACTGAGAGCCTTAAGAGTGTTTTAAATCTTCTTTCAGAGACCTGTTTCACTTTGCATATCAAAACACAACTTCCATCTTATCCACTGACCTAACATTATTCATATTTAGATATTCTGAGTAACTGGGACTCTAAAATAGTTTCAAGCTATATGAATTATTCCACAGACTTTTTCAAATTATTTTGAAACCTACCAGCAATGGACATTTTAGTATGGTATTTTTTTTTTTTTGTTTGTTTTTTGTTTTTTGCGGTATCACCTGCAAAGTTGATGTATGTGTCTTAACATTTGTAGCTATATACTGTGTATTAAAAATATTTAAAGCCTCTGAATACTGTTCTAAAATCCAAGGCATCATTTCGTGAGCTACATAAGTAACAACAACCAGAGAAAAACATCTTAACATTTTATAAAGAATTCCGTTAAAGGTCCAGCGTGTAAGATTTAGCAGGACATATGTTGGCACAAATGGCATACAATATTCCTAACTATGTTTTCATTGGTGTATAATTGCCTGAAATTAAGAGCTGGTGAATATTTGTTACCTTAGAATGCCCTGTTTATATCTAAATTCAGAGTGGGTCCTATTCCATTGAGTCTGCTAAGTTGTTTCTACAGTAGCTCACAACAAACAAACCAAACACTGGCTGTAAATGGGACCAGTTGCATTTTTATGTTTGAACATGTTGCAATATAGAGCCTTATTGCCATATGCCACTAAATCCTACATACTGTACTGGACCTTTAACATTTTGCTTTGTCAGCACTGTATGGGTGTTGTTTGACAAGATTTGATTCAAAGTGGCCTGGGAACACAAGCAAACAACTGTCACCGGATTTTTATTCAAGAGTTGCTCAATCTGATCACGTGACATCACACTTCAAACCTGCAAGAAAAACACAAATACATTATCAGTGGTGAAAATGGCTAAAATATTATGTTACTGTAGTGTCCCATTGCTCAAAGCAAGAAGCTAACTTATAAAATAGTTTTTAAGACCCTTTAAAATGAGCATGGTAAAATTTTCTATAAGAGGGCAAAAAAACAATCAGACTCATCCCCTAACTTTCCAAGTGCTGAAAAGATGGACTCTATTGGTGGGCCTCTATCCGTGCCAAAACCATTACTGTCTCATCACTGATTGGGTAAGTCAGTGGGTCAAAATTTGGTCAAACTTTCAGCTAAGTGACAGGTGTGTACAACAGCAACAACATTATCCACATGAATGGTTTAAGTATGAATATCTCCGTTTCAGTCTCACGCAAGAATATGTAAAAAAAAAACAAACAAATTAATCTAATCAGTGTGCCAAAAAATTAGCAAGTAGCAAGTATGCATCAGTAATTAGACATATTCATAGCTTCCCGTGCCTGTGTGTGTTACTGTGATACAGCGCTGTCCAAAGACTAGAGAGCTGTCTTTGTACAGCACCGTGCATCACACGCTCTCCTTTCTGATAAAGAAGCTGGGTAGCAGCAGTATTATACGCTATTTGTATTCCTCAGGGTGTGCACCCTCCTTCACCCCCACTCTCCCAAACACCAACGTGCTTCCATCTAATGCCACAGTGCACTGGGCTGACCCCAGCATGCTCACAGAGACACTGTGGCAATACTATCATGTAAATGAAGTCCAGCTCATTTTGAAGTACCTTTGGGAGATCACCGGTTTATCAGAAACATGCCTGCCAGAGCAGCTCAGTATTGTCCATTCACACCAGTGCACTCGTTGGAGTCATATTCACGGCCCAAAGGTCAACATCAATACTGATGCAAACGGAGCTGCATACATTAAAGGCAATTCAGGCTGTTGCTACCTATTGTTGTTGTCATGCTTAAAAGGTCTATTTTCTAATTCTTAATAATGACAAGAGGACATCATTTACATATCAAATCCTACATATGTTTGCTCTGTTTTAAAGAACAGTTCAGGAATATTCTCATGTTCACATTTGACATTTCTAAACCGCTGAAAAAAATAAATAAATAAATAAAGATGCCTCTAGTGTTGGAAGATCGTCCGAAGTTTATGTGGGTATTGTTAGAAAGGAAACCAAATAGATTGAAAAAATAAACACTACACACTAGATTATTTATGAAATCGAATCCAGTTCAATATCTGCAGGATCCTAATACAGCAAACAGTGCATGACATTGACAGCAACGTGCCCTCTCGATTATTCTTACGCCTGCAGAGCTCACCATCAAAACCTAATTAAATTATGAACTGATACACATTGGGCTTGTCACGCTTGTTTGTTTATCCATTATTAGAGGCAGAGATCCGTCATCCTGTGAATAAGAAACAGGGCTGACTCGAGTCCTGTACGAGCCACACAAGGGCAGCCAAATGATTTCAAACTATTGTTTTGCAGACTGGTGTGGGTGGAAATGCCCAAATAACAAGAAGTAAAGTGGCTTGTGATTTGCACAGAGCAGGTTGTGTAAATAGAGCAGCAGCCGCTTTGCTTGACTTCATTTCATGACGAATGAAGTTCTCAAGAATATTTCCTCATGTTAAAATAAATAAAAACAACAAACTGACCCTTTCCAAACAAGCGCCTGACACTTTAACCCCAAAGTTGCTTTAAAACTGACCCTTTTCAAGACTGTTGACATCACTCTTACAAGAATCAATTTTTCTGTCGCTGGCTTTTGTTCACCTGCTTGTCTACTGCTTTTGTCAGGAGCGAAACACTCGCCCTACTTTCGGTTTACACTCACAAAATTGGAGACACGTTATGCTTTAAGGGTGAAATTTAATGCTTGTTGAGCGACAATTCAGCCACATCCTTTCTCTGACAACTAGTACAAGTTATAATGAGAGATGTTGTCGCTCCCATTTAATATACTGTATGTCTTAAAAAAATAAATGGCATAATTGTAGTTGTTAGAGCAAATTATGACACTTGTGGGTAAACGCTTGAACTGCCATTATAGGTGAGGAGGCTTTCTGTGCACTGTAAAACAGCGCAGAGAGCAGGTGGAGAGGCAACAGGCTTTAGCCACCACAATCTGCCATAATAACCCTCCCATTTACTGACACCTCCCATCTCCTATTCTTCTGTGTGATTGAAGTACTTTGACAGTTTCAGCACTTAGATGGTCCACTTATCTTCTTACATGTTTCAGGCACATAATTTGTGTTTAAACTTTGCTGCACAGTATTATAAATGCTTTTTTAATCACTTGTGTATTTCTTTTCTGAAATCATCAGAAATCATTATATTTTGCTTTTACACATCGTTGCATAAGGTGACATGAGTGTCTAGAATCAAATTTGCCAAGCTGTTTATAACTGCACTGCATTTCATATTTTGCCAGTAAGGCATAGATTATTCTTTCACAAATGGCTGCCTGATAAATAGAAAGAAGGACTGAAACACTTCAGCATTTTAGAATTTCAATAAACAACAATTAAAGGGAAGGTCAGACATAAAGGGTTCACTTTTTTTAGAGTAGATAGGGAGGTTGTTACAACTGTCTTGTCTGTAGCGCAGACCTTGTATTAAATATAAAGCTACAGGCAGCAGCCAGCTAAGTTAGCTTAGTACAAAGACTGGAAATGGAAGAACTGCTGGTCGATCTGTGTCCAAAAGTGAGAAAATCACCTGTAAAGTTCAATATTTAATACACTATGGATTATGATGATCGTGGATTTTGCGTTTCAATGCTACATGTTTTTCATGGGAGCCAATGGCTTCTGTCATCTGAACAACATGTATTTGGACATCTATTGTTACGCTGGATGAAGGCCAATACACACCAGGAGTGACACTGCGCGTCCAAAAATTCGCCTCTATTTTTTTCATTGTTCAACCCCACATTGGTGGCAGCTAGGAACACATCCTGGGCACACCACCCCATGGCATTTCACACCACTGTCCTAATTCCAGCCTCACTGCCCCTGGAATTAAACTCATTTTCCCCCACTCACTCTCTGCTCGTACATATCAGCTTCCGTAGCAGCCCTTTATACCTGCTCTTGTGCACAAATCCTTTCCTTACCCTTAATGTATAAAAAGAACTCTGCAGCTGTTGCTGTGTCTCTTGTGTGACAAAGAATGGATGAGAATGGATGGGTCGAGAAATATGGCGAGCTAAATGATCCGCAATCCTGTCATCATAATGACAACGGTCAGAGAGATATTGCCTGGTGAGTCATAGCTCTGGAGATCTGCTCTTTAGATAAGAGGGTAAGTTTGATTAGGGGCATGCGGGGTCTCCACACATTTATAGCTAATGCTTAGGTGGAGGAAGTACAGATCTTTGAGTAAAAGTAGTAATAACCTTTTGCTTGTTAGCGGCAGCACTTGACACATGTTATGACACGCTGTGCCAGTGTGTTTTCAGCTTGACAGTTAGTAAACAGGCTAACATATAATGTCATAAAGGGGAAAACTGAATAACAACAGTGTTGTCCTTTAACCTACTGACACCTTAATGAATAATGAGATAGTGAGACATAAATTATATTTTACATGCACAAATGTTTGAGTTACAAATGGCTAGATGGAGCTGGTGGCCAAAACACTACAGTTGTGCCTTCACCATGTTTGCACTACTGTCAGTTGAAATGCATACCTGGTGGTCCTTGCTGAGACGCCATGACACGAGTGGGTGATTATCTCTGTGGTGTGGTCATCTGCAAAATATACTTCCTCTTGGCCACCTTATATGTAGGCATAATATAAGTTTCTGTTTTTATGCAGATGATACTCAGATCTAGCCAAGCTGTGACCCTGCAAACAACTGCCAGAACACTGTCAACCTGCTAAACTGCTCTCATGACATCCGTAAGCAGATGTCACAAAATAACCTGCAGCTAAATGCTGATAAAACACAGATAGGGATCATAGGGCAAAATGCAAACCCCCAGATATCAAACAGCCTTGGTTCAATGTCCCATTTAACAACCCAGCAAAGATCAGACCCTTCCTTTCCACCAAAAATCTGGAAACTGTTATCAGCATCTTAATAACTACTTCATGAGATGACTGTAATTTTATCCTTGCTCTCTGGCATCAATAAAAAATCTCTCTCCCACCTTCAGCTCATCCAGACTTTTGCTAACAGGATTTTGACATGACCATTTCACCAATCCTGTCTTCCTTACACTAGCTACCTGTTGCTTTGGAATAGACTTTAAGGTATTATTGATTACTTACAAAGTCCTGATAGGCCTTGCTCCAACTGTCTGATCTGTTATTGCCTTAAGTCTCCTCTCACACTCTGAGATCGTCAGATGTGTCACTCCTTGTTGTTCCCAGGTCCAGACTAATTAACAAAGGTGATAGAGCCTTTGCTGTCAGAGCTCCTAGACTTGGTAATGACCTGCATGAGGAGATCAGAGCCACAAAAATCTGTCTCATCTTTTATATCACTTCTAATAACCCACTCCTTTAGAATTGCTTGTTGGTGATTTTAACTATGTTTTATGACATTTTAATTCATTTTACCTGTTTCTACTATGTACCTAGTGTTTGGCTCTTAGTTTGTTTCATTTGCTCTAAGTTTTTAAATGTGTTTGGTTTTTATTGTAAAGCACGTTGTAGCTGTGTTTTTAAAGGTGCTATATAAATAAAGTTTATTGTTATTATTAAGATGCTCTTTTAAGGCATCTGCTTTGAAGATTCCATTCCTTGTCGTATTATACATGCTGTCTATTGGGGCAGAGGTACAGCAGTTGTCTATTGACCAGAGGGTTGGTGATTCAATCTCTGGCCCCTGCAGTCTACAGGTTGAGGTGTCCTTGGGCAAGATACTGAAACCCACACTGATGCAAGAGTATGTGTGGAGTGTGCATAGCAGCCTCTGCCACCAGTTTATGAATGTGTGTGTGAATGGATGAATGCTGGCTTGTGTTGCAGACCCCTTTGAGTGGTTACTAACACTAGAAAAGCGCTATTTAATTGCAGTCCATTGACTACATTATCAGATTCATGTGTGGTTCGGACGTGGTAGCAAAGTTTGTAATGTTTCTGAGCTGCTCTTACAAACTTCCCCCACACTTGGCCTAATGGTGAGTGAGTGATGTTTGGGAAAAACACTTTGCCCAGGCAATCCATACTACTTCGTGAAACCTTGTTTTTTAACCATGCTTGAAGGCATCATATCTTTAGCAATACAGTTGGGAATTGCGCTGGGTATTTCTTCGTATCATTTCTGTATTATTTATTTTCGTTTGGGCTAATGGCTGAAAAAGCAGACACAGTTGTTGGTTGTCGAACCAAGGACATTTGACTAGCAGTAGGGCTGGGCGGTTGGCTACTACTTAATGCAAGGCTGATGCTATGATAGCCAAATAACCAAAGTGGTAGGCCTATTACCTTTTTTGGTACATTTTTTTTGTCTTTGGCAACAGTCTCCTCACACTTGGTTTTGCGACTGCTTATTTTCTTCTACATAGGCTGCTACTCCACACAGGTGGATATTCTGACATGTGAATGAGAGGAAACATGCATCAACCACATGCATTTGTTTCTCTGTTGTACAATTGGCTCTTTATGAAGGCTAGTTTTTAAGTAAGGAAGAGGAAAATTAATACAAAAAATAACTTTATTAACAATATATCTCATAAATTTGACATCATTATCATGGAAGATTTAATCATGAAAATGATATAGATAATTTTATCACCCAGCCCTATGCTGTATTTCTGTTGTTTAATTGGTACAAAACCTTAAGTGTAAAAATGCCATTTTACAAGAGTTATGTGCAAGGACCAGTTGCCAGGCAACCAGTGGAGACTCCAGGAAATGGTTTTTACACTTAAGTGTTTTGAGCTATAATGTGTTGACAAGTAAACTTTACAGTTACTGCTACTGCTAGCTGTTGGGTCTTTGTGCTAAGCAAAGTTAGCCAGTTGCTAGCTGTAGCTTCATATTTAACAGACAGGCGTGGTGCTATCAATCGTCTCATGTAAGTCTAAGCAAGAAAGCAAATAAGTGAATTTCCCAAAATGCTTTTTTTTCTTTATACAACACACTAAGAGAACATGTTCTGGGGGGATCTCATGCAGTTGAATTTCTCCTTAATTAACAGTAAGAGCTCTTCATTTAAAGAGTCTTCCATTTTCATGGTCACTCCTCTCAGATATGGCACAATTAGGACAATTACACAAGTAGAGTGGCACTCTGTCCTCAGTGAGATAAAGTGTATCATGTGACTGGCTGATTACCGTCTCCACTTCACACCGTGCCCATAATGAGAGTGGAGAGCATTCCTTGCTGAGGTTATGAACTCTCACCAGACTTCTGATGCACTGGTTTTCATTACTCTGTTGATGTTCCCTAATGTGATAATGATCCACTTATGTTTGACACTGAAACCCTCATCATCACACAAAATGAATGTACATGTAAATATTGAGGAATATTTTCAAAGTATTGCTCCTTCTGCTTTCACTGGTGGAATCTGAATGATGATATTATAAGGAGAATAAATTAGAGAATATTTTGCCACATTAAACAAAATATCAATATTGGTAATATTGCTGGTTGATGATGTAATGATATTATACCTTTAGAGTGTTGAACAACCGTTTTAATGGTGTGACAACTCAGCTTACATATGCAGTGTCTAACTTGTGTAGAGCATTTAATACACTGAATCACAGTCACTATGTTTGGCATAAGACCCCAAGCTGCAGCTTCCCAGTTTTAGTATCCCAGTATCATTCATCTCCAGCATTTACCTCAACTCCTCTGCTTCCAGTTGCCCAAACATAAGTAGAACAATGCATGCCTGGTTTGTAACATGTCTTTTTTAGTAGTTTGTGACAGACACTGTGTGTGTGGGTGTGTGTGTGTGTGTGTTTTTCCCCACACAAAACATTGCTCACAAAGCATGACCATGAAATAAGTTGTTATGAGAGCAAAACAACAACAATACAAAACATCAAAATTGAGTTATACATGCCTACTGTCCTTTTGTCCTTATTCTGGACACACTGAATTTCCTAATTCAATCTTTTTTTTATTTATGAAACATCTTACAAAACCTCCTTAAAGGTAATCAGAGTATACCCTCACATTTTTACCCTCATATTATTTATCAGAAGAAAGGGGTCACCAGGGTGTGACTTTCTTTTTCTTTTTCTTGTCTTTCAGGCATTAGCAACACATCCATATGATGACCACTTTCCCAAATAAAGTGCACACAACAGTGGCTATATCAGTAACTTGACACAGCAGACGTTTTTAGATTTTAAAGGCTTTACAGTTGATGTTTCAAAATTAAAACTTTTAAGTTAAAAACAAAATTCTGGTTGTTGTCATGCACGCAGGAGTGCAGAATTTAACTTTTTTTTAACATGATCTGGAGAAAACAGTTTACTTTGGCAAGACTTTGAATGAGACATAATAAGGAGAAAAAAGAGAATAAAGTGCTTTTTAAGATGGAAGCCTTTATTGTGCATGATGTGTTCATGGACACGACGGAAATGTGAAAATCCAGCGATAAACTTGTTTTTACAGTTTCTGGCTGTGATACATG
Organism: Chaetodon striatus; assembly: GCA_029783705.1. Taxonomy (NCBI): domain Eukaryota; kingdom Metazoa; phylum Chordata; class Actinopteri; order Chaetodontiformes; family Chaetodontidae; genus Chaetodon; species Chaetodon striatus. The sequence continues at coordinate 10,312,607 of JAPZEB010000006.1, forward strand.
GTGTCAAAAGATCTTTCAAACTCACCAGTGTGACTTGGAGTTCAGAGCGTATTTTAAATAAATACACATACATGACAAAATAAAAAATAATCAGAAAAAAAAAACACATGTCCCTCGCCGGTGCTTAAAAAAATATTTGACATGCCTCTCTCTTTTTTGCATCACCCTTCCTCCATAAATCTTTTCAAAATATGTTGCATATGTCAACCGCATGCATAGAATATTTTAGTCAGTGAGATTGATTTCACTTCTTTGTGACCCTTCCCACTGCTCCACTCAGTGACTTCCATTAATTATCATTTAAATATAACACTAAAGGCAGCTGACAGAATTCCATATCCATGCACTTAAGCAGCATGCTTGTGAGCAGTTTAGCAGCTTAGTGAGAGAATTTGACAGCTGGCATTGAAACATGGTTTTAAAGGACTCATGTTTAAAATTAGCTCTGATTGTAGTAGAAATAACACTTTCAGTTATGCACTAGCTCATCCATTTTAACAAATACATAACACAAATTGCGGGTGGCACAGTGGTGTAGTGGTTAGCACTGTTGTCTCACAGTAAGAGGGTTCCTGGATCAATCTCAGGAGGAGACCATGCAAGTACTCCGGCTTCCTCCCACAGTCCAAGGACATGCAGGTTGGGGATAGGTTAATTGGTGACTCTAAATTGTCTGTAGGTGTAAATGTGAGCATGAATATTTGTCTGTCTCTATGTGTCAGCCCTGCGATAGTCTGGCGACCTGTTCAGGGTGTACCCTGCCTCTCGCCCAGTGTCAGCTGGGATATGCTCCAGCCCCCCTGCGACCCTCAAGAAGATAATCGGTACGAAAATGGATGGATGGATGGATAACACAAGTTCCCGCAACAGTTTCCGTAAGCCTTGATGATGCTTTATGATGTCTAAAAACCTTTACAAGATTGTTTTACTTGACGAAGACACACAGTTTAGCCTGTAATCAGCATGCAACATTTCAGTGCTTACCTTGGTATGTAAAACAATAAGTTGCCACTACTGGAGGAAATAGGATATATCCTCAGGCTTGTGTACAATAGGACTGTGTGCTAAAATAAAACATATCACGCAAGTGTCCTTTGCCTGACACTACAGTCATCGTAATGTACTCCAACACTGATATAGTCCCACAACAGGGATCTGGTTGCCCAAAGGAGCCACTCTCGTTATGACAATATTTATAGCAAGATAAGTAATAACTCTGCTAATTATGAAGCAAAAGAGTCCTTTCTCCTAATTAGGTTATCTTGGAGAGAGCTGTGACACCTAGAGGACTGTGGAGATCTGGGCTGTAAAACCAAAGGCCACTTTGAGTGAAGGATCTTTGGAGATGCTCATGTTTTATCATTAGAGAAATACAGTCCATTATCAAAAGCCTAGAACACTGCAATTAACCCTACGATCATTTATTTAGGCTCTATCTGTATAGGACTCATAGAGTACTTAACCCCCATATATGTAGTTAAGCCTGGGTATCATTAAGTAGGGCTTGTCAGGAATCTAATCTGGCTCATCTTCTAGTCCTCTACTTCCTTAAAGTCATTATATGGTTTATCTCCACAAGTTAAATTAATAATATTTGATATTCAAATAGTTATATCAGTGTGATCATGAACCAACACTTTATCCAAGTCTCCACGAAACCATCCATCCGTTTTCTATACCAGCTTTGCAGCACAGTGTCGTGGGGGGCTGGAGTTTAGCCCAGCTCATTAGGCAGGAGACAATCACTCGCTAATTGTAGAAACAGAAGATTAAGTTGAAGTTAAAAAGGAGATTTTACGGAAAACAATACTTGTTAAGTGTCATAAGTGCATCTGTACTGCCGTTCAGTGAGCTGTCATAAAGGAGAAAAAGGGCAGATTTTCCCTTTGCAAGAGCTTACGTCTTATTGTTGTTCCCATAGAATTTAATGATCAAAAACTTGTCTTTTCGCAAATCCGTTAGTGCTTATACAGACAATCAAACTATAAGAAGCAGAATTTAAGTACCCTCCTGTCAAAAATGTGTTGTCTTATGTTTATGTCCTCTAAAATGGCTGACATTGACTATACTGACTAACTGTGCAAAGTTACCAGGTGTTTTTGAATTCCTCTACTAAAGGAGGCAATGATCTAAATCTGAGATTCAAATGTATACTGGGCAATCATATAGATATGTACATCACGAACACAAAAGCAAATCTGTGTTCAAAAGAGTGCTCCAAGGATTTTCTGTAAGCTGATGTGGAATTTAGTGCCGCCCTGGTTCCCTTGACAAAAGGTCTTTTGGATATTTTCCATTGGGTATTGAATTATTGCAGACAATAAGCCCTGTGGCAAACAAATGTTCATGATTCTTACACATTTGTTCACAAATGAACACCACTTTTATGATTTTTGAAGCCTAAATGCAACCACCAGAAGTAAAAGGCAAATGTTAGACTATAAACAAACTATGCTACAGTTACATGATTCAACATTGCCACCACACATGGCTGTAAAAAAATCTGTAGTCTCATTTAGCCACTTGTTAGCAACCGCCTTTTTTAAAACACATAAAATCTTAAAAATTCATGAGTGGGGTATCTACTGGTGTATTTTATGTCATAGAACAAAGTGTGAAAGTCTTCTAAACATGTGTTAACCACAGACCTTATTCATTCATAACCAAAACCCCTTTCAAAAAATCCCATTGACTTTGAGATAAGGGGAATCAGGAGTGCAAAAATGTTAACTCATTTTGGGGTTTTAGGACTCATTCCTGGGGCGCACTTCATGGGAAACACACAGGAACAGACAGCACTGGCAAAGAAACCTGAAAGCCCCAGCACAGAGTGGAGTTGCAACTACAGAGAGCAGAGTCAGTGTTAGCATACAGAATATTTTGACAGCAAGCATGGTAAAGTGTGTGGTTTTTGATGCAAACTGGATCCTGGAGCTTCCTTCAGCTATCTACCAAAAATCACACCATAGCATATGTTATTTTATGTGTCACAAACACTAACCTGTTCTCAGCCACTGCAAATTAGCCTACCAGCTAACCAGCGAGCAAACAGTGAATATGCAAAGTTCACTTACTATTTTAATACGCCTGCTAGTCATCAATTTTAGTGCCCAACAGAGTCATCATGTGAGTCTAACTCTGCCTGAGGCTCAAACGTGTGTGGCTGAAGCTCTCTGATATCTCTTCTAATGCTCATGCTAGCCATCTTGATGCACACTTCTCTTTAACAGGTGATCCAATCAAAAGCAGCACTGCAGAATGCAGAAAGCAGATAGCTAAATGTTGTGCTCACACCAAACGCAAGGCAAATTTTTGTGTCTCGTTACTCATGCAGCTCTAATCACTAGAATATTTTGTGTTGACTCCCTTCATGCACATGAATAACTGGCGTCATACACACCTGAAATCACTGACCTGATGAATGAACTTCCGCTGGTACGTCCTCGGCATCATATGTCCCTGGAGGATCTAAATGCTGATTGCCTATTGCAGCATAAATTGGTCACTGAAGTTCAGATTTTTCAAGTCTTGCAAATATGCATATGACGTGAAATCGTGCTACTTGCTTGATTCACGCCACTTAATTTTTGTATTTCGCTTGATTCGTGTTGCGTCCATCGTGCTGCCCAACAGCAGTTCACATTTACATTAACTTAAGTCACACTTGTGAATTGTTTTATTCGTGCCCAGTGTGAACACAACATTAGCCTACCATAATC
>JAPZEB010000006.1:10333628-10344029 GCA_029783705.1 Chaetodon striatus
TATATATATATATACATATGGCGCCTATGTTACCCACAATGCAACGTGACCACCGAGAGTTTGGTCAGAGATTCATGTGTGCTATTATAGAGGCTAATATAGCCTTGCTGCTAACCTCAAACAAAGATGAGAAGCAGGCTTCAGAGCTACACATACACAGACACACACACACGTTTTTAAAATTCTCAAACATGTAATCTTCAAACTTAAACCAGTGCTGGCAAATGATCAGATTTCACGCAGCTCCCTCTGGAACCACAAAAGGCTTTATACAACCTTTATGCAGTAGTACTCCTCAAGACCTGTTATTGACTTTAGGGTGTAAAAATGTTCCCCTTTAAGTTCACAAATCACAGTTACAACCAACTGCTACTTAGGAGGGTCATGGGCATCATGCCAGTTAGTAGTGTTACACAGCCATAAAGAGGCCTGCTTCAGCAAAAAAGACACTACATATTATAAGGGCTTGAAAATTCACAATAGTAAACTCAGGCTATCAGTGTTTGCTGTTGTGAGTCAGCAGCTAATATGAAATAGTCTCTTTTCCCCCTATATCATCAATTTCAGTCCAATACCAGTTTGCTTCAAGTATGTTTGTATTTGATGTCTTTCTAAAATTGTGCTCATACTGTATACAGTTTGCTTTCCATTCAAATATTGATTATGCATTTCATTCATTCCTCATGATGAACGATTATTCTAGTCCTTATTACCATGTAATCCAGTGATACTCAGTTTATGGGCCATGGGCCAAATCTACAGCCATTTTCTTATTCACAATAAAAATAAACGGCAGCACGGTGGTGCGGTGCTTAACATTGTAGCCTCAAAGCAAGGGTTTGGGTTCCTGGTCAAACCCGGAGTGGGGATTTTAAACCCCAAAGTGGGGAAGCCCTTCTGTGTGGAGTTTGCACTCCAGGGACTCAAACTTTCTCCCACAGTCCACATACATGCAGGTTAGGTCAACTGGTGACTCTAAATTGCCTACAAATGTGAATATGGGCATGATTAGTTGTCTGTCTCTTTGTGTCAGCCCTGTGATAGTCTGGCGACCTGTCCAGGGTGTACTCTGCCTCTCACCCAGTGTCAGCTGGGATAGGCTCCAGCCCCCCCTGTGACCAACAGGACAAGAGGTTACGGAAAAACAATGAATAAATAAAATATTTAAAATAATTTTTTGTTATTTTTTCTTTTTTGGTGCTTTGAATGTAAATATGGTGCCGAACTGCATAAAAATGTAAAATAAGAGCTTGTTTATTTTAAAAAATGTGCCATGGTAGGACCCCCTGCAATGTTTAGGCTAATCCCCGAATGTCCTCAAATCCTAGAAATGCCCCTGCATACATCTGATCTGCGAGGAGCTGCTGTGACTGGATTTGCCTCTTGACAAAGATGAGTAAGGACAGCAAATGCCAAGAGGTTGAGCCGCAATTTCATATGATAAATGCTACAAGTGTTTGTTTTCTAAATGGCCCCTGGCCTTTTGCCATTTCGCAAAAGTGGCCCCAGGCAAAACTAGTATCCATGATCTAGTGGGCTACCTTTAAAGAGTTCTCACAAGTTTACCTTATAGCAGATAATTTTGCTCAGACTCACCTGATACATGCACCTAGTGAGTGCTGTGTAATTCTGACTAAGCAGCAATTCTTAAAGCTAGTGACCATCAAAGTCTAAATGAACTAATAACATGAGTTAAACCCACTACCAGAATGAGAGTATATATCACTGGTAAGGTCTTACTCACTCGCTCTGTAAGTCTGCGCAAATGAAAAAGGAACTAGGTTTTCTGTGCTTCCTCTCACCTTCCTGACATCTCGGCACATCGCCGCTCCAAGTGAGATCCCACTGGCACATGAGGATCTCAGAGCCTACCAGCTCAAATCCAGGATAGCACTGATAAGTGACGACGGTGCCGTGGATGAGGTCAGGGTGGGACGTGCTCTTCCAGCCGTTGGTGATCTCTGGCAGCTCAGAGCAGGTGTCGTTCCTCGGCACCTCTGTTGGCGTTGCAGCAGTTGTGTTGGTAGGAGAGAGGAGAGACAGAATGGGAAATGGGAAATTATAGATATCCTACCTATTTATGTTGACACAATGAGGGAACACAATTGTTCAGGGAATACAGAAATACCTAAATACTGTCACATTTTCTTGTGTATTGTGCATTCTCTATATGGGATTGTAAAGGGACACATAATGAGGTTCCTTAAGGAAATCCTAGCATTTGATATACAACAACCTCCTCTGCAGGAAATGAATACATATAAATTGTCAGTTATGTGTGCACTAAACAGCAGCAGTTTGGGAGGACAATGTAAATAGAGGCTTCTGATGTTTGCTGGGAAGAACACAGCATGTGGTTTGGCACCAGTCAATCTGCGCCTCCCTAACTGCAGCATACAGGGCCAAGAACACAAAGCATTGGGCAAAACCAGCTGATGTTGAAGTGTACCCTATTATTTTGTTTCTGTTTGTTGTTATCTCATCCTGTGCACCTGGGATAAGCCAGGAGACAGACAGAGGCACATCGAGAGAAAGGAAGAGGCAAAGAGACAGAGGGACAAATAGGCCTTTTTGTGTAATTGGTAACCTGCTGGGTTATACATACAAATAACATTTTACATTCCACGCTTAGTACCATCTTTTCAGTTTCTTGTCGGTCTTAAAATGGAAATGTTATCCCAAAAGCATATCATACATTTAAGCAATGGACTGCAGTTAACCAGAGGAGAAAATTTAAGTGTTACTTTGGTGTTTTTCACTGTGAACCCATATTTTCCCATGTTTTTGTGTCTAAGTGACTAACGAGAACAACAATTTCAGAAAGTGGTCCGCTATTGAGTGAGACCACTGCAGCATACAGCCACTAAACAGGTTTCAGTGTAATCCCTACGGGCAACTGAGCACTGTCAAATTTTGTTCACTAACAGTGCTTCTTTTTGTCACTGACATGCTCAGATTGTTGTACGTGTCTGACAACCTTGTGAAAAAAATCACTACAGAGATAGACCTCTTTGTTAAAGAGTAAGATCCTTTTTGTTCAACTAAAAACAGCCCCAGAATCACTGTCACCACACACACCAGACTCTATTTAAAAAGAGTCATCTTATCATCATGAAACACGCTTCAGTCAAAGTCAAGAGCAGCAAAAAAAAAAATATCACAACAACCATCTTGGTTCACCTCTTTGCTGTTCCAACAATACTAACTCTGGTTTGGTTAAGATAATCCCTTAAGTCATTTTGTTAGATGTGAAAATATACTGCCTTTAAACACTCTTAAATTACTGTTTATTTAAATAGCGTCTGGTGAAAATTGCAATGGCGGTTTTGGGGCTGTTTCTGATTAAATCAAAAGGATCTTACTCTTAAACACAAAGGTCTGTTTCTGTAGGGATCCTTTTCACAAGTTGTCAGACACTTATAACAACAACCTGAGCCTGTCAGTGATAAAAAAACAAATACTTTTAGTGGGTGACAATTGTTGGTGCTCAATTGCCCACAGTGATGACACTGCAGTCAGTTTCAATGCCTCCGGCTGCATCAGTCTCGCTCAGTACTGGACTAATTTGAAAAAACTTTTTGAACGGATCCCAATTTATTCAAAGCTAAACACAAAAAATCAAAAGCTTCTTACCAAAGAAGTGGACCACAAAGCCATTGTTGTAGCCATAGATGTTGGTGGCAGGATCGGACTGAAACTGAATCGTGACATCAGCCATGGAGGTATAGAGCTTGAAGTGTGGCCGTGTGCCACTGTATTGGCCCAGGATGTTTGCTGTCAGGTCATCTCCATCATAGAAGGTCAGCAGGTCATTCTTACCAACATGGAGACTAGAACATACATAAAAACTGGTTACATTTCTTCCTAATGATATGAATGAAGGTTTTCATAGAAAGTACAGCAACACAGAGTGCTCCATGTCGGTGGTCATGTGGTATATTTGCTGTGTATTTTTGCTCAGAGCATCAACAGTTAAGTGACTGGTATGTTTCCTGGCTGATGAAAGGAAAAGCTGATGGCATAAGGCAATGTCAGCAGTACTTGAAACATATTAATTCTGTTTATATTGAGTGGATCTGATGTGAAGTAAACACTAAATAATTCATGATGTATGACTCCTAGTCCCACATTGGTCTCATGAATATGTACTAAAGTGTATATCTGCAACACATGAGCATGATATATTATTACCCTTTAGGTCACTAGACCTAGACAAAAAAATCTGCAACTCATGATGATGAGGATTACAGAAAAATAATGACAACTAAAGGCTACATAATAAATACCCAATAAATAATCTAAATGTTAGCTATAATGCTCATATAAAATTGAATATGAGGCAGCTAAGCCACAGTTAGACAGAATCTCTGCTGTCATTTATTAACTTAAGAATGCATTAACCTTTTCCATTTGGAGATTCATATGTCCTTACCCCTTAACAGAACATCAGTAAAGCTTGACATTTACTCACACACAGGGGATGGAGAAAAGTGAAAAAAAAAAAAACATGATAAGCCGCATGAGTTGTATTTCCCTGCTGACACAATAAGCAGCGGAAACTAGTTGCTATTTATGTGCCTAAAGGCGGGTGTCAAACTAGCAGCGCAGATTGGCTATATGATTGTTTGTGTTACATTACTTAGCAGAAATAATAGAAAAATGCCTTTCTTCATACATGTCACATGCAGGAGCCATGCTTTGTAGCTTTGAACCAACAGTCCCCTGCATAAGCTCTCCACCACTATTTGCTGTACGTGATCAAGCAACTGATCAAACCATTTTCAGGAAGCCAGTGTTTTCCTGAAATGGTAACACATAACAACCCCCCCCCTAGCTTTTCTACATTCCTGTGCACAATTTGCATTAATGCAAATTGCAAGTTGCAATGCCTGAAAATCATGTTTCCAGCTCCTCTCTCTCAATTGTGATCACATAATAATATGTCATTGTCTTTTCCCCCATATTTATCTCTCTGATAATAACTTACTTTTACTCCGTAAAATATCTATGCTGTCATGTCATCTTGTATTGAGTTGTGATGCTTTTTAAGACAAATGTTTGTATGTATTTGCGGATAACTGTGTGATTAGTTCAAGTCAAACTTATAACCAAGCCAAAATATTTAACACATAAATAAACATGGGCTCTGAGACAAACTTTTTTTTTTTCTGATGTACAGCAAGGTTGCAGGTAAGTGAGAGAGAGCTGCACACTCATGATGATGACGCAAAATGAAAATCACACAGCAACTGAAGGACATATATAGAGTGGCATACAGCTGATTCTAATCACAAGGTCACAGGGCAATCAACTTGAACATAGAAACAGATTTTATAGAAAGATTACACTTTGTCAATAATGCCTTCAAACACCCATATGTTATCTTTATGAACCAACAAACCTAAAAGAAAATCACAGAGTAAAATTCAGTAGAAAAATAGAAAGTAAAAAATATGCATGCAATATTTGCATATATTTAAATTTATGCAAAAAGGCAGTAAAAGACTAAAAAATTAGTCCCAGTTAAACACCCAGTTTCTATTACTAGCCCGGAGTGGCTACATTTTGACGAGTAAATGCCTGCCTCAACTGGACACCTGGTCTGCTTGTCAAGCAGTTCATTCTGCCTTCAGATGTATAAAACTGAGTTGTTGGCAACATCAAATTATGTGTATATTCCCCAATTACCCTATAAGTTATTCATATTCCTTTAGTCCATAAGGGTCCTCAGATCAAAAGAAACAAAAGTGCTTTTCATAGAAATTAATCCAAGTCGTGAGTATTGTTTAACAGGATAAAGTGGTGTTGTGTCAGTATGCCAGGTGCCGTAGTCTTCGAGTGCTGATGCGCTATTGCTAAGGAATTAAAGACCTGTCTCATATAGATGCCTGTCCTAAATATAAGCCTATTGATTTCAGTGATTTAGGCAAATAATAGCCCAGGATATTATTAGTCTTGCGATAAAAAATGTTTTATTATTTTGCAAAATGTTTTCAAAACAGATTGAAAAAAAAAAAAAGACTCAAATGTCTGTTACTAATTTCCTCTACTGAGTTAATGATAGTAGGTATGGGTATAGCTTATGTGTGTGCTTCAAAAAAATAAAGAACACTTTTGATGTCAAATTCAACTTTCTTTACATTTGTTATTTGTCTTTTTTGTATTCTTATTCTCTGTCTAAAATACAGACATGGATGAGTATGGCCATTCTCTTATGAATAACCTCTCTAAGAACTTTATGTCTATGTTTATGTTGATTGTCCCCTGAGCTCACTGATTTGAATCACCTGTCTAACACACTATAAACTATATATCATTGTGATGGCTTCAGCTTCTTTTTTTACTTCGGGAGGGCAATTTGTGCTGAAACACTGACAGACTTAAAATGAGAGGGTGCATTGCAGTTGAGATTGAGGTGCTTTTCTCCTTTTTCTGGCATTCTCAGACTGATCATCAGAATCCATGAGACTCACCCACTGAGCATATGATTTGAATAGGCACACACTAACTAAATTGTTGGAGCTTTGTTGGAACGAATGCAGTAGTAGGAGCTTTTGACTGACACAGTTTTATGTGATAGAAGGAAACAAATGACCCGAGTCTGTTTACCTCTCCTCAATCTCTTATTCACAACCTCCCCCACAGAATTTTACTGCTGAGTAGAAACAAGCATGCTAATAAAATGCACCCACTTCAGCTTTATTCACCCAGACGAGGAACAAATCCTGCATTTGGCATCCGGCATTAACCAACAATTTATATAATTAGACCCACAAGGTGTATATTCATGGACCACTAGTTGAGGCTATAGCAAGTCCCTGAAGGCAACATTTTAAGACAAAAACATGACCAGAATGATTGGATTCCACTGTCTGCTTGTGCAATATGCTGCTGCTGAAATTTGGGGGAAAAAAATGAATTTCAGCTTCTCCTGACAGACACAAATAATAGATGCCAGCTGCATGAATGGGAGTGAAATGAGGTGCTGAGTGACAAGGTACTCCCTCTGGTTAGTTGGACAGCTATGGGGACAATTTACACCTCCATGTTCTCCAACAATCAGCGGCTGTGGTAAAAGTGACAGGAATGACAATGCCAGTTTCCATTTTCAAACCGCATGAATGCACTTCATGCATATCTGGAAATGTTGCATCTTAAAATGACATTTGTTAGAGTGTGCAAAAAGAGGATGAAATCAACATAATAAATTGATGAAGTTTCACACTATAGGCTCCAACATTCTTTGCTCAACCCAAGTGCCAGAAAAATGTTGGCGATGTACTCTGCTGCCAACCACAGATACATAACACTTGCACATTATTATGTAGCGAATACGTGAAACTTTATGTTTTATGTTTTTTTTCTATTCTAAAAAAAAAAAAAAAAACATATCTTGCACTGTGTACAGTTGTAGCTTTTAAATCTCATTGTACTGTTACAATGACAATAAAGGACTTCTAGTCTATTCTATTCAACAATGCTGCTATTAATGCATATTTAGGTATGGACACAAAAACCAATTGATTGTAGTTAGGAAAAGATTATGTTTTGGCTTAAGTGCTCAGTTTTGAGGACACAACCCAATCAGCAAATGCAGTGATGTCTTGTTAAAAAACAACCGCTTTTTGTGACACTATCCCTGCTCAAAAACACAAATGGGCCACTAAAAAACACCCACATGTAGGGGCTGAAAAGTCACTGGAAAACCAGCCATGGATTGCTAAAAAATAAAAATATGTTTGGGAGCTGAAAACAGTGACAGTCCCTAAGAAACACTCACATCTGGGGGCTTAAAAGATGCTGCCCCCAGATGCCACAGGACACTAAAACACACCCAAGTCTGGGTGGGGTGTGTAAAAGCTGCTGGAAAAACAGCAATGGGTCACTAAAAAACACCCACATTTAGGGGTTTAAGAAAACCTCTGGAAAAACAATTACATGACACTAACTCACAACTGTGTTTGGGGCTTGAAAAAAGTGATTGGTCCCTAAGAAACACTCACATTTGGGGGCCAAAAAGCTGCTGGAAAAAAACAGCCACAGGACACTAAAAACACCCAAGTTCAGGGTCTTAAAAAACTGCTTGGGTGTAAAAAGCTGCAGGAAAAAAAGCCAAGGGTCGCCAAAAACCCACATTTGGGGGCTTTACTTAAGAAACATTGATATAATATAAAAACCTTATGTGCAAATGTATTTGTGGCTTGCACAAATACACAAGTATGCCAACACACAAGTGTCTAGACTGTTTTTGCTATATATCTTTATCAAATCTTTTTTGAGTCATACTCCATACTTTTGGATAAGATGCACCTTAGTGACTGCAGAGAATGACAGAAAATGAAGATTTGTATTAGCAGTAAGAGTAGTCATGCCACAATAGTTGTCACAATAAAACATGGGTGATGTCCACAGAGGAACACCACAGCCAAATTGTTTGCATCTTCTTCAATCTCCACATATCACACTTCACTGCTATTCAAGCTCCATCCTCCACCTGCTGCTCCTGTCAACAAGGCTATCCCCCTTATCATTGCACTGTATTTCACCTTATCTCCTCCCAAAGGTCTCCCTGCATTTAGACTACCCTAGAAGGAGAGATGTGGTACTGTCAGTTGGCAATCTTACCGTGTGATTACCTCCAGTCTCCGCATTTCATCGGACTCAATGCAAATATACAGCACCTGCTGCTCCATTTTTGCTATATGCTCTGCGGGTTTAACCGTATTCCAGAGGCTTTTCACATGGGTCCATTTTTTCACTACTGTCATGAATTCTACCCTCCTTTACAGTGGTATATCTTAATAACTCCACAACCGTTATTCTTTAGCTTTAGCTTAACTAATTTGGTAGAGTCCAATAGCATTGCTGCTGATCTTCCTCCTTTCTTACTGTATACTGTACCACAACATATTTTTGCACATGATAAAAATGTGCTTCATTATCTTTCAGAAGTCAAAGCAGCTCAAGACTGAGCGTGTGCTTCTCTGTGTCTCATCTTCATCATAGAGAGATCACAGAGTTAAAATCTGTCTTCACACTTTTTTACTGAGTGTTTGGTCTCGGATCTCTTTATTTTTTATGCAAAACATTTTGGCTTTGCCATCCCACACGATGCAAAGCCAGCACCGCCACCATACCCGAAAACATCAGATTTAAAGTCGACAGCACTGGCAAATCGTTCGCTTGCCTGCTTGACACACTATAACCTTTCCTCCTGTCTGGGTTCCTAAATAGTCTCCCCAGTCGCTCGAACTCATCAACGATGCTGCAGTCAGCCTCGGTTTTAAATTTTCCCACTGACCCCATCTATTCACTCCACTGTCTGCTTGAAGTGCTTTTTTAAAAATCCTGGAGACAACACAAAAGAGTGCCAAACACACAGTGCCTCTAGTCCAGACTTACACAGCACTCTGTGGTGAGTCACTACAGGTCACTCAGCTGCCTCCTCTGTAGCAACCTGGCAATCAGTCCACCCAAATGTCACCCCACCTGGCTCCTTTAATGGTTTCCCCTCCAGACAGGAAAGCAGTTACTCTTTGTGCTGTGTTGCAGACTGATATTAATTATCTGAAGGCATATTTTTAATCTGTCTCATGTGTTTCTTAGTTCATCTTTCCCTTCCATTTTAGATTACCTTATTGTTTATCAGACTACTGTCAGGGTACTACAGTTTCATAGAGCAGTTTCACATAGGAACTATTTTCATTCTACCGAACTACACCAGGCAACTGTATCACCGTGCTGAAGGAAGAGTGCATTGCCTCATGGATGAGAGGCTCATGCTCGGGACAATGGGAGATGTAAACACTAATTGCATCCTCTTCAGTTAAGCTAAAACGTTAGTTAGCTAAGCAGTGCTAGGTGAGCCAGCAGTAAATGCACACCTCCTTGTGTGCAGTCGTATGGTTGGTGGGTGTAGTTTGGTAGCAAAAAATAGTTACTACATGAAACTGCTCACAACAAGGTCTGTGTGTTATCTTGAGTAACTGAGTAAGTGAGTAATTTATAAATGTGTTTTTTTGGCACTTTGCTCACCACAAGCTGAGTGCCATCTAGTTCCATTATGTTGGAGAGAAGGCAGACGTCTCGGCAGATGATACCTTCAACACTTGGCAACTTACATCAAAATAACTGTGACTGATAAATAGCACTACAGGTAAGAGAGAGAATATGTATCTTTGATTTTGGGGTGAACTGTCCCTTTAAGACAAAGCCATTGAAATTCAGCGTTGGTGACAGTCACTCTACTGCTGTATGCTGCTATAAATGAGAGCATGAAATAGGCAACCAGCCAGACAATTAAAATCAATATTGGCACAACTCATTAATCAATTTTAAAAATTACCAGCTGAACTACTTTGACTCTTGTCCTGGTCTGTGATTGGACGGAGCCTGAATGGC
>JAPZEB010000006.1:10349790-10391984 GCA_029783705.1 Chaetodon striatus
ATTTGTACTGCACAGGTAACATGGTTAAAGTAAAACTATGTTGACACATGAAATACCCTCATAGGATGGAACCATAGTCTTAATGCTTAATAAAACACAGCTGAAATCGAGTGTGCAGGCTCCTTGACATGAACCTTGTAAAACTGCATACTATAGCCGAACCGCTTGATGACCATGACCCACAGGAGCAGAAATTAAATTTTCTCATATCTAGTTTTACAAGAGAGCTTTTCAATTTTCCTGTTTGGCAGGACGACCATGCAGGCAACAAAGACCGAGAGTAAGGTCAGCGTGTCATGTGTGGGAAGAGTGTGTGAGAGAGAAAGGGAGGAGATGGGAAGGGCTCAGGGATAGCTATTTAGTATGGTGCACAGTCAGTGCAGTGTGGTAGTGTTCATCTTAGGCCAACTATTGTATGCCTTTTTTTTTTAATCTTAAGCACTTCTAAAGTGTGCCCTGCAAGCACACATATCAAAGTAAGTCATTGTTACAGTTTTAAGAGGAAATTTATCATGGATCAGAGGAAAGCAGCTTAGGAAGATATGGTTAACTGCCAGTGGTGTTTAATATTTGAATAAAAAGACTTCACTAACTCCTGCAATGATCAAGCAGACAATAAAAGCCTTGGGTCCACATGTCAGTTATATCTGCCTCTAAGTTCTGCTCCATAGGAAGCACATTTTAAAAAAGATTTCATATCACACAATTACTCTATGAAATGTGTTGACTCACCCCTACAAGCTGGTTCAGTCTCATTCCACTGTGGGTTTTGTGCATCCACGCACTCAATCACTACGGAGCCTTGCTCCAGCGTATAGCCAGGGTCACATGAGAATTCAACAACTGCACCCACGCTGTAGGTGGAGTCACTGCTGCTGAAGTTGCCATACTTCACAAAGGGCTCGTAGCACATGCCCTTCGCAAAAGCTGCACACACAAAAAACACATGGCTTCAAACATAAATGATAAGGTACAATATACTGTTAGCAATCTCTGCATGCCACATAATCAACTTGCCTTCGTATCTGATGGCTGCACCGGTGGAGGTCATTGTGCCATCTGTGGTGAACTCTACAAACATGTAACGTCCAGTACTGAGCACACCCTCATTGGGCAAATACTCCACCTCATAGGAGTCGTACACTGGGGGAGAGTCTATGTTGTTGCCATTCTTAATCAGCAGCCTAAAAAACACACAGAGAAAGAAGACAGTTTAAAATAGATGTAAGTGAGCCTTGAAAGGTAAGAGAAGCATAAAAAAGAAGTTACAAGCTATCCGAGAGCTGCTCACTGTTCCAGTTGTGGCTGTAATAACTTTGTGATAACATTCTCCCCCACCCCGTAATGAGGTGAATGGCCATGTGTGACGATAGCCATGTGGATCAGTAGTTACTGAATAAAAATGTAATGGAATTGCTGTTTCCTACCTCTCACTACTCTCTGTAGTCCCTTCAATTCATTCACTCGATAGAACACTGTTAAAGGATTATAATGATAAAAGGTCCTTTCAAATTCATCTGTCGCTCCCTAAAGATTTTGGTTATTTATAGCCTTTGAGGGTTTTAATGGTCTATCCACAGGCATACTGCTATTCAGAAAACGAGTTTAAAGCTCAGTGCCATCTATTAGCTGAAGACACACACAAACATACACACTGCATGCACTCGCTCTCAACGTGTGATTGATTTTAACAGCGTGCATACACCACCTGTCATCATCTTCTGCCAGAGCCACCTTCTCAAAGTGAATGTGAATCCGGTGGCCTTCAGGGGCCTCCAGGACCCAGTGGCACGTCAGATTGTTGCTGTAGTTTCCAGGGAAACCAGGAGAGACGATCCTACCATAGGTGGCATTTTTTATCATCCCCCCACAGGATGCTATACAAGAAGGGAGACAATGAGAGAAAAGAAGAAGAAGACAAAGAGTTAGAGGGACTAGATGAGAAAAGTAATGACACCAGGGGGGTTTGGAAGGAAATTCCCTGTCTGAGCATAGATTGCATCAATATCCAGTGGACTGTGGCCGGACTACGCTAGGCAGCTCACCTGGGTCTAAGAGTGTGTGACTGTGTGTGATGGACTTGTAAAGAGAGCAGCAAAACAGCAGCAGTAACACTATCAGTTCAGACCAGCTGCAGGCAGACATGGAGAAAGGCTGAAACTGGCAGATGAGCCTCTACCAGCAGGAGAAGGAGAGTCATGCAGCCCAGTTCTAATTAAGGCAGCCAGGTCCAATGGCCTTGTTTTGCCCCGTCTCCAAAGAATAGCTCCCCATGCTGCTAATCACATGCAAACACACTCATTTGGCCTCAGAGTGTAACTAATCAACTCGGTGTGAGACAACCCAGTGAAAGCTTTTGTTAATCAAAATCACCTGTATTCTAAAAGGAAAGCTGAAGAGGGCTCACAGTACACCTCCAATTTTTAAGTTTTATTGAGTTTGCACATTTTAATTGTAAAAACTTACGTCACATTTTAAACAAAATTGATTTAACAAAGTTTCTTGGAAAACATTTGAACAAATTTAATTACAATTGCAAGTTTGCTTTAGAAGTCTGCCCTGCAGTCAGTGTTAAAAGCTAGAAGGTAATTGAGTGCAAATTAAATCTCAAACAAAAGGTTGGCCAGCATCCCAATTAACCTGAAGGTAGAAGCACCTACAGTTCTACAGATTTAGGTTTGTGTAATTACATTTTTGAGCTGTTTTGTTGTTGCAGTTCAGTGAGAGGTCTACAGTACCTCACTGCCCTGAACTGCTTCTAGTGTTAATGAGCTAACATGTGTCTGGCAAAGAACCAGTTTGCCTTACCCACGCATCGGGGCTCCTTTCCACTCCAATAAGGCGTGGTTGCATTGCGACAGGTGAGCATTTTTGGGCCTTGCAACTTGTAGCCGGTGAAACAGCGGAAGTAGGCTTCTCCGCCGGCGTGGAGGTGCGTCACAGAAACTTCTCCGCCAGCAGGCTCTTTGGGGAATGCACAGCTCAGCACAAAGGCTGGAGAGGAAAGAGTCAGAAATGGAGAGAAAGGGAAAAGGAGAAAGTTTAATTAAACATAATGTAAAGATTTCTTTTCACATGACACACTGATCGGACCTTAAAATCCTCAAACTGAAATGCATTATTTCATAAGCACTATGAATGAATACTGTAACACAGTCTCACAGAAATACAATCAACAAAATCTCTTAACAATGTATTACACTGTGGTGGGCAACAATGTGTTAAATTATGTGACAGCAACACCAAAACAATCCATCCATCTTCTAACTGCTTATCCTCTGGAGGGTCTCAGGGGACTAAAGCCTATCCCAGCTGACATTGGTTGAGAGGCAGGGTACACCCTGGACAAGTCACTAGACTATTGCAGGGCTGACAACCTGCATGTCTTTGGACTGTGGGAGGAAGCCGGAGTACCTGGAAAAAAACCCACGCTGACACGGGGAGAACATGCAAACTCTACACAGGAGGGCTCCTGCACCTGGGATTGAACCAAGAACCCTCTTGCTGTGAGGGAACAGTGCTTACCACCACACCACCATGCTGCCCCACCCAAACAATCCCAATGCAAAATCTATTATGAATGTTGTGGTTTGGTTTTTCTTAAGATTTTTTTTTTGCCTATTGATAGGTCAGCCATAGGCTAACAGGAAAGGTTGGAGAGAAAGGGGGGGATGACATGTGGCAAATGGCCTTGAGTTGGAATTGAACCCAGACCGGCAAAAAACGACTTATGAAGCCTATATGAAGCACAGACTCTAGCACGCGAGTTAGAGGTCACCCCAACGGGCCAGTTTCAAACACGCCATTAACATTGTGAAGCGCTC
This sequence comes from Chaetodon striatus, assembly GCA_029783705.1. NCBI lineage: Eukaryota > Metazoa > Chordata > Actinopteri > Chaetodontiformes > Chaetodontidae > Chaetodon > Chaetodon striatus. The sequence continues at coordinate 10,353,615 of JAPZEB010000006.1, forward strand.
AAAGTACAGGCATGTTTAAGGGAAAAAAAAAAAAGGTTTCAGTTAAAATAACTACGCACAGGACGTAAGTGAGTAAGTGACGTAACCTTAGGTAGTTTGCGTAGTTGTGTTAAGTCCGTATCACATTGACTTTTGCAATGTGTTTCAACCCCCATGCTGCTTTACTATTTATTGTGTCAGAACAAGATTTAGTACATTAAATGCAGTATGTCAAAAGTACCAGGATTTTCTATTGTATCCAATCCTATTTTGCAGTAAGCAAGCCAGCATGCTTTTCTGGTATCGGACCCGCAATCCTGTGCACAGTGGAAGATATGTAACATTGACTGAGCCGCAGACAGAAAACAGGTCGTCACAGCTGACGGAGGCCACAATGACCAAAATGAATCAATCACTCAGTCACAAACAGTTGAAACTTAAAAGTTCAAACTAGCTACATTGCAAAGTAACAACAGCAGACGTCTCCGGGCTAACCTCCTTCTGTGGCGAGCTTTGCCAGTTTTTTTTTTATCTCCAAGTTAACAGTAAGTGATAATGTTAGGATCTGCTGTGGTCCAAATTGCATACTTTTTCTTCTTACTTCAAATTTTGCACTATGGACTGGGACGGATAAATAAGCAAGAATCAAAGTTCAAGACGCAATGTTATAATAAAGTACTATGTTCGAATTGTATTCATACTCCATGCAACAGTACGTACTTTGTAAAAGCGGCTGCAACACATACTGAAAGTAAAATTAAAAAGAATTTGTATGCGATTTAGAATGAGCATTGGTTTCAGACAGGATACAACAGCTGTCCACCACTACCCCTTCTTGTGTCCACATAAGAAAAGATCCTCATTGACTTTGCATTGACATTATTTTTATCTTGCCAGCATGTAATTTTGACACTTTCTGTGCCCACCACCACGTGATGCTTTGTCAAGAATTTGTGTCCATTTCATTATTTCTCTGAAACCCGGTTGAATATTCAGTGACTTATTTCTAAAGAGGATAAATGTGCTTATTTCGTTCTGCCAATGTAATGCCAGTAAAATGTATTAAATGTGTGATTGTTGCTGCGGTCTGTCCAGCGTGTAAGCTGTTATGTGGTAGAGGTCACAGAGTAGTAATGGTTTAAAAATGAGCATGTTATTGCTATAATGCAATTTAATTATACTCAATTATATCTGCTAATTTTCAGCCCTGTAATGAAAATACTAATAACTACATGTATGGCCGGATGATGAAACACTTTATCAAGACACTCGCTTGGTCTGACTTTTATCACAATTTTAAATAATTTGCCATCGTCCAGAGGCCTGAGGGAGATTTTCAGTGTAGAAGCTGAAAGTTTTTAGATGCATAATTTCATGCTCATGTTTCATTCGGAACAAAAGTCCAATTCTCGCCAAAACAAGCAGCCAACAATGTTAACTGGCTCCACAACATAATCCTCTGTGTCCTGCATTGTGTATAACCCCTGCTGTTTTGTTGCATTGTTGACCATGTTGTCTCTCCTCCAAACCACCAGTGAGCACCCATACGCATTTAGATATAAATGGTGAAAAAACAAATTATTTTTCCCATTCCCATTTCTCTCTCTCTCCACACACACACACACACACACACAGACACACACACACACACACACACACACAGACTCGCACACACGTAATTAGATGCTATAACCAACCTTCAACTTTGTTTATGAACAACCCCAGCTCTTAATTTATTGCAGTTTACCAGTTCATGCAGTATGCAAATGTACAGAGACATGTTAGCAGCACTACAGTAATTAACATCACTGTGTGGTGTGCTGTAGAGCCACTGCATATACTTTGACAAATGGAAATGCTGCTGATCAGTCGAACATCATACGCCTGTAATGCGATAGCTGGAAGAGGAATTGCCTCCGTAGTGGTTGTCAAAGAGTCGTGATTCCAGCAGGGTAAGATCAATGTTCCTGGACTTGCTTTGCATTGTTGTCCTGTCCTTGTTTTTGAATAAATGGTGTAGGATAGGATGGAGTTCACATGGATAATGGAGTGAGCTAACCAAGTCTGTAATGGAAGCTATTAAACAGCCTTCTCTTCCTGTCTAACAGCTGCACTGTTCTACCTCATTAGTGTAGGCACTTTAATGACCAGACTAAAACTTTTAAACTTCTGGAAATGTGTGAACAACAAAACAAGCAACATAATTGGACCCTGCTATGGCTTGTGTTACGATCACAGTGTGATTGTGTGCCGGGGAAAATTACAGAAAGCTTTTAAAAGCTGCAACTTTACTCAAACTTTTGCAAGTTGCACGTCATGTTTCAGCTTAATGGAGTGAATGCAAAGCCTTAATAAGCGCTAATAGAAAGAGAAAACAACAAGGGAAAGGGCAGAGTGAAAGACCTGTCTGCACTGAAATTGTACTTGCAGTCTTAAAAGCAATTATGATAATAATCAGGCATGGGCTATGTAGTGTAAACACCTTAATCCACTTACCCTAATATGATTAAAGTTATTTGTTGTTTACAGAATTAAGACATGGACTATGGCAATTTTCAGCTGCATAGTTGAACAGTTGTTTGGTGTGAGCCTGTCTTTAGAAATTTGCTGAAGTGCTACATGTTTCTATTTTTTTTGCTTGATTTTTATCAACTTAAATATCACAGGACTTTTTTGGTATGGTGGTTAAAAACATCCCTGACCCAATCTAAATTGTCCTGATAAAGTTAACTCCAGCCGTTCAAACATTTGACACAGGTTCCATGATAAAACAGATCATCCATTTAGAGCCGGAGCAACGGCCGCATGTAAAAAGAGAAAGTTGACACTTGATAGAATAACGCATGAATACTTTAATATATTTGGCTACTGAGGTCTTTGCATGCACAGATGCAGAGCAAGTGGAGGCTAAACAGCACAAAAAAGATTCTTCAGACACTCTGCAGCGAGCTGGATTTGAAGTGCTTTCATTCCGCCTTCATTTGTGGATGAAAAACAACACTTTAGTGATGTTTCTAGCATTACCTTGAAGCTAAATTGGATATTCAAAAATGTTATTCTATCAATCTTTGAACCTGAACTCGAGGGAAAACAGCCCTAAATGCATAATGGCCATAAAGGCTTGTAAAACTGCCCCCATCTACTATGTTTTAATCTACTCACTACTTTTTCTTTCGCACAAGCTGTGGTTTTCGCCGTAATGAAACAGGCCTTTCTTTTGCACTAAATCAGTGAGCCACAGGGACGAGGTACACTGCCCCTGGGTCATCCATTCAATTCATAGTTTATCACCAGCTCCAATGAACCTAGTTATTGCCATTATCATAGCAGCATTTACATCCCTATTGAGCATGCAGCGGGAGAGCCGGAGGCAAAAATTGTGGAGCCAATTCCCGAAGTATTAAATTACGCGCGGCCTCCATTCCAGTAGATGTGGTGCTGGGCCATAAAGTCTGATTGTTTTGCCATTACAAATAATAGATCCACAGTGCAGACAGCCAGGAAGATTAGCTGATAGTACTGTAGGGCCACAGGAAACAGATATGTCTTTAGTTATTGTTTCCTTGTAGAGGAAAGGAAAGAGTCACATTGGTAATATTCAGGTGAGTCTTCCATTTCACAGCGTGACTAGCATTTCAGATCAAGGCCCAATCCGATGTCTTATTTTTACTTCCACCCCTCATTTTCCAGTGCCTTTTTGCCCTTCAGAACAGAGTTACAAGGGTTAGTGGTTGAAATCTTCCCTTTGAAATGGGACAACCCTTCAAGATCTTGATGCATCATCGGTAGTCGTCGGTGGCGTTTACGGACTTAACTGTGGCAATAATGGTACAATCACAATGATACCTAGCCATTTATCTGATGGAGGTAGAAAAGCATGGACCCCCACAATTTGTTCACACCTTAGTTTTACACTATCAATCAATTAAACATGTCATCAAATAAAAAAGGACACTGCTTCATTGCCAGGCCACTAGCGGTGCTCTGTGGGCTAACATTAGCAACCCATGCTCCTACCCTGTACTGATACTGTAATAGAGGAGTGGCTACAGGCTTAAGACAACTAAAGTTTTTTTAGTGCGTAACAGATATTTGTGGCACAAAATACAAGATGCATCTTCTCCTACTGAATGTCAAGCACAGGACAAAAACTGTCAGATGCCATGTATATTAAATAGAGATTGTATTACATTTCTCCTCAATAATGAGAGGCAAAATGGGTTGATGGCAGTGCAGACCATACATTATTCATGAGATTACCCAGACTATAACATCTGCATAAAAGAAAACTTTATTAGTAAAATGAAAAGACACCAAGATTTGGAGCCAGGATGACCTAACTCAAGCCTAGGAGAATATTGAGAAATTACAGTTCTGAGCCAGCCTGAACCCAGTGGGTCAGGTCAGGCCCAGTCGGGCTCGTGCACAGACTCAAAGCTCTATCAGAAATACGTCAGAATATGGGACTGTCATCCACAAATCAGTGATAATAATGTAACTTTAGCTATCTAGCTAGTTACCTACTGATATAACAGCATACTAATATACTTTTTTGTTATGCTTAACATTAACATTATAAAGAAAAGGACCATATTACATTAAAATGGCATTCATTTAAGATAATACAGTGGTTATTGTTCCTTTTAAATTTTTATTAACAAAGAAAATACACTCATGGCTTTCTTTTGTTTCTTGTGCAGCCATCTTGCTGACGGTTTTTCACAACACTCAGTTCAGAGTAGCCCTAACCCTTCCCCCTACTCCTCCACCCCAACAAAAACCGGAAACCCAACCCCTATGTGAAAATGCAAAACAGAGGGGTAAGGGTGAAGTGGTAGGAGATGTACTGGGATTGAGCCTAAAGGAAAAAAGTGTCCATTCCAGACAGGAAGTTGCACTGTCCACCTGTCTATGCTTTGTGAATCACAGAGAACTGATCTTAACAAAACACGACGGTGGTTATGACCACTCTGATAAATTCCTTTTTAAAATGGTGATTTTTAAAGTATAAAATATGTCTTAAACGTTACTGTCAAATATAATTTACTGTCAATAGATAGGGTGTCCAAGTGTAAAGACATAGAGTGAAAATGATGCATCATCCCATTGTGTTTCTTTTAAAATCACACTATTTAGATGAAGGGGGGCATCCTAGGTCAAAACAAGGAGATATTGCTGACATAAATGCTATAATGTCTCACAAACACAACTTTATAGCTGACATGTATTGCTACTTTGTTTAATATTGTTTTAAAATAGGTGTCCATAAAAAATAAGTGAGGGAAAAAATAGATAAAAGCCATAGAGATTTAAATGGCACAGTTTGAAGTTAGAAAGCTGTTTTTATGTGTAGCTTGTCATAACCAATATATAATCACCAGGCATCTGAGCACGGGCTAAATGCTTTCTTTCTTTTTTTTTGCATTTTATTTTTGTCATTTCTCTGTACTCATTCACAAGAGTTCAAAAGGGAACATTTCCTGTCGTGCTTCCTTTCTTTTTCTCTCTCTCTTATCAGTGCAACAACGATAGTTTTGTCCTGGCTTTGTGAATATAAAGTGTTTCTGTTTATATTGCTTCCTGCCCTTTCTCACCTATCTGAAATTCAAATTTTTTTTGTCAACAAATATGGAACCCCGAATCTGTATTTTGGATCCAGTAATTAGTTACAGTTCCCTCAGCCCTCAGTCAAAAGTTGTTCAACTTTCAGAAATCGTTTAAAGAAAGTAAACACTTGGTGCGACTCCTGCATTCACTCACACACTCCTCCCATTAATGAGCCTTATTCTGCTGTATGCACAGTTTTCATGTGCCAAATTGACAATGCCGCTCCTCAACAAATAATGGACAACTATTGTTGACTCCGGCACAATGAGATGAGGTGAGGAAGCCAGTAAAACTAAGTTATCCGCCATATTCGGACAAACAAATAAAACGCATTTCCATTTAGGCCTAATAAATGGCTGCTCTGTTGTATTTCACGTGTTGCCTGAATCCCTTCAGGTAGAGAGCTGGAATGAGATCAAACTTGGCAAAGTGAGGGCAGGAGATAATGAAATAGGGTGACAGAAAACAGAACACAAATAATGAATCTTGTGTCGATTGTTATTATTATATTTCACGACAGTGTATTTGGAGAGCGTTATCCCCAATGTGTTTCATCAACATTTTGAGAGCAAAATGTGTTTCCAAGGAGAGAAAATCATGTGCTGATGAGTACCCATCTCTAGTCAGTTGTTGTTCTGTTGGAGATGATTGCAGTCCTGCAGTTAGCAGGTGACTTGTAGGAGAGTGTGACTCTCACTGTATCCAAGCCTTGTGCTCTGGCTGTGCACCAAAGCATTACCTTTTACAGAAAGATCAATATTGTTGTCTGTGGGAAAGTGATTCAGTTGTAGAAAGCCACACCATAGTTCTGCCATGATATGGTCTATTGATATTTATGCGGTTGGGTTAAAAACTCAATTTTAATGGTCATTTACTCAATAAAGGCTATTAAAGAGAAATAACTTTGGACTAGAGGCGGCATCTCATCAATGCTACTGAGAACTTGTGGAAAATGGTGGATCTCTGCCAGTGGCAGAGGTCCTCTGGCCACCTCACTTGTCAACCCAGCTTATTAGTTACAGCCAATCAATATTTCCTGTAATGCATCACTGCCATTGGCAATCTCATTGATTATGCTCAGTACACTCCACAAAATCCTGAAGTGACAATTCAAGCTCACCCATAGAGGTTAAAAGGTCAGATGTGATGGCCATCATTTCATAAAAGAAAGAAAAGGTCATAGCAAAATTGGCCTTGGGTTGTCCACATCTCCATGTGCAGTGTAACATTTAATTATTAGTAACCACAGTGCTCATGCATATAAATGGTTTATAAGTTTAAATTAATGACAGCATTCCTTGACCCCTCTTTAAAAAAAAAAGTCAGTATATAGCTTTTATTTGTAGAAATCTGCCTTTTGCCAAAGAACTCTTTTGCCTGTCAGCACTGTAATTAACCCTTCTTTGTGCTTTTGGAAGAATGGATTTCATTTTCCTGCTCTGTATTTACTTTGCTGATCAGGTGCAAATCCTTTGTGACGAAGTATCTTCTCAACATGTGTGCATGCATTTTATCACAATGTTACTGCATGTAAAGCCAGTCAGTAAGTGGCACTGTAAAGCAGCTGTTCACGGGAATTTGTAGGCAACACAGAACACTGGCAGGAATTGATTTGGAGTTTTAATTTCTGGCAGATTTCCAAGCCTGAGAATCTTAGCAGTTGACCCCCCAGCCCTAAGTCCAGGAGAGGTTTTCACATGTAAATGGAAATGCTTTGAACTATACGAATGCAAATCAGAATAGTGGGGGGGGTTTGACTCACCCATGGTCCAGAGGTCCAGACGCATTTTTCTAAAAGGTAATAACTGCATTGGAGGAAACTCTACGGTATAAATAAATCAGGCTAAATATAATTATACACACAAATTGTATCTTGAACACATTTGCCTTTTTAAGTACGTAGCCTTTGCGATAATGAATGAATGTGTATGCCATTAGAAATGATTAATTATGTTATTAAAAAAGACACAAAAACAATACAGTTTATTTCAACAATTTACCATACAATGAGGGTCAGTAACTTGTTTTACAAATCAGTACATACATATACGGGTTCAAGGGCTCATCATAAGCCATTTTTACACAGAGATTGCACTGTAGGGCCACTACAAAGTCCCTTCTTTATGCCTCTTTCGCATTTTTACACAGAACAAAATGATGGCAGCATCCCTCTGTTCTAGTGTGTGATTACAGACTGCATCCTAGCTTTGGGGAGTCAAAAGAGGTGTGACGGGCTTTACATGTAACACAACAGCGTCGGCCTCTAGTGCAAAATAAAACACCCACATTAGCAGTAGCATGATAACAATGGCAAAACATCTCAATAACAATCATTTAGCATCTCTCTTATGTGGCAGCTGATCTCATCCTCTGCCAGGAGGGTAATTATTTTCCAAAGTTGCAAACATGGCTGCTGTTCTTCATCTTTGAGTTAGCTGCTAACTGCTAGCAGCTACTTTTTAAGTCTTCCGTGGTCGGTTGCACACACGTCATCAAAACGTCCCACCTGTTCTGCCCACCAGTCCTGTCCTGCAGAATGTCCTGTTAATAGACACCATTTCAGTGCTGTGACTAGTTCCTAGCAATTGTACCTTACATGGAGTACGGTGAGGCAGCAAAATGATGCTATAATCCCGCATTGAACAGGCAGTGTAAAAGGGGCCATAGTCTTTTCCCCTGGCCTAGGACACAAGACTTTGAACTAAAAACTGTTCAGTCTCACCCATCCATAATCTTTTCCGGCCTTTTTGTCCCCATTTATTTTGCTCAAGAACTTTTTTACACTTTCGTTCATGCATACATCACCTCTCCAATGCCTATGAAGAACTTAGTACACTATCCTACATCTCAACAACCACGCAAAGAGGCATGACTACAATCCTTTTTTCAATTGTCTTGCTTAAATGCACAGTGGATGTGTTTACCACACATCTTCCAGTGATACACTCAACAGGGATAAATTTTAGGGATTGGGGTTTTTTAGTTTTAGGGGTCAAAATTGCAGTTGATCCTAGAAAACTCAATAAAAGCAGTACGTATGCAAATGTTCATTTATATTGCATGAATATGCATTGCTGCATAACACCAGGAATATTTGTTTATGCTTGTTCATGTTAAGTGCATGCATGCAGTTGTAGCTGTCTCTGGACATCACTGCTGAATGTGCAATGGATGTTGTATTTTGATGAGGATATATGTGCATGTGTGTGTGTGTGTTGGGGAAAAGATAAGTATGAGGAAAGTAGTATGCTTCTCTCCTGTACCACACTCCCACTACCCACACAATACATATAAACAGTAAAACACACTTATAATCATGTTCCCAGTGTCAGGCTCACTGCTGATCTTATAGAGGCATCCATCAGTCTGCCATCGCAGGCAGAGCCAACGCTGTAGCAGATATTAATTACCCTGAGCTGAGATCCATCTCTCCACAGTTCTGTCTCCTTCTCCACGCTTGTCCAATCACATTTCTCTCAGCCTATTATAAAGGACAAGGTGATACTCTGCTTACCAAGGAGGACAACACAAATTGAAATATCTTCGGTGTCTCAAGTATGTCTAGTCTTCTTTCAGAAATCTGCTCATTGCATTTTTTCTCATTAGTGTAACTAAATTTGTCCCGTCAGCTTCAAAACCAAATAGGCTGTTTGGTGGACAACTAACTCCACACATCTGACTGCAGGGTTATTATATGCCAGTATAGCTGGTAACAATTATACCAGGGTTTTATAAGGTTATAACAATTAATATCATAAAGTGGCCAGAAATATCTAGTAGCATCAGACACAATGGGATCTGTAAAATTATTTGGAGGTGCTGTGTTTAGTCCATGTTAACATGAAGCCCTCCTTATATCAAATAAATTATTTGGAAACAAAGTGCTGAGAATGAAGATAGACACTGAGCAAGGCACTCCTGAGAAGTATAGCCATAGCCAATAATTTCTCTCTTTACTGCTTTGGTCAATTGTCAGTTGGTAGGTTTACCTGCACACTACTGTCTAATCATATATGGAGTATGATATAGAACATAGTAATGCACAGCCTCTCATTACCAGGGTGTCAAATTACACCACTTAGGCAGTGTCCCTGGCATCACTACAATGACATAAGGGTCACCCTTAAGCAGCTGAATGACCAATCTCCAATGCAAACCCATCCCCATCATTAGAAAATGTCTGCTTTGGTGGATAAGTCCAACAAGCACAGGACTGTGACCCAGGGTACCAGTGTTTGTGTCCTTCATGAAACTAAAAGTCAATGATCAGTTATTTTGTCATGTCAGTCGGGCGTCATGTGAGTCGACTCACGTGAAAAATGTTAACTTTTCCTTTTTCCTTCCTCTAACAAAATACTTTTGTTGCCTAAACCTTCTGACTCCGTCTTAGTCATGTGAGTCGACACCTTCTCGTTCAAGATACAATGTAAGAGGTTGGCCCCAGTGTCATTATAGTGACGCCAAAGGCTTCTGCCCAAGTGTCAAAGTATAACAAGTAGGGATGAGATTACGTTAGAAACCAGGTCATTCATATCTATTTATGACTCTATCCTTATCCTGGTTTTTGATTGTCTGTGGAGAAATGTCTTTGATTCCACCATGAAACAAATAAAAAAAATGACAGTCTCTGTTTCTGTGCTAAGGTGCAGATATTACCAGTCAGTATGTTTACATGCACAGTTAAGTCGAGCTATAGTTATAGCTTGACTAGTTATAGCTCGACTAGGCCAAGTAATTGGACTACTGTCCTTGTCCGAGTATACAAGCACCAGAGAGGAATCAATTTATTGACTAAAGTATGTCCGACTCCATTACGATAGGTGGCGACATGCCCCCTTTTCAGCTTGACAGTACTGGATCTTTTTCTGGTTTACCTATTACGTCACAGATCAAACAACGGCTACCTACGGTTAGCTAGCGGCAAAGTGGTACCATGGACAGCTTTACAGCTCTCTATATTTTGTCCTTTCGAAAAATGCATGGCTCTGGATGTAGATTTTGCCATGTTGTTACTGGCTTCTCCTTCTGTTACACATTTAATGCTTTCGACTTCCGGGTCAAAGCCCAGGGCGGACACTGTGGAGCATGCATCAAGTTTGACTGTGTACATGCAGGAGTAATTCGACTCCCAATCACATAATCTGGGTGTGTTAGTCTGACTTTGAAAAAATTCAATTTAGTACAATTTCAGTCAGACTAACCTGTTCACATGTATTTAAAAAGTCCAGTTTTAGTCAGACTAACACAATAACTTGATTTTCTATAAAGTCATGTAAACGTACTTAGTGTCTAACTTTCACTTATCGATCATCCAAGATTATTTTCAATTCTAAAACAATAGACCAGAATTAGCTTTAGTACAGCAATTAAAATGTGATTAGATATGGGTGTTTTTTCTTTTGGGCTTTGTGGTTCACCGTTTCAGAAAGCTGTGTTATAGCGGAGTGAGCATGAGCGAACATCTGGCATCATGTCTAACAAAATAAACACCCTGAATTAGTCTCAGGACATCCTTAGTTTCTCAGTTTAATTTCAGGGTGTGGGTCATTACAACGTTTATCGTTATCGTATTTCCTTAACTGATGTGTGACTGATAGGAAGGGTGCATCTGCACACACACATTCACAATATCTTGGTTATGAGCCTTATCTCAGTTTTGATCTTATTCAGGATATGATGTCTGCATGCATCATAAGGAACCACTTGATTATTCATGTTCCTTATGAAGCGGTGTGAGCAAATGCAGCACGGGTCACAAAATAAGCAGCAGCCGTTCAATTAAAAATATGATGGGCGGCAGCACCCACTGTAGTGTCCTCACTGAGTCTGCCTGCAGACCTCTCTCAGCATCAGGTTGCACAGTGCAGTGCAACCATTGGGTTTATTTCACAGTGAAAGTGGAATAGATAAATAGATAAAGAGATGTTTTTTAACCATACCAAAGAGTCAAGGAAAAGCACAGGGCATCCATCTATATTCATCAATAAACCTGGAAGAACATTTCACATAAAATTATGCTGAATACGATCTACTGAAATGCAAAGAAGGGAAATGAAGGAGAAAAGTACGCCCACTGACAATGTAATATATTTCGACCATTTGTCACCATCTGTCCCCATCTATGCATCACCCTGTATGATCTGTACTGACCCCTCGCTGTCATCATTCAGCCTGACCACACAGCAATATTCACACATCCAACAGCGACGGGCTGATTTATCTCACGTCAGCGGCACTGTTTTGATGGTCGCTTTCATTTTCGAGCTGATGAAAGTGCCACAGTAATGTGGTGGAATGAATGCTTTGTCCACCAGCTTCCACCATCAGCTCAAATCGATGGGGCATGTAATTGCCGGCCACTTTGTGTGATTGCTAAGATAAACAGACATTGTTGCGGACATGGAAGATCAATGTCACGCACAAAACAAGCACGAGAGAGGGGGGAATTTATGGGCCATCATATTCACTGACAACATACAGCAACGATCTATGCTGACAGATTTTGCTGCTGGCAAGCGCTCTTCTCTTGTGGTTACTATTTGATCACATTTAATAATTCAGTATAGTTTTAATCTTTGCAAAGGCCAATGGAATTCAGTGCTCACAAAACTACTCAGTGTGTTAATTCCAGTGGCAAGCTATCTTCCTTCCTACAGTGGACTTCTGACTGATACGTGTGGAAAAAGCCTGTAGACATTGCCAGATATTTGATTCCCTTCTTTGAACTATACATTACAATAAGCCTATTTTACATGAAAATAGATCTTGTTACTCCTTTTTTAAATGTAAAATCAGCATATGAGTACATTCCTGCAAACACAATTCTTTCCCATGTATCTTGTTGGATCATAGCTGCAGCATGATATTATGTGTGTCATAACCCAGGTTATGCCATCTTTTCTTCTACTGGCTGGCACACAGTGGCAACCGCAGAAATGTTTCATAGGTTTGATAAGATGAGGCCACTGAAAATCTTGGGGTGGCAGAACAAAACCAAAAGCCATAATTGAATTTCAGGAATTCAATTATGCTATCTAAGTATATAGTCAAGTTGAGAACTATGTCAATATGGAGTGTTAAAGAAATGCAGACTGATACATTTTGTTTTTATTTTTTTTATTTTACAGTTAATATTACTAATTATTTAATGTGCATTGACTAATACTGGTACAGTTCCCATTTTGAGTTCCACAACAATCTTGTAATAAGTTTTTTTATCTATAAATACATGTGACAGGTGATTTATTGTTTTTCAGATAGGCTGGTTGTTCTTTTCCTTAAATATACAGCTTTAAGTGAAGTAAATTGATTGTAAGGAACAAAATATTTACTGGGAACAAGCCTTTTCAAGTTTAGCAAAGACTAGCAGGTACCAATACAACCCATTTCTATTCAGATATGTTGAGGTAAGAATTCAGGAACCCTTTTGAAAATGGCCAGGCTTGGAGCTTTACTTTGCCCCTTTCCCTCCAAGCTATGTCGATGTTGGTGTTGACAATGGATGCCTTAGAATGTCTAGATTTTCAAGATACTACTACCTTTGTGCTAGCTTAAACAATGAGCGTGCCACAGCCTCGTAAAGACAGTAATGTCCGCCTACGGTTCTTTTCAGTTGCAGAGAAATAATAGAGACTGAATCCATTGTGAGCAGGGCTAGACTGAGCAGTTGTGGGACTGATGCACACATGTTTGAATAATGGGACAAGATAACAACATGGTGGCGGCTCACCTTGGTAATGCAGCAGGAGGAAGCCGGAGTTGTGCTGTTGGTCACTACGAAATCGGATGGAGATCTGGTTGCTCCAGCTGCGTAGTACGAGGCCCCTCATCAAGACTGACTCATTGGCGAGGATGTAGGGTTCACGGCCGCCCGTATCCTCCACTGTCACCTGCTCTCCCTCCAGCACACTCACATTTAGCACCTAAAAGAAGAGACTTATGATTACACAGAGGCCTTTATCGCTGCACCTCTGTGCCTTACATATGATGTCATGCAAATAAATGGTTCACTGACTGACTTACCCCTTGCAAAGGGTCTTTGTAGAGAAACACATTGCACAAAGATAAGGGTGCATTGTATTTATAGCACTGTTAGAATGAGAACATTTATTTCTATACACTCTTTAAAAAGACCAAAATTCACAGACTTTTAACTCCAAAACTGAACATAAAAAATCCCACTGCAATGCACACAAACCTGGTGACTAACTGTTGACTTATGAGGTCTCAGTTCACACCAGATGGGATCTTAATTCAGCACCCCCCACTGTTGTGTTTCCATTTAAAGCCAACTTTAGTCTAATGACGTTGCTCTGAAAAATGGGTCACCTGCTGTGTTCCTTTGCTCACTTGTCTACCAACACAGTTGCACGGGGATATGTTTGGTTTAGTCATTTCTTTGTTAACCTGCTCCTGGATTGTAGACATGTTCTTGGGTAATTGTAGAATCTGTCTGGGTCATTCCACCGACGGTTTGTTTCGTGATTGACTCATCCTCTTTCTGTGTTCGCCTTGTGCCTGTAAGCCACTCTGACAGCAGTGCTTTATGTCTTCAACAGGTTTGAACAGCATCTGCAGCTAAATCTGGTGAAGGAACCTCGGGAGGATTGCACATAGTTAAACTGTCTGGATAATGGAGCACTGACACATTTTGGAGCAACATCTGATTCATTCCCAGTAGAACTATAAAAGAGGCATGTTAATTCAACAGCAGGTCTTGGTTATTATTCTGTATGACAAAAATAAATATGCTTTCACCTTCACTTGTGTTTGTTGAATAGGGATTTCTGACTTCACCTACTTCCAAAGTGCATGGAGAAGGGAAAAAGTTTTCACTTGTGTTTGCATGGCAGTCTTAAATAATGTTCAAGTTGTTCTCATGCACTGTTTTAAATATACCTATGAAAAGTAATGCACCATAGTATGTTATAACCCACGTAATCATGAGTGCATATCCCACGTAATTGGAAAAGCTACAGTTACGCGAACAATGTGCTGATGGGAGTACAGAAGAAAGTATTGTAGTCCAAAAGTTCATGTAAGGAGGCAGGTTGGGGTGGTGGATGTGTCAAACAGGACTTCCCCTTAGGAGACCAGTGTTCAGAACCGTGTGAAACCAAGTGAACTGACTACGTTGTCACCATGTTTCCTTTCCTTTCCTAAACCTAACCTACCAGGGCTGTTTTCATGTACTGTTCATATGTTTTTTTTATATGTTATTAACCAGTAATTTCTGCATAAGACACGTATTGTGGAAGGCTGTGATCACAAGACCTATGTGTTGACAGGAGTAAATAAGGCAGCAGCCCCAAGCAGTCCAGTTAGAAAGCAGGTTGGGGTGCTGTTTGGGTCACAAAACACAGGACTTTCCCCTCGGGGCTTACCCCAGGAGACCGGTGATTGGAACCGTGTGAGCTTTGAGTGAACTCTGAGTCATTTTAAGGAACATCCTCACCGTGTTTCTTTTCCTGAATCTAGCCACAGTAACTCTACTTGCCTTAAACTAACATGTATGTTAATGACAAAACTATACATTAAGGTTTTAACGGATATAAAGGATATAATCAAACAATCCTATGTTACCATGCTTGCCTGAACTATGTTTCTTATCCTAAATCTAACCACATTAACTGTATTTGTCTAAACCTAATGTACATAACTTTACATTTCCCTACGAAAATGTGCGCACAACAGTTTGTATGATATCCTATGAATTTGCATCCCATGAATGACGTTAAGTTAGTTAGTTCACTTTATTGTCCACAATGTGGAAATTTGTCTTAGTCACAAATTACACAACAACAACAATAGCAACAACAACAACAACAACAACAACAACAGACATATACATGATCGTCCCTTACATCCTTAACATCCTTTACATAAAGTTACATAGTAGACATAAAGTTATGGAAGTTAGGTTTAGGCAAGTAAAGTCACTGTGGCTAAGTTTGGCAACAGAAACATGGAGAGGACATTTCTCAAAATTCACACAGTTTCAAATACCAGTCTCCTGGGGTAAGTTCCAGGGAAAGTCCTGTGTTTTTTGACCCATCCTCCACCCCAACTGGCCTTTTAACTGGATCACTCAGGGTTACTCCCGTCTTTACTCTTGTCAGCACATTAGTCATGTGATTGCAGCCTTCCAAAATAAATGGGTCATGCACGAATTACTGGCTCATCATTACGTGGGATATGTCTGAATTTTGGTGCGTTTTTTTATCGTAGGACAACACATGAACAGTGCATGAGGACAGCCTGAGTATGTAATGTCATTTGTGGGGCACTAATATGTTAAACATCACATTTTTGGGGTAGGGGTGTTTTTATTCAACTCTTAGGTGCAACAAAACAAAAGCTTGCAAAAATTCTGATTAATATGTTAAAGACAACTAAACCTCAAAACAGACAAACAAAGGGGTAAAATTTAAGATTAGCCAGATAGAATAAATTATTGCTAAATCAATAGCTTAGTGTTTTGTGCACTGGCTCCTGCTAATAGAAAACAGGAGATGAAAATAAATAAATACAAAATATCATTGCTCAGAGCGCAACACATCAGATTTTTTTTATACCATCTTGCAACCACATCCAGAATGGACCCAGCTTCATGTCTTGGATGACAAGTACACCATCAAAGCTAATCCAACCATATCTAGTTCAAGCTCTCAGTGAAATTCAAAACATGTTCTGAAAGCTAATGCTGTCATAGGTAGTGGGCTCAGGTCTCAGGTATGCTGTCAGGCAGAAAAAGGGTCGCCTTCCATGGGCCAATGTCCCTGAGGTAATATATGTGTGCAGGAGTGTTAGTGCAGCAGCCTGGAAAAGCTGAGACAGTGGGCAGGATGAGCACATCGCACAACGGCGGTGGCGAAATGAATTTGGCCAGGTTGACTAACTGTCACTCAGTTGAAGGGGAACTGACAATGAGCGCAGAGAGGCTAATGGACACTGAGAGTGAGCTTAGAGGTGACTTCTCCCTGAATGATCCATGAGGTCAGCCACTTTGATTGATTTGATTTTTATCACAACCGGAATTAAACACCGGACCACTCTGGGGGTTTTCAGACTAACTGAAAACACAGTGAGCAAACAGCGGATCAAAACTGTCGAACAGCAGATATTCTCAGGCTGTGTGTGTGTGCGCGTGTGTGTGTGTGTGTGTGTGTGTGTGTGTGTGTGTGTGTGTGTGGTAAAAATCACCTCTGTTTTTTAAACGCAAAAACTGTGCATCTCTTAGGTAGTTAAGTTGTTGCAGGATCCTTAAACAACACTGTCACAGTGAGTAATAAAGGAACGCCACGTGATTTTAGAGTCCCTGTTTCTCTGTTTCTCAAGGGCAACAGCAATGACAAAGCCTTAGGCACAGTTCTTTTTTCCCTCACTTCTGCCTTTTTGTCTCTGAGTTAATATGGAGGGCTTGGATGTTTTGCAAATCAGGTTACTTCAGCTACTTGCTGCTCATCTTATAACTTCATAATTCACCTCACAGTACAGCAGAGTAATTCTCCTTCAATTTAACATTCATACTCATATATTCTAAGAATTAGATGAAAGTGCACACATTTTGGAATTGCAATTTTACCATCACCAGGTATAACTTGATTGTCTAACAAATTTAGGCAACCGTGGAGACTCAGCTCTAAAATTACATCCATAATTGATTGTGATTGATTGCTTGCATTGCAGTCTTGTATAATAGAGCTTAAACTCGAAAGATTTTCTAAGAACTACAGGGAGAAGCATGTCATTTTACATTTTTGCACACTGAAGCAAGGTTGAATATTTTCTTTCCGAGGCAAGTTGTATTTGTTTGGAATGCAGATAAAAAAAGAAAAGAAAAAGACAAAAGAAAAAAAAAGAGCTTTAATATCCATCTCCATCTTTGAAATTCATTCTCAAATTATTATTCTGTGATGTGTTTCTGTAGCCTCAACCATTATGTAAAGCTGGCGAGTCAATGAGAGATGGCTGATATTCCACCACGGTTCATAAATATTTCAGTCAAGCATCTCTCCAAAAAAAAAAATCAGGCTAGAAATCGAATGTCCTTCTTGCTAAAGCCCTCAGTGGAACTGGTGGAAAGCCTCTTATCCTTGTTCAATTCACCCTCCCCTCTCCTCAATCTAGTATCAATTTGTTTTTACCTGACTTAATGATAAAAAATGCTAGATATCCCAACATTTCATAAAATTTGATCAGTTTTAATGCAATAAATACTAATTGGACTAACAATTTCTACCAGCCATTTTAATGGTAAGCTAGGCCGCTGTCAAAAAGTACAAGGCAGACTGCTAAAAATCATGGTTTGTCCATTCATTTTTAATTGTTTTTGTTTTTCAACCAAACATAATAATTGTTGTCTCCTGTTGAGATAAAGCTGTACATGGTTTAATATTTAATCGCCTGGACCTTATGTTGGTATCTGTCTGAGCTTCTTCCGCTGGCTGAGATTGGTGCACAACACTGATGCTCGAATTATAACCAGCAGCCAAAGATGTGTAAACGGGTGGAAAGAAGGGGACACGCCCCCCTCAGTAATTGGAATACCCCAATGTTGAAACAAAATCGAAGCCCTCAGTCCTGTGTCAGTGTGTGTGTGTGTGTGTGTGTGTGTGTGTGTGTGTGTGTCACTGATTCACTGATTCCCTACATGCCTTGGTGTCACCTTAGATCGATGGATGTGATTCTGTTTATTCCTAGGCCTAAGATAGTAACACAGGGTGACCCGGCCTTTGCAGATAAAGTCTCCAAACACTGCAAGCTTATTGAGATCAGACAGAATACATTTTCAACATCATTACTTTTTTCTATTATGAAAAAGACAAGGTATACTTAATATGTTTCATCAGGCTGTATTTGAGTCCCCTTTAGTATTAATGTGACCATATAATTGCTTTTTTTGTCTGTTACAGAACTTATTTATTTTCATTTTAATAATTCAATCTTATTTAAAATTTTCTCTGTAAAGCATTTTGGTCCTTTCTTTTTTCTTTTCCATGAGGAGCAGAAGAAGAAAAGTGCTATACAAATATATTTATTACTTATTATATATTTAATTAATCAACATTAGATTTTACAAAGTTGCACCTTTTATGTCAGTGATGGAATTTAACATATATATTCATCTGAATACAAATCGCAGAAAAAAAAATATCTACACCAGTGCTATTTATCTTTTATTTAGTAAACATCCCATTGCACAGGTGTTTATGGTACTGTGTCTATCTGATGTATGGTCCTGCCCTCTGATATTACAACAGCTTATAATCATATCCAGTGAGGTCAAACAGATTGTTGGTCTGTGACCACTTGGTTTACATATACCAGGGAGGCTCATGAAGGACAGGTGAGCAGATAGTGGACAGTGAGCAGTTAGACTGATAGATAGTTAGGCCCCAGAGGGCCCTATCATCTGTCATCCACCCCTGGGACCTGTCACTGCAGCCGGCAACAGCTGTCCTGCCTCAATTATGAATCATTGGCCATGTCAGGAGACATCACACTACTGTACCTTATCTTCACCAGTGCTGCAGCCAAATGCCCAGAGGGACTTCTTTCTCACTGTCTCTCTCTCTCACACACACACATATATGTTCATGTGTGCGTGTGTGCACGTATGTACACAGGCATGCATGTTCCTCTGGACTGTAATGAGAGCAGGCTTATTGTAACTCCTAGCTGGAATCTCTGCCTCAGCAGACACATTTGTGGGAGCGGGGATTTGGCTGACCAAGCACACTTCTGCACCAACCACAACATTATCAGAGGATGCCATCTAAACATTGTGCTGTTCCATTTTGAGTATTGTGTTGAGAGAGGAAAGAATGCCTGTTTAGTGCATTTTCTTCCTCCCGGTTATTAAAGGAAAGCTTTAAACAATGCAAGGAATGTACTGAAAGACTGTCCTCTGAGTAGGTGCTCTTTCACTTCAAGCGTTTCTTTTTTCCCCTCCAACTGTTCCAGTAAAATATTTCCTGAGCCCAATCAAAATGAGAGGACTAGAGGAGAGAGGGTCATCTCTCTCCCCTGGCCACTGTCTTTTCAATCAAACCACTATAATGAACAGACCACCCTGCAAGGCCACAATACAATTGACAGGCCAGAACCGCACTCGGAATACAAAAGATAGTGGGAAAATCTCCAAAATAAAGGTTTCAGAGGATAACAATATTTGCAGTGAGTAAATACCTTGATCTTTCTATGTTTACCATGATCTCTGTAGAACAGGGAGCTTCCGGGGTGCTGCAGTGGTAAACTATGTGAGTGAACAGTGAGCAGAGGTGAAGATTCATCTTATCACATCCAAACAGAAAGCAGGCTGGCATGGCTTTTAATCTGTTACTATAGAGCCACTGCTGGTATCTGACAGTCCAAATCATAAGAGATAAACTAAAAAAATCTGTATCACACAATTAGAGTGTAACTGTCTTTTTAAAAAGGGGGGAAAAAACTAATAAAAATCCAGTTTGGGCAAGAAAAAAATATTCCTCTTGGTGCTTTGAAATAAACAATCTGTCAAACAAATTAGCCTTTATATACATGGCATGTAATCTTTATACACTAATTTATTAATTTATCCGTAAGCACACAGTGTGAGTTAACTGTCCGCAGAGGCTGGCTCTCACTGATAATTTACTGTTGAAAACATCTGGTGGTGCTCCGCAATGAACATTTACAGTGACTCACAGGAGCCATTGCTGATGCAGAAATGAGCAGTATGTAATCAAAATGATCCCACTATACATGGAAATTAAATGACCCTGCTGCTGGGGGCAATAAATCAACAGCCATTGGACTCACCAGCTGCAGTGTCATCATTACTATGGCTGATGCAGCGGAGCACACTGGTAGTGTACCTACCTCATCGCCCGTATCTCAGGCTCGCACTTGAATAATCTTGGTGCACCACATCCAGTTGGTGGTTTTGTGCATCTCCTGATAAATTCATTTAAAAAAGAATCCATCCAGTGCTCATTATTTGGGAAATGTTATCTTAATTGAACATTCACCTCTATATAAAACAGCTGAGGCCATTTCCTGTTTGCACCGCTGTCTAAAACAATGGATTCTTACCAATCAGAGAAAGCTGAATGTTAATGAGAATGTGCTGGAGCCAGTGACTGAATACAATACTGACTTTCTCATTGTTACTTATGTCTTATTTTTATGTAACATTTATGCTCCTGAGATCACCAAATGCCACCACATATTGACCATCCTATCAAATATTATTCCCTTCCAGGGGCTTATAGCACAGCAGATATTAAAGGTCCAGTGTGTAGGATTAAGGGACATGTATTGACAGAAATGGTACTTAACTTTCATAACTATGTTTTCATTAGTTTTTAATTACCTGAAATCAGTGGTGGGACCAGGTCATTGTTTTGCAAGTCACAATTCCAGACGAACAAGTCAAGGGTCAAGTCCCAAGTCCTAAACTTGGTGTTTTGAGTCCAAAATATGTCATATGCTCTCAGAAAAGAGCTTTTTTTTTTTTTTTTTTTTTTTTTTTACGTATTTGTTAAAATCAGTTTGTCAGAAGTTGTTGCGTCTGTCTGTAATTTTCAAACCAAATATTTATTTTTTGTTGACCAACATAGTTTTGTACATGAACACGGTTATCTTTGGCATCATGTTTGTCAACTAGCGCTCAGTAACGTCATACCAGTTTTTCATGGTTCCCTCCTGGATCATCTGGGAAATATGTGTTGACTCACTGGGAATGAACATTTTGACTTGTGTTTATATACATGGCATGTAAATCTATGTGTTTATTACCTTGAAATGAGCCAGGTGTCTACATCTGGAGCACAAATCTGAGGATATTAGGAGAGCGAAGGTCCTTAGTCTGTCTCTGATTGGCTTACCCTAACATTCTTACCTTAACCCTCACCAATCTCCTCTTGCCTAAACCTAACCAATCCAACCAACGAAGGCTACAAGTACAAGCAAATCATAGTGAGAGTAGGGTGGGTCATTTTTTCCGCTATCCTAGGATGCGCAAAATTGTATACGGAGCTAACTTCTCCCACAGAGTCCACCATATTATTTTCATAGCCCAGAATGTTGGCTCTAGATAGGGTAGTTTGCATTTTTGTGTTTTTGTGTTTTCACTTTTTCACGTTTTTACTTTGGCCACCATAGTTCTCCCTGTCAGATGCCACGAACCTCCACACTGGACCTTTAGTATTTGAGACACGTTCAGGAGATGAGACTCTGATAAATCAGCCTCACTCTCTGAGGTGCCTCTTGGGCCTTGACATCTCCGTTTATTTGCTGCAGTGTGCATTTTTGCATAGATTTAAATTCATGCATTGCTAATTACTCTTCATATTTTTTTTTCCAGCATGCATCTTTACTCTCCCAGCCTCAATGTGACACTGAAAGAGTTGGAGAGAACAGAGTTTTCTGCCAGACAGAGTTTTCTCCCTTTATGACAGCTAGCTGGGTGGAGGAGCAATTAGTGTCACCTGAAAGCATTCCTCTCGGGATGACTAGGCCCCATGAAAACTCATCTCAGAAAAGCCCTGGCACCCTAAAAAGCTCATCAAGATCAAACTGGCCTTCTTTATGTCCTGCCTTACTCCCCCAAGGCACAACATGATGAAGGCTTCCCTCTGCCTCATCTCAAGTTGATTAAAGGCAGCAAGCCCGTCTCGGCCTCCATTACTCAGTCAGGCTCAGTTTCTCTGTGACATATCTGCAATACGTGTTGTGCTGTTTGTGCTGCTGGGGAGTCACAGAATGGCCAAAACATGTGCAATACCTTGTTAAAATGCCACTTTAAGTACATCAGAGGGAAAGAAGGACCATTACAAGATTCACTGTATTTTAAATGGGAAATGTTGGTTTTACAAAAGTGACGAGACCTGCTTTCAGGGGAAATTGTCCAACACTTTCTTGTGGCCCTTTCATTTGATGAGAGCACTGGCGGTCAGTGAATACCAAACAAATTTAATTCCCTCCCTCATCAGCCACACTCGACCAGGGTCAATGCCATGCGCATTTTGCTTCTTTTGTAAGAAATACTGGAATTAAAATGAGAGTGCAAGGATCAATACAGCAATTCACCCAGCACTGAGAGGAGGCTGCGTGTCAAGTATTGGTGCTGCTTATTAACATGACTATTGATTGGAGTCAGAGGAGCATGGTCGCAGAGGCAGCATCAAATACCAATCGTTAACCCTCAAGTCAGGGTTAGCTATAAACATTTGGCATGCTCTGTAACATCTCAATCCTTAAAGGGGCAATTTACTGATGATCCCCCTCGACGGTACTTTTTCCCCACCTAGACGTAACTCATTAGCACATGCAGCCTTGAGCTCATTAGATGTTTGGCTCTTAAGTTTGATTTTGTTTTGTTTGGAAACGTCTGATACAATATTCATTCATTTGAGGATGAAAAACTTGGAAGCTATAATTTTCTCCACTGAGACCCAAGGCATCGTGTTTGATATTTATAAGCTTTAATTAAAGAAACAAAAAAGAAAAGAAGTTTTCTTTTTCACTTGATGGACAATTTTACACTTAAAACTTGCATGGCTTGGCTTTAACTGTCAAGGACTACTTCTAACTTTTAATCAGAGATTCAAAGCTAACTGATTTACTTAAAATAATCTAGGAAACCGTTAGGAGATAACTATATAGAATGATTTGTCTAAGTAATGTGTACTTTATTTAATGTAATTATAAAGTTCACTTAAAATTGTGCTGCAATCACAGCTTAAAAATAACAAGTGAAATTAACTTGTGTTTTCTTAGTATTTGCAACTTAAGTAAACCAAGTTAGTCTGACTTAACTGACAGTTGTGTTTACTTGACAGAATACAGGAAACTGGTTTCCTTTGATAAATAAAGTAAGCACAACAAAGCATGATTAATTTTCATGATTTTTTAAAATGTAATTCTGACCATCTTAGGGACAAGGCCAGTGTTTGTGGAAACAAATGAAACTGTGAAATCAAAACAAATCCACTTTAAGTCTGATAAAATAATCTTTAGAAAAAAATCTAGAAACAGTCAGACTAAATCTTCCTCTCTGACTTTATTTGAGATATCAGGGTTCAATTTATCACAGATACTTAATACTAGTAAAGCTTTAGCCAACTTAAAAGCTAAATGAAACAAACTGCATATTATGCAGATGTTTTGACCTATAAATAATAAAACAAAACAACACATTACTTAATAACATTGTGCTATATATTTGTATTATGCTGCTTCAAAAATACTCATTTGTAAATTCTTAAACATGTTCACAGACTTGCAGATATCTTAACTCCACCACATGCCAAGTTCTCTCTATCATGACTCAAAATACATAAACCTTACTGCAAAAGTAGGTGGACTGTTACAGGCAGTCAGGATATCTGAACTAAAATTCTTGAGGAGAATATTTACATTATTTTTAAAAGTCTTTTGCAGGAGACTCAAACTAATATTTTTTTGTGGTGGTTAATTTATTTTTCGAGGGCAATCAGTTTCCTAAATTATACTGAGTAAACACAAGTGTTTAGAGAAGTCAGACTTACTTAGTTAACTACAGTTGCTAATGTTTAAAAATTACAGGTGAATTGACGTGTTCTTAGTTGCAACAACATCACAAAATTGAGTAAATACAATTAAATCTTAAGTAAGCTTAACAACTAGATGTAAAGTGAACAAAACTTAGGACCAATAGTTACATTTACTTACTATTTTTCAAGGTAATTGCTTTCCTAGATTTTTTTTTTCAAATAGGATCAGCTTGTCAGACTTTACAGTCTACCACCTTTGTAACAATATTGTGTTTCCTCATTATTAAAATCCCGCTTTAACATTTGAAAGTCACTTGTTGTTATAACCAATATAATCATGAATATAAAATAGAAGGATTTAATGAAGCAATTATATATTAAAGCTATAGTTGTGCAAATTCATTCCTGTGTCCTGTGAATGTATCCCCAGTTTCACCACAAGAACTGAAGCTGATTGAGACAGGGTAGAGGCACTAGACAAATAGAAAAACTGATAAATGAAAGTGGGATGGAAATTGGAAAAAAGGGAGGGTGGGAGAGTTGGGAGAGGTACGGAGAAGAAAGAAAAATGAGATATACAGTATTGACCTCAAAAAGCCTCCCTCACCATCTTTTTGAATGATGCTGCTTTAAACCTGTCAGAAAATGGAAACACTCCCCCAATCAGCCTTTGTGGCAGTGGGAGAAATTGGCCATGTCTGGACTCATAACCCCTGAAATGTATCAACCACTCTCAGTCCTCCCAACACAATACATGTTCTTTTTAGTAAGAGTGCAGGGATGTGGCCTCCATGAAACAGAGCTGGAACAACCTGTGCAGAGCCTCAGACGGGAACTCCTTGAGACCCAGGCAGGTAGATCAGTGAGCAGAGGAGACGAAGAAATCAGAGTGGGACAGATGGCCTGGAAAGAGCTGATAGCTAGCTAACCCACCGGATTTATTTGATCAAATAAAAAAAGCTCCAAAACAGATTTTAAGCACTTTAATGCCACAGCCCAGTTCTGGAAAACCTCCATCTGTCCTCTACTAAAACCTTATTGCAAAAGTGACTGCGGAGAAGAGGAGGAGTAGATATAGAGGACAGAAATAAGATGTGCTTAAGATATTGCCAATTCACCATTTTTTTAAAGCAGCTGTTTTGAAATAAAAATGGTAAGTATATAAACTGAATATGTCTTTCTTTATAAGAAAAAAATCACCAAGACCAACATAAGTGAAAGGTGAGATTGATTCTTTATATTGTATTTAAACCTGCCTACAATATATTTCAATGGCATGGAAACTGAATAAACGGAAGCCTGAAAGAAAGCTTTCCTCCCTATTACAGTAACGCACTCTGACTTTAGAGTTCTTCAACTGTCACGAGTCCTCTCTGATTCATCCAGTATTCATTCATTATTCTGCCTGGATTTCCATTTCATTTAATGTCTTGTCATTTCATTTTTTTAGGTCACTGAAAACGGATCTTTTGTAAAACTCCGTTCAGGGTGAAGATTTTCAGGCAGTCTGTTTTCAGTGTTGACGTGTGGACAGGGAAAAAATATGTTTCTGGCTCATGACCAAGTGGCAACCTCAGAGGCTGAAAAATGAAGTTTAAGTCGAAGTGCCAAAATACTTTCTTATATAGCCACTTGAGGTTGTCTCAAAAAGTGAGTCAATCCCCACAGTCCTATGTGTTCAAATGCCCAGATTTACAGCAGAAAAAAAAACACTTTTATAGCCTAGGAAAAAAGTGTTTGGTCTCTGTAGGTTTATAATTTTCCTGATCATGACGGCTGCTCAGTGGTGAATTTTTATATAACTCACCCATTTAAATGTTGTTATTGTTTAAATGTTATCAAAAATACAAATAATTAAGGGTGGGGCCACTTTGAGTGTCAGGCTGTCTGCAAGGCATCACCACAGCCTATGAGTCAGATCCATCCCTCGCTTCTCCACAGCTCCACCCTCTCGTCCAAAATATGGTCACTTCTGGTTTCGAAAATCCAAGATGGGAGCAGCCAAATTACTGAACCTCAGGCTTCAGAGCAATAGTTCACAAACCTATGGGTGATGTCATGGTAGCTACATCCATTATTTTATACAGTCTATGCTCATGATGTCAGAGCGCACAATGTTATTCCCTTTGAGGGGCATCCGAAACGAGGTGACATTTCGTGCAATGGCAGATATGACAAAATAGTACTTGTTCTAACCTTGCTAACAGGACATTTTATATGTGTACATATACACGTAGTTGCTCTTCCACTAAATTGAGGAAAAGAAGTGTCACAATAAACTATGGAGGCCACTGCTCCGGGTGGCCTTCTGATAATTTCAGGCTTTGTATTGGCCAACATCATCTTAATCTCCTTCTTTGTGTGGTTCAAGGATTGTCATATTAATGCCTGTTGGTTTGGCTTGCTCTTGACAATGCTTCAAGTGTGTTTTGCGTTTTCATTTGGACGTTTTTATAACAGTGCCCGTGCGGATAGCAACTGAAAGAGGGGAAAAACACAATTTTTTAACAAAAAATAAGAAAAAATTGTGTATGTGTGGACTAGCTCTGAAGCTCTGCTTTTTTCCTGGGCTCTGACTTCCTGCCTGATCCCTCTTGGTAAAGTTTGCCTTCTGTGATTGATCTCTTGGTTTTGACCCTGCCTGCGTACTGGAATAAATCTTGCTGGGACGTGGAACTGATTGTTGCGCATGTGGGTTCTTGACTGTTCTGTGTCAGTAATTATGACATCATCATTGCTAAACTTGATACAACAGCAAAGGATGTGAGACAAAAAATCTATATTTTACATCTTAACTTACAACTGATAGTTTTCACCCTGTTCAAATTGCCCTGCACATGTCATATTGAACTATGAAATACTCCTGTGCAGTGTACGCTAAAGTGCAACACCTTTTTTAAAAAATATCTTTTAAGTGTTTATTACACTGTTAGTTTATCTCTGTGCTGAAAGTTGATGTTACATCTCTAATATTTGTGCAATTATTCTGCAAACAAATTGTAATGCGGCCAGAATCACCAGATGGGGCAATGCATTATATGCTGTTAGCTGTGGCAGAGGGGTTGAACAGTCAGGCTGAGGGCAGTAAATTCTCCTGATACATTTTTCATCCTCCCTCTCCTGCAAGCTGCCAGGCTGCTGAAAGGAGTATTGACTAAGCACAGAAAAGGTCTGATCTTGCTTATTTATTCCCCACCAATCTCCGTGATGTTTTTGAATGCTGGTGGAAATCAAAGAGGTTTCTGAGTGCTGAAAATGACAGACCCTGTGTCTATATGCGGTATACTGTATAGTATGTTTTTACTGAAACCTAGGTACTATATACATCAACATAAATATTTATCACACAGTCACCTCATCTGTCCTTCAGAGTTTTTCTTTCACCTAATTTCCTTCCTTTGCCCTTCCAAACTGCTGGTCTGTCTGCTATAATGATGACTCCCTTCCATAACAGAGGCCGGCTGCCAAAACAAGAACATGCACTTCAACCATAATGTCCCTCCCACGGCTCCTCTGCTGTCAAGTGTGGAGCAGAGGCATTTTCCCTGTGTTAATGCTCAGCACAGAAAATGGAATCAAAACCCAGCTGATCAAAGTGAATACTAAGAAGTATATTTCTGTGTTTCTAACAAATACCACATAAAAAAATCATGACTGCAAATCAATAAACTGTCCATGATCCGACCAGAGAAATGGCGGGGGAGGCTCTGTGATCTCTCCAGAGATGGCTGTGTGACGATGACAAATAAGCTCATCAGAAAAGTGGAAGCAATCAATTTAGTCACTACAACAACAGCTCATTTCATCTCTCTTTTCTTATTGGATACGGAGGTTTAAAGGATTAGTTTCTTCAGAATTACATAAAACATGATTAAAAGTTGGACTGTCACATCTCAAATGATCTAAGCTGTTTAATTGAACCATTTGCCATGTTTTCGGCTGTTTATGTGTGTAATTCAGTGCAATGATTGCCTTGAATGTCGCTCAGTAAATCTGTTGTTAGTCACATTATCTTTACAATAACTACACCGCATGTACCTCTACACAAATTTGAAAAGTCTGTCTGTTTTTCTTTCTGGTGCAAGGACCAATGTACTGAAGTCAAAAATAAAAAAGGTGGAAGCTTCTAAGTCTCACAATTTCCTGTGTTTGTGAATTTCTGCATATATGCGTGTGCCTACATGTGTCGGATAAGTCCTCAGTAAATCCCATTAGACAACAGCTAAATGTGTGTCCATCTCTTCCTGCTTGCTTTGAGAATTAAGCACGGGTGAGTGAGGTAACAAAGTGTTGAAAACTAAAAATCATCCATGTGTAAAAAAAAAAAAAACATTCAAAATGTGAGGTAAAAATTGTCCTGCTTGCATAACATTTTCTGTGCACACTGCTACTCCACAAGTACTTTCTGATCTCACTTCATTCCTTTAAAGCCCTGGGACCTGGATAGCCTCCAGGCAGAGAAGCTTCACACATTGCTGATGAGAAGGTATGACACAAACTTGACTTCAATTTCTATCTTTCCATCTTCAGTCGCCAGGAACAGAGACCATGGCTCCTCATTCTCTTCAGCCGTGCCAAGTGGTTGTCTGTATAGTTTGCCATCAGATCGCTATCAGTTTAGCTGTAGGAGGGAGGGAGACTGTGGCCCCATCTGTTCACATGGTGGTGCTGAAACACATGGCTTTCTCCTGTTTCTTTATCAGGCCTGGTAGATGTGTGAGGATAAAGTGTCTGTATGTTTCCTTCCTTTATATAGTTTCGCAGTTTTTTGAGGCTCTTAAGAAGTTTTCTGTCAAATGCAGAAGCAGTTGAAGTAGAGATCTGATATTTCAAATATGGGGAAATGCATATGTGTGCGTACATGCACATGGGCAGGTACCTGCGCTTATGTGGTTCAAGATTTACTTGAGTTACCCAGAGGAAAAAAAACACACTCTCAAACATACACTCTGTCAAGACTTATCTTAGCCCTCCAGAGGCAGCAAGACAAAGCTCACACATTTTAAAGTCTCCAGTGGTAAATGAGGCGTTTGAGAAATTGCAAATGCCAGGGAACACACTCACTGACAGTTAATTTTTATAACCTTTTGTGAAAAGACTCACCAAGCAAACATTTCAACCTGAGACAGACCCCATCACTTGTGCCCCCATCCACCCACTCACCCCAGCAATTTGTTGCCTGTCTATCTCCATCAACCCACACAAGACCAGCGAATACTGTAAGAGCTGAGACCAAACCAAAATATGTCAATGCTCTCCACTGGTTGAATAGAATCCTTTTCTGCAACATCTTTTTTTACTTTCAGACGATTGACAAAAGCCTTACTGAGCATTATAGTGTCTTTCAGCTCATTGTCTTAAATTTATCGTTCACGGCTTTACTGTTCTGGTTTAGTCTCATGGATCTTGTCAACGTCATTTCTAGATGCAGGCAGCTTTCACTGAAAAAACTCAGATAAATCAAGTGTACTCTGCTTGCTCAGCATCACACAGCAACCACAGTTGAACATTTACATAGTCACCAAATAGCCAGATTATTCTTCATGAGGTGCTAGAGACCAAAAACATAGCAGAAAGGAGAGTATATATTGGACTAACATTGGTTGGTTGGCCTAATAGTCAACTCCAAATGTATACTAATGTTTCTCTGTGTGTCAGATTGTGTAAAGTGATAAAATGCCAGTGCTGTATTTATAGCTTGATTCTGCTGCTCCCAAGTGCCCAAAAATGTTTTAATGAGGGTTTTCTGTGAGATCTTTTTTTTTTTTGTCTCTGCCACAATGGGCCTCATTTACCAATATGTGTGTAGAAATGTTGTTAGTCTGCGCATAAAATAAATTGGCATGCAAAATTAACATTGGATTCATGATCTTGTTCTTACCATGATGCGTATGTTGATGAATCAGAATCATCTGCAATCAACATACTGCCACACCCCCTTTTCTCTGTGCAAGTTAATGCATTTGCCCAGAGGTTTATCCTGGAGAAAGAGGTCAAGTTGTTTCCATGCACATATATGGACCCTGACATGCTAGTGTCAGACCATCAGTGAGCATCTGGTAATCTAATGGCAGTCAGAAACAGCTGATAAGCCATGTCAGTCTCTGATGCCACTCACTCATGAAGGCACTGACAGCAACATTATTATCTTAACACCTGCTTTGAGGTAAATCAGAATCTTTTATATACCCTGTCAATAATAATAATAGACTAATGATAATTTCATGTAACTCTATATTCGTGGGAGTAGCAATCATTAGCGTACAGGCTGGTTTAATGAAAATAATGGAAACCAAAGCAGTTACATGTCAGTACAGATATTCTCATACACTCCACTGTAAGGTAGGACCAGGGCACTCTGTTTTATAGTGGAATATTTTAATTACTTTTAATAATTAATGGGATAAAAGGCAGAGGATTAAATAAGTGCATGCATTTGTAAATTAGTAAATGAATGGTTTGAAATATTGTTGTTTATTAAAGCCTGTGTTAATGAATATGGTTTTAATATGCAATGCATTTATTTAAAAGGAGCGTGTTTACAGCTGAGCCTTCATAATTTGTGCACACCCATGGTCTGAGGTAGTTCTTAATTTCTTTGCAGGGCACAAAAAAAGTTCAGGGAAGGAAATATTGATTAATTAGATTTCTACTAAAACGATCGTACGCATAGTTTAAGTACAGTCTTGTGCCTACGCATTGTTTGTGAATGAGGCTCAGTGTCTCCAAGACTGAGAACTAATGACATTATCTGTGAGTTAAGATCAATGTGTTATCATGCCAGGTCTTTAAATACCGGATGCTTTCTCTTGCCTTATGCACGGAATACAGATGCCGAAGGCACCCTTTGGCATCTCTATGAGAGGCATCCTTTAACATTGGTGTTTGATGCACAGGTGGGTGAGAGTTGTTGTGGTGGAAGTTGTCAGATTGCCACGATTAGGTTTAGGCAACAAATTGCTTAGGTTTAGAAAACACATCAAGTGATGGGTTTTAAAAAAGTACACAAGATGACATAGACGCGCCACTTGAGTGATATCAGTGTGCAACGTAAATTGCCCCATCAAATTGTTAAGATACTGACTTTTGGTTTTGCAAGGGACATGGACTGTGGTGTCCTGGCAGAAAGTTTGATTTTCTTTGACCCATACATCTAACCTCCTTCCCACCCCTCACAGGTTTTCTTACTCTTTATACTACATCAGTTGCTCTCAGTGTCAAGTATTGCTGCCTATGGGTTTACATTGGAGATAGTTGAAAGCTTGGTGCATCTCATTAAGTCTCTCACGTCTGCCTTCAGCATCAATATTACATGCCGTGGGGCGTGACAAAGAGGCAATATTTGAGGCACTGGGAATAAGAACAGGCTGGTTAAAACAGCACTAACATCTGATTTCACACTGAACACAAACAGCAGAGTCCTGGGTGAAATTCTGTTTGTTTGACCTCTCCTGTCCACCCTACACAGAGTTTCTCACTCTTTATACTGTGTTGGTTACCAACAGTCCCCAGAGTTTCCCTCTCTGGGGATAGAGGTTGGTGTGCAAAAAACAGGTGCTGTGCTCAACTTCAAGGTTTGGCTTCTCAAATAACCACACTATCCAAAGCCAATATATGGTCTTAAACAGAGGTTGTATTATGCTTTGCATTGGTGTATTTAGTTATTTTTTCAGCAGCAGCAGTTGTGCTATGCCTCCCATATCACAGAGTCTTGCTGGATTATACTTGGTTGTAAATGGGAAACAGAAAAGGAACCCCGAATTGTGTGACATGCATAAAGAATAAATGCTAGTAGGCCTGAATTTCCTCATCTGGAGGTCAAAATACCTCAAAACCTGGCTAAATTCATCAGACGTCTAGATTACATGTAACTGTTGTTTCAACAGCATTCTTTTAAGGGTGTTTCATTTTTGGAACAAATTCCTTTAATACAGTCCACAGTATGTGAAATAGTATCTATAATGTAGACATCTCTTCAGCTTTCACCTTGAAACCACATTTTACCCACTGATTGATTAAAGATGCAGTTTTGAACTTTACCACTTTATCAGAAGTTGCATCGTGTAGTTAAGAAAAATGCTGATAAGGGACAACATCACAGTCAACCTTTAGCACTGACCTGAATCTCAATGCCATATCCCAGGTAGACCGTGACCAAGTAGTTACACTCCACTCCAGAGTCAAGTTGCTGCAGGATTTCGATGTTACCCTCAGGGTCAGTGAAATTCAGGCTGCATGGCTCTGTGGGAGACAGTAAAAAGACAAGTGATTCCCTTTTTCCCGGACCACTGATCTTTCTGACAGCCCACCTGTGTCACCGTGGCCCCCGCAACCCTCTAACTATCTCTGCAGATTTCCTCTCCGACACTGCTCATCTGGGCCGTCAGAGCTCTGTGGCCAGTGGAAAGGACAGGCAGGACACATCAGGGAAAATCAGATTGTTTCTGACACATGAGCGACTCTGTTATTCCTGGTGGAGAGATGAATAGCGGTGTGCAGCATGCCAAATGAACAGCAGTGATGCTGATGACCTGATGCTTAATTTTCTTGTCCTCTGGGATGGATGTGTTAAACCTTAAGGGGAAGGTACTCTCAATTTTGAATTTCCGTCGGGGCAGAAGTTATTTGGTTGCTATTTATTTCACAAAGTCGTTTGAATGTTTTTCTCAGTGCATCTCTGAAAGTCAAATAAACCATGGACATGCTTACCTGCTGTTTGCATGGTGGTGATGGTGGTGATAACAGTGGTGGACGTGGTAGTGCCTTCTTCTTTGGAACTCAGGTTGGGGAGTGGATGATCAGGGCTTGATTTGTTCTTCAGTGCTGTCTCCCGAGCTTCCCCCTTCTCCATCCTCATTGAGGAGGGTGCAAGGGTTGCCTCTACAGGAGAAGTACTCCAACTTTGAGGCCGACTCCTCCGCGATGATAAGGAGGCCACTGGGTTCTCACTGAATGAACCTCTATTATTTGGTGTCACTTGAGTGGTAAGGGAGTCTGTTGTGGGCTCCACCTTATCTGCCCCCCGTGTCTTAGAGGACTTCTTTTGAGGGAGAGACATGGGCGGCCTCGGTGTTGTGGGAGAAAATGTGGTCAGTGGGGGGGTGGCAGCTGCGGTGGCAGTAGTGGCAATGTCTGAGAAGGCTGGGGCATCCTCATGGGGCACCAGCTGAGTGACAGGGTCTCCTGAATCTGAGGCAGAGCCTGGAATGGTGGAATATGCTGCCACAGAGCCATCCCTCCTGAAAAAATGCTGGTCTCCCTGGAAATCCCTTGTAAGTAGGTGCTCATGAAGCAGCAGGCCCTTGAGGACAGGCCGGTGGTTGGGGATGTTCATAGGAGAGACAGTGGTGACAGAGTGGACTTCACTCTCCGTGTCTTGTGTTGACGAGTCCCTGTCTGGGCCCAGCGTCCTCTTAATGATGCCGTTACTTTCCTCTGGAGCTAAAAGAAAATAGAGAAAGCGGGTGTGTTAAGCTAAATATTACAGGCCAGTGAGCTACAGAAGCAACATACAGTGCACAAGAGCAGTACGTCTTTTTGACAGTTTCATTATAGAATCATCAAGACTGCCAGACTATAATCTACTAAAATTATGCCTAATGAGGTGAGAGGCTGTCCTCTTGTATAATTCTTCCACACACATTTCCTTGCTATTTAAATCAGTTCATTATGCGTGTGTGTGTGTGTAGCTTTGGGGGGAGGGAGTGGTGGCATAGTAAGTATAATCCCTTACACTATCCATTATAGAAGCTTAAATAATAGAAAAAAATAGTCTAACGGGTTGACATATATAGGTCACGACAAGTGATGTACAGCACACATGGTATGATAGTGTCCTGAGAACACATACAGTTTATTTTCAGTGTTAAAATCAAATATTTGATATTCCATACTATACATTTTATTGAACTACTGTAAAGAACTGTAAAGCGGCTGTGACTAATACTGACAGTGGTGAGTAGCAGCTTGCAGAAAGCCAGTTTTATTATCAAAGGCGAATTCCACAATCATACACCGCAGGCGGTGAAATCTAAGAGTGGAGAAACACTAAGCAAAAATAGTCTAGTTACTTGCAAGATAAAAAGGTTTAAAAGCACATATTTTTCTATGGCGTTCTTCTGAGGGCTAGTATTCTTATTCCCTCTCCTTTTCTTTTTTTTTTTTTTTTTCTCGACCCTTCACAAACATACACCACTCAAACACAACGCTGGCATTGT
Source organism: Chaetodon striatus (assembly GCA_029783705.1). Classification (NCBI taxonomy): domain Eukaryota; kingdom Metazoa; phylum Chordata; class Actinopteri; order Chaetodontiformes; family Chaetodontidae; genus Chaetodon; species Chaetodon striatus. The sequence goes on from JAPZEB010000006.1 coordinate 10,387,936, forward strand.
TTAAATTCCCACAGGAAAAGCACTCAGCTAGCAAATACTCAGTAAACCACATACAGAAAGCTTACATGTGATACATTATTGCAAGTCACAACAGATATTTGCTGGCACGAGTTTAAACATGAAAGTTGTACATGACTTTTTACAATGTGACAGCCAAAACAAAAGATGTTCTCTTCAGGGACACTGCTGTTTTGACAGTGACACAGCTAATCAATTTAAAAGACAGACTGAGCTCCAGTTTTAATCAAACAGCCGCAGAGAGACAGTGAGAGTTTAGTAACAAAATAATTGCAGTCAATAAAAACTCTGACAGTGGCATGCATGTAATACTTAACTAAACAATAATCTTTTTAAAAAATAAAGTAATACCATCAGTGGGAATAAAGCCTGAAAGGATTAAAGCTGCACATCACCTACACCTGTCCTTGTGACACCTGTGTAATGGGCTTTAATTACCTCATAAAATCATTAAGAGCCACAGAAGAATTTGCGTCAGGTTCTGGTTTCAGCTCCTCACTTACAGAAAGTGACCAAAGTAGCCAAATTTAAAAGAACAGTACAGCCCAATATGAAACTCATTGTATATATTATATACTCACAAAACAATGTGATCTCATACATATACATGGCATGAATGTGAACTCTTAACACTGCATTATGTGGTGGCTGTACAGTTGGGTTAAGGCACCAAAACTACTTTGTTAGATTTAGAAAAAGATAGTGTTTTCAGTTAAAATAACTATGTTTGTTATGTAGGTGTGTAAGTACATTGTTAAGTGACACATGTACATCACTTAACATGACGTTACTGCAGTTGTTCCAATACAAATACCAGTATCAGAAATGCCTCCCATACAGCCTAAAATGCTGGTTCGGGTATGTGAAAGTACACGAGTCCATGCACCAATTTGGTGCAACATCATTTATAAATTAAATTCAAACTAGCTTTCACTAGCTCTAAAACAATAACCTATGCAGCAAGCTGTGCTGTGCAGCCATTGATTACCACTGTGACAGAGCAGCGAAGAAGAATTGAATTCTGGTAAATAGTGTAACATTAGTTTTTGTCAGAAAATGTCAGAAATTTCTATGGCAATCATTCTCCGTATGTACCAGCCGATTTGCAAGTCCAGTATCAGAATCAGTATCAGGAAGGAAAAAATGATATCAGAGCACCTCTAAACGTACCTACATAAAGGATGTAAGTATGTAAAGTTAAAAAAGAGTCATCATTCACCTTTAGTTTTACATGGCACACAAACACCAGCCTCCTAGGTCAAAGTCCGGTGTCTGTTTGATTCATCCACCACCTTGACCTTCTCCCTACATGGACCTTCTTACTCTTCATACTTCCTACGTTAACCACCGCCCATTCCATTATGTCATTGAAAGAGGGAATTCTCGTGTTTACCACATTAAATGATCTTAATTGACTTTCCATTGGCACTGTCCCCGTGGTGCTAGCACATATCTTTAGCACATTACATGCCACCACCATGTAATGCGTTGTTAAGAGGTTGTGGTCATTTCATTCACCACTGTGAGGCCAGGTTGGTTTTAAACATCTGCATATCTTTTCACAGCTCAAGAGGAACAGACCAGCCAATTGGTTTAAGCAGTGTAAGAGCAGTGTAAGTGTGTCTGTTGCCAAAATGATCGCACAGTGAGTCCAAAAGTGCCATATTTACCCCATTATCTGCTACATTTTCCTCACATCAGTAGTTTGGAGAAAATCTAATGAATTAATGATTCCCACTACTCCAAATCCTCCAGACAGTGTAAATGTTAGCAAAGACGAATGCCTTTGTATGTCCTCAGTGGCTTCGGCAGGAAAGCTATCCTAAAATGATCAAATGTTCTCTGGCTGGCTGCTAGTTATACAAACTCAGAATGACAACAAGGATTTATGTGGAAAGAGTTTTCATCAGGTTTTGAAACTGTAGTGCTGACGGGCTGTTTTTAGGTGTGTGTTGGCAGGATTTGTTTCTGTCTTGTTAAGATAGGGGTAGGAATACACTGCTGGACATAAAAAATTAAACATCTATGGCAATCACCATCTTTACAGCACAGTGCTATGAGCTGACGAAAAATACTACAGCTGATTGTGAATTTCAGCATTAGTGCAATCTCCACCTTTCTCTTTTTCCTTCTAATTTCATCTCCACATAAATAATTCTGTGTGGTTTTTTTTGTATCGCGTATCTAAGATAAATATCAATAACACTGAGAGAGTTCATATAATCCTCTTATGTGTCTACGTACACGTGTCGACATGAAATAATGCCGTCTGCTTTGACACCTTAATTAGCTTGCATTCACTTGTCCTAATGAGGCAGAAAAGCTGCCAGCATACTTTTCATGCTTATTGATGAAAGGATGTTGTTGACACAGGCAGCAAAAGAGTGAGATATCATCATGGTAGGTGTTTCTATAAGCTGCAGTGCTCCGCGAAGATGAATGCTAGAAGCCAAAGCAGATGTCAGATTCATTTTACAATGGTCTTTTAGAGGTCAGCTGCATGGTAATACAGATTACATGTTACAGTTTTTCAGAACTGCTGACATGCGTTTACGCTTAAAGGAACAGTGTGTTCAGATTTAAGGGGATTTAGTGGCATTGGTGAGGATTGCAGATTGCAACCAGCTGAAACTTCGACAGATTAGAATTCCTTCAGTTTTGGTTGTTCAGGAGGTTTTTAAGGAGCGATGATTTATCCACAGAGGTCTCTTCCTCTACAAAAGAAATGGACCCTGTGGTTTAAACTAATGAACACACTGAACAAAGCTGTTTCTTGTTACAAATCAGTTTCTTCTACGCTGCTCAGTACACAGCAGCTCACTCAGCGATTGCATGCTCAACTTTTTCTCTGATGACTGAATATGTGCTTATCTTATTTCTAATATAGATGTTCAGGAGGTTTTTACCATGAGCCAAATTATCTGCAGAGGTCTCCCATTCTCCAAATCAAATAGACCAGGTCTTTTAAACCGTTAAAAATACAGAATAAAGCAGTTCCACGATACAAATCAATGTTTCTCCAATGCTATTGCCATGTCAGAGGCGACTGCTAGCCTATCACATGATAATGTGTGCTCAACATTTTGTCTCTGACAATTTAAGATCCAAACATTTGGGTGGTTTTTACTGGAAGTCATGGTATATACAGGGTTCTCTATCTCCAAAACAAATGGACCCTGCGATTTAAACCAGTAAAAATACTGAACTAAGCAATTTCATGTAAAAAAAAAAAAAAAAAAAATGTGTTTCTGCTCTGCTTGTCTCTGAAGGGTTTCTAGCTACAGTGGACAGACACAAAAACATGAAAATGCCCTTGACCCTATATAGAGCCAGGGTTTGGTTTGTCCATTCTAGGCTGCTGTCAAAACATGGCAACGTAATCTCCGTAGACAAGTATCTGCTCCCTGTATAGCTGATTCTATGGTAATAAAACACAAAGATTCTTATTTTCAAAAGATTGTACACTAAAGAAAACATCCTTTTTGTATTATATTCCAATCCTGCCAATATACCCGCCTAAATCCTACACACTGGGCCTTTGAGATACTTTTTCTGTTCTCTTAACACAGTAACACACCTAAATCACACAGTGAGCCAAATAGTTAATTTCCTGCTCAAAACCACACTTTGCTCATAACTTAAACACTATCTCCACACTTCATTACATTACATAACAAATGCCAAAAAATCCCTTTGTCCACATGCAGTATCTCTATCATAATACGGCAATGTTCAAACACTAGCACATTTTCTATCCAAGAGGAACATATAGTCAATCACAGCACAACAACTTACAAAAACACTGACAGTTGATGGCACTACAAAAATGCATTTCTTCTCATGTTTTAGTTCATCCAGTTTCCTTTTACCACTTTTTGGCTGAGTGTTGACTGAGTCATCTCTACAGAATGTAGAAAAAATAAACAGAATTTCTGCAGTAAAAGCTTTATTTACAACATACATGGCATTCGGCTACACAGGTGTAAAAATAAATGGCGCAAAAGGAAGAAAAAAAAAACAAACAAGATGCA
>JAPZEB010000006.1:10392084-10407203 GCA_029783705.1 Chaetodon striatus
AAGATGCACACTTTCAGAGAGTCCAGGTCCAACTACTCCTCTGCCTTGCTTTTGAAAGAATAAAAAATAATGTATGTCTACATTATTTTTTTCTCCCTCTGCTCCTCTGTGTTGTTTTGTATTCACATTGAACAAAATCAGTCCAAATCATTTGCTTTTTACTGTACATGAACATATAACTGAAGGACACCCGATTATGTCTATTATTGAGCTCAGAATCAGCTGTGTTGTGTCTCTTTTACAATACATACAGTAAATCAGCTATCTCTCAATGTTTCAATGATCTGTTTCTATTGAAATGCCTATCAGCTGTTTCAATATAGCATTTGCTCTGCTGTTGCAGAAGAAGAGGCCTTATACTAAATCTGAGGACATTAGGTTTTCTTTTCTGGCATACTGTCTGGGATCATCTCTAAATTATACAAAGAAAATTCCATAATTTTGGTACTGGACTTGTATGTAAAGAACATTTTAGCTATTTAGAAACTTGATAATTAACTGTAGTTTCTGTGAAAACAGTGTGAACTATGTTAATGGTCCACAACAGACAAACACATTGGACAAAAGAATTCTAATAATTGGGGGGAAGAAATGCTTTCAAGGCAAATTTTCTCATAAATGTTTGCGCCTTAAAATTCTGTATTAGATTTCTACAAAAAAAATCCTCTTGTTTCAGTTTTGTTGCAAGTTTTCTATTTGTGTCTATTGTCTACATACATACACAATACATACATGTTTAATCCCCATGTGATCAGTTCTTAACTTCTAATTCAGTTCTAAAGCTTGAATATTCTACAATTGACTGGCTCATTTCGAGTGTATTGATTAGAAGCAGCAGTTGCTTTTCCTGCAAATAAAACAGATGCTTAAATTTGCTTTCCAGGAGGCAAATGTTCACCCTGGAAAACTGACTTTGACTTATTGATTCTATAAGAATTCCCATGACAGGAAACTTACATTTAGGTTTTAAATGAGAAATGGTGTCTGAATTAATGTGAAAATGAACTGCACCTCAGGAGAAGCTCTGCTTCGCTCGTAAAACTTGGAAAGTAGTAGTTGTAAGCCACTGTAACATTTTGCTGATGCAGAGTGGTTTTACCACCATCCAGCGCGCTAATAAAAGTTTGATCGGGCTATTCAAGAGGAAGAGTAAACAATTTTGTTACAAAGCCTCTCCCGGGCTGACAGAATTGACACATGGTTTTACATTATACTGGCAGACGCGACAACACCACATTTATCTTTCTTGGCGACAGAAGCAATTCAAAGACCTTTTGATGTTCTAAGATGGAGGAGAAACATTTCCTTGTAGCCTTATTCTGTCACAACAAGAGCAGCGAAAGCTCCACTATAAAGGCAAACTAAGCATATTTGACATGTCTCACAACCAGCAAGAATAAAGAGTGTAAAGGGAGGTCTTCATGAATGATTGAAGTTTATAAGGCTGCCCCGCCTTCCCCCCATTACTGCAAAGTACACAGGAATCTCAGACATACAGTATGGTAAAGATGGGGGATTATGCTTTTGACAAGACTGCCATTGCTGCGTCAAACCAGTAACTGAGACCTACCTCTTATTCTCCTATCTTTATCTCTCTTTCTGTCTCTATCTGTCTTGGCCAGCTGTTGACCATCCAGTTGCTGTCCTTCAGTCAGAATATTGAGTGAAAGTGGAGAGTGAGAATGGAGAACTGTGTTAAACCAGAGTTTCTCATACACAGATCAATACAGGATCAATGTGTACAGGTTGGAGACCTCACTGTGGTGATTACAGAGAAGCAAGCGCAGCTACCAAACTGCTCTCATTTCTGAACCTTAATTGGGTGTTTACAGTTGAGGTTTCACAGAATAGAGCTGAAAACTCAATTTTAAATACAATTTGTTGAGTATTAGTTTAATGTAAAGCAATCCATACAAAACAGGAAATAACCAGTTACACAGTCTCATTTTCATGCAAGTCACATTCATTAGTTGCAAACATAAGGGAAATGTGTCAAATTCACACACATATTGCAATCACTGATGACTAATCTTTTCTGTACTTTATGTGAAATGTTTTACATTTGGGCTGCTAAGAACACAGATGAACAGATGAAACCTGAAATAAAGATTCAACTGTGAAATTCTATTTTCACACTAACGTAAGCATGACATCTTAATAATGCAATGAGGCTGGTAAAATGTGTAGTAGTCATTAGAAAAACTACATATTGTAGAGCATGTCAATGAAACTAGATTATTTCAAAACGTAAAATTGCAGAAAATTTCAAGACTTGAAACAAATTTTGAAAATATATATATTTTTAAACATAGCATCTTGTCAAGGGCTGCAACAGTTGCAACATCAACCCCAGAATAGCCAACCCTGGCGTCTGACTGGATCCTGAACATGGCAATCAATGAATCAGTCAAACTTCAGCTGTACAGCGCCTTTTGTACAGGTTAGTGGACTCAAAGAGCATTATAGTAACTGTTAACGTGTTAGTAAAAGTATGACATAAACAGTTAAACAATCTGCGACTAAGGGCTGAAATACATGGGGTACAGATGCAGCCCAACATGTCTACAACAGCATGCTTGGAGCAAAACGCATCTACTATAATCAACTGAAGATGCTACACTGAGCACAGCAGCACCACAGGCACCACATGGCTCCGCTATTAATTTCAAATGGATATTTTTTCCACTACACGCAGCTCCACGACCCTCCAACAGTTAAAAACAAATATAACTATTTATCTCTGAGGTGTATGATCTATTTAATAAATTATTAAAATGAATACCTCATTGTACCAGAGACAATGTGACAACCTGGTGGGTGTTTTTTTATATTTCAAATCAAAATAAATCTATGAATCAAGGCATCCTGTTGTTAAAACAATCTAGTTAATTAATTCAGTACCATTTAATATAGCCTACACAACCAGCAAGACCCTGCATAACCAACTGAGTTATCACTTGGCAAAACTTAATATGCACACAGTAAAGCTGGCAGCAATCACACTACAAAAATGCTGTGTAGTGGGTAAATACCCCACTCTGCCCTGTCTAAGTAACACATCACATCCACTGCACAGTATCTTTCGGCAACAAAACTTAACTTGTTATTGCCTACGTAATTAACAATGACAAACCAAACAAGTAAAATAACTGTTTATTGACGGTGTTGGGACGGTTACTTTTAAAATGCAATTGGTTACAGATTACAAATTACCCTGTTAAGAATGTAACAAGTAATGTAACTATTTAATTACTTCAAAGTTGTAACTTGTTACATGTGATTACTTTTTGACTGCAGTTCTTACGAATGTTTTAAACTGGGCAATAAAACAGTAAAATGTCCAGAAATATCCTCTGGTAAAAAGATACAAAGCAACAGAATGAATGTTAAATTCTACATCTAAACTACTGAAAAGAATATATTCAGATGTAACCCCTTTGTAATAACCAACATTTTGGTCCAGTAGGTCAGGTATGGTTTGTTGATTGACACAAGTCATTAGCACAATCATACACTCAGCCACTCATTCATTCATTTCTTGTCATTCAGAAAATTATTCCTTCTATCTAATGTGACCTGTAGGTCACATTTGTGCTGTAGTATATTGATTCTGTGTGTTGCTAATTCTAACATGCTAAGTTGAAAGGTCAAATCCAGCCTGTGTTCCCACACATTTCACTCTGGACAAACAGGCAGGCCACTAGCTTATACAGTAGCAAGAGAAAAGAGGCTATTTTCATGTTGTTATCAAAGATAAACAAACATTTCTTTAGCAACATGATATAAAGTAAAGCAAATGCTGAAATCAGCTTCATTTGATTTGTTATCCAGCCACGTGTTACTGTCAAATTGACAAAAATTACAGCCTTTACCAGACTCTGCTTCTCTATATAGAAACACAGGCAGGTCCAGTTCTCACCTGTTTCCATCCATAGTTAGAAAATCACACCCTACTGCCAGCCAATTTAAATTTATTGTGCTTGAAGGACTCCAATCAGGTGTAGATGTACTGTAATATGCTGGCATAACCAGGCTACTGTCAGAACAAAGTGATCTTGATGTGCTCTGTCAGGTCCACAGAAGAGGTCTCATGCTGTTATATTTAACCCTTCACATACCAGCAAGTTGCATCAAGTCACAGGCAATGGATACAATCACAAAGGGATGATGTAATAATATGAGATGTAATAATACGAAATTTAATATCGCTTATACCTCAGTTAAACTTAATTTACTGCAGTAGATCCAACTGCTAAAAGTCGAAGCAATGCTGCACACATAAGAGATGATGTGTGTTTTTGTATTACATCACACTACACTGAAGCTGGTTAATTACTCTAGACCTAATTCATAAATTAAAGGTGGTAATTACCATGACAGAATGAGATTACTGTTATCTAATCCTGAGCAGTGTCACAAATACAATAAAATAACATTTATTGTCCTGAGGGAAATTTACTAAGTGAAATGTTTCTTCTGTTTGCACATTTAGTAGAGCACATTTAAAACATCTCAAAGGAAGCTGGAAGTATTAAGAGTGTGGAAAATGTTCACTAGTTCCTAGCAAAACTAGTCGTGTCCTTATGCTGCATCACATCAAGCCAGTGTCAGCAGGGGGAAAAATGGCATTATAAGTTTTTGCAATCTATAGCTATGTCAAATTTGCACATTATGTTTTGCATATGTTGAAACTTAACCTTTCAACAATGCTGTGGTAGGTTTGGGCACAATAACCACTTGGTTATGGTTAAGAAAGGATCATGTTCTGGCTTAAAATTCCTGGTTTAGGGAGCACAATCCCCACTGGAAGAGCAGCAATGTCTCTCTAAATAACAATTACTTTTCCTAACAATGTTGGCAAGAAATGCAGCTATGGTTTAGCAAAAAACGATTGTTTTTCGTGGTACAATCCCCACTGAAAAAAACGCAATGGGTCCTTGCTGGTCTCAAACACTGGTCTGCAGCGGTTGGCATCTTGGCGGACATCTTGTCATGGTGACGTGTAAATCTTCCATACACAAAGTTTGCAGAAGTGTGTAATGGCAACATTTTCTTCTGGGGCTGGTCATTATAACAGATATCTGGTTATTAATGCAGTATTATCAGACTTGACAGTATGAGATTATCAAAACAAACCTGGATGGTACAGTAAAACTGGTCTGCATGTATTGAGGTCAAGAGTGAAGTTGAGCCTGGTGAAAATTAAAACAATTTTACTCAAATGGTTCTTACTTTTTCTTCACAACCACAGGGCATAATTTTATCCTTGAAAACTGTACAGGGCACTCTGCCACATTAATGTTTCAAAAGGGGTAACCTAATCTTTTAAAGATATCTTGCTGGATAAGGTATGAAAATAAACAGGACGTTATGCCACTAATACATGACACACTGCCTCTTAGTTCTTCACAGAGGTTAACATTTTTTTCTTCAAATCTTTATTATTCATCTTGCTGTTTACCTTTTATTTTATTCTGAATTATGTGCATAGCAGCAGCACTTTTCAATTGTCTTGTGTTTTCATTGGGTTTATGTTTTTATGTTCTTGTGTTTTCATGCTGTCTTGCTGCCAAAATAAAAAAAATCCCCTTGTGGGACAAGAAGATCTGAACTGAACTGAATGTCTCAACTGCTCATTTGTTTTTCTCTACATAATGAAAGCGTTAGAAAGGCAAATAGGGTTTGCAGACGACTTCTAAAATGATAAAGCATGTTTGCAGTGCTATGGCTCATCTCTGTTGACTATATTATAATAAAGGGTGTCTGGCCATCCTGATTATGTGTGAGTGGAGGTACAAGCTCATCCTTTGCCCTGATATTCAATGGATCCATGACAACCTCTAAGTCGACACTGACTAAGATGAGAGAGTGAGCAATCATGGGGGAATCCTCCTCAAAATGGCAACACACAGCCTCCTCTCTTCAGTTGCATATCAATGGAGTCATCAGTGAACACTCAGTGCATGGAGAGAGCACTAATAAGATGGGACAAGCTACACTTGAGGCAGGCTGCTGATTGACATCAATCTCCTTATATCCAGGGGCTTTATTTCCTTATTATTACGGAGAGCCACTAGACAAGCAAATCAATAAGCAGCTTCCGCTGGGCTCAGATACGAGGCCTTCAGATCACTCTACATGACTCCTTTTAGGGTCGTCACTGGAGCTTTGCACTCATAAATTCAGTCTAACACAAGGTGAACATTTCCTAGTAGTGACATTTGCAATTCCAGCATTATGTGCACATTCTACTTGTTTGCATGAAGCCATAAAGAAAGGCTACAGGAAATAATGGGGTGAAAATGATAAATGATTCCATTAGTTAACTTAATGAATTGATAATTTAATTTGGTTTGCGGCTGTGACAAGTGCATGGAAGTGGAAATAAATAATAAAAAAAAGGTAGCAGGAAGAAAATGAAGAAAATTAAATTAAGGGAGCACTGGCTGGAAGAGTAAAAAAAAACAAAAGGTCACAAATCACACAGTGATTTTCGGTCTAAGACCAGAGTAGTGCATCCATGACTGTGCAGAGATTCCAATTTCTGAGCATCAAATTTCCCCTTTACTCTCTGTCTGTGTTTTGAGTCCTGAGGATAACAGCATATTGAAATGAAACACAATCTTATCCTCCATCTGCCCTTTGACTTCATTGAGCGGAACCATAACTTTTCCCTTTCATTTATTACGGCCTGTCTGTGTTTCGGTTCATTGAGCATTGTCCTTCAGACAGGCTTTAAACAAACTCTGTATTAATGGTGCTAGGAAGCTCGTAAGACCTGACCTTTAAGCTGGAGCAGAACAAAAACAGAGCCACCCAGCCCCGCTATTTGCATGAAATCTACTGTAAAGCTCTCAAGCTGGAGGAGGTAAATGGACCAACCTCAAACAAATCTGAACCCTTCAGTGAAAGGTTAAATGTGGCTTAATTGTCAATTTATTACATTGTCAATTTATTTTATAATCTATCATTTTGTTAGCTGAATCAATTTGCATTTCACATGCCACAGTTTTCCCTATTTTGTCTTCTTCTGTGCATTTTTTTTGCTTTTCACTTTTCCCTTTTTTTCCAAGAGAACCAAGGAATAAATGAGTGCATGTCTTTCTGTACAAATGCCTGGTATTAAAATCACATCATTTTCTGTAATCATGGCAGAATCTGTCTTATATGGAAGCCGGTAGCTTGTTGTATTTCAATTTACCAATGTGCTGCATCCTAGAAAATACTGGGAGGAATGTCTCTTTTCACACTTCATTTCCTCCCATTAGAGTAATTTATCTTTTCATTTTCTTCTCATTTACTCCATGGTGGAGTCAATTAAGAATAGAGCTGTGGGTGAAAAAAACATACAACTTTGAAATCTGTAGTGGATTACTATGTTGTGAAAAATTTATAAAATGTGTTCTGGAATAAGAAAATATGCATTTAAAAACTACAACTCGGCTCTCTTTTGGCAACATCCTGTATAACTTATTATCATGAGCTCTCAGGTGTATAGGCTACTTTAGCATTGCAATTATATAACACATCAGTGTATAGATAGAAATAAAAACCCATGTAACACACACAAAAGGACAGCCATGCTTTACTGTAGAGTTTTCTTTGAGGTTGCAGGATGTATATCTAGCACTTCTACTTCAGGGACTGTTCTTTATTTATGAGGGGGAGAGGGGGTGGTGCAGAACATGGGAGGCATGTCAATTATATTTTTAGGCACTGGGAAGGGACTTCTGTTTGTGTAAATTAATTTGGCCAAGGGGAGTGACATGCAATTTTAAATGGATGTGATTTGTATTCATTTTAAATACCATCTAAACTCTAAAACCTACCAAATTTCCAATGGTACTAGACCACATCACGCACGACAAACGCTTCCATCAGGAAACATAACCAAATCTAACCTTAAAATAGTGGAATTTTATCAAAATCACTTAATTCTACGTGGCTCATTTAAAATGCTGTCAAAAACAAAGCGCTTGCACTACCCATATCCTGTGAGAAACATTCAATCCTACGCTCCTGCATGCATGACAATAGTGAAAAACCAAGGCTTTGTTTTTCTTTTTAACTTCAGGATTTTGTTGTCAACTTCATCTTTTTTTTTTACCATTTTGGACTCATTGATTTTTTTTCAGCACCTTGTCTAGACTGAGCCAGGTGGAGCTATTCTGCATTATCAACTTACATCTTCTAACATTTAAACATCATCGGGTAACGCGCCACATTACCTAGTCTGGCTGACCGCTGCTGCCACTGTTGTGAACAGTTTACTTGGGAAAACTTTCATTATGCACATGATGCAAATGCCGGCTATGTGCGTGCTTTGATGCGTGCATGGCTTTGTGTGGAGGAACGGGTGGCTGTTATGTGCCTACATTCTGCTGAAGTGCACACACAGCTTGTGTGATGATGGTGCGGTTTGAAAGGAGGATTTGCATTTTGTGTAAGAAATTAGGTTTTTCAGTTTGGGCGATAACTCTCACTCCAATGTCGTTTGCTCACTTGCTCTGATACCTACATTTGGTGTGAATATATATATATATATATGGTACTTATGGTGGAAAGAGGGCATGCAATTTCCCCCAGTCACTAAGGAAAAATATGAGTAGCTTCAAGATTAAAAAAAAACTCACCCTTACACCACAGCCATCCCCCTTCTCTGAGAAATAAAGAACCGTCCCTTAGTCATTTCATTAGTGGTGAATTTAAAAGCTACTTGATTGATGTCATGCTCTCCGCCCATCTTCAAATCATTCCCAGGCTCCATAACAATTCCATCAGCTAAAGGAAAATACTACTAAAGGACAACACAGGTGATTTTCAACCTTATCTGTGCACTTGTCATAGATTGACATGCCTATGTACGTCATTACACTTGTCAATACTCTTTATCTCATGGGGAGCTCCTGTTATAACACTGAATCAGTCACAGACTATACGCAGAAGCAAGACTTCTTTCATTCTTTATCAGACAGCAAAGACCATCTGGAACGAGGAAAATTGAAGCGCCAGCAAGATACATCGAGGACCGTTGTCTTTGTTTTGTTTTTTCTTTTTTTCTCCATGTTTTGCTTTAAGCAACAAGTACAGTGCTCTTATGTTCATGTTAATATAAAGCTAACTTGAAAGGAGCTGAGTACTGTCAATGGTTTGTGCAAGCATAGCAGTATTTGGCCATAGAGACGAGGTTAAAAGTGGGTCAGGTGGGCTTGCTTGGCACCCCGCTATTTTCACTGCTGTTTTAGTCGGCTTTTATTTCAGCACAGAGGAAGAAAAGAGGCAAAGAAAAACAGAAGACAAGCTCATTGAATAAAAACACAAACAGACCCTTATTTTGAATAGTTTTTAAAGAATTACTTCGAGGTAGAATCTATAATATATTTTGTCGAATAAATCCAGCGCTAGGCCTGCAGCTCACTTCTCTCTGGCACAATTATCCAAATAGTTTCACTCACCCGTACCCTCATGCAAACTAGAAATCTGTTGCCTCAGTCTTAGACTCTGTGGGAGTCTTCTCCTGCAGAGTCACCTTTCTTTGAAACAGGCCTCCTGGCATCCGCAGTGAAACTGTCTCTCTGTCTATTTAAGTCCAGACTTAAGATTCAGTACAGTTTACCTCTTGCCTTCGTTTTCACCTGACCAGCTGTTCCATTTGTCTCTCCCTTTATAGTGTGACATACAGTACAGTACCACTCCTGTGATTTGTGCTGCCTGGTGCGCTAACACACATGCAGTACAAACACAGCCCAATAGCACAAAGACACATGATTTAATCTCTGTTTTAGCAACTAGTAGTTTCCCTGTATATCAAAACCACAGTCACACCCACGTTAAAACAAAATCAAGTGGGTGTAAAAATGTTGGCGTTGTACATCTCATCTCATATACAGTACGTTACATATGCACATTATTATGTATCAGATATATTGTAGTTAACAAATGCTTATGTTTAGGCACAAAAATAGTTTGGTTGTAATAACTAAAAGAATATGTTTTGGCATAAAAGACCTGGTTTCTGGGGCATAATCCTTGCTTGAAAACCAGTAATGTCTTGGTACAAAACAAACACGTTTCAAACCACGATGGGTCCCTAAAACATCCATGTTTAGGGACTAAAAGGCAGCTGAAAAAACAGACACATATTGCTAAAAAAAAAACCTCAAGTTTGGGGGCTAAAAAGCCGCAGAAAAAGAAAAAACATTTGGGGGCTAAAAAGCAGCTGGAAAAAGAGACGTGACTTGCTAAAAAAAATCCATGTTTCGTTGTCTAAAAAGCCACAGAAAACACAGCAATGACTTGCAGAAATTGCCCAGTTTTGTTGTTTGTTGGTCTGCAACTTGGCAAACATCTACCTGCCAAGTGTCACACCATCCACAATCCTGTCCACCTACGATGACAAAGTCAGTTCATATATTATGTCACTATGAAAACATTAAAATGAAACAAATCAAACATGCAAATGTGACATAGTCATGGTTTACAGAAATGCAGAATGCCAACATTGTTTTGGCAGCCTGGCTAGTGGACGTTATACTGACTCTTGCTCAACAGCCGTGATTGCTGTGATATCTAAAATTGTGGTTTTAGTTTTCTGATCTCTTGCTTGGGGGCAGAGCTGCTCATTTCCAAATGCTTGTATGTAATCATGACATGAATATTATCTTTCATTAATGATTTCTGATGCTATCAGACACAGGAGAAATCTGGTTTGCAGGGAATTACCTTTGAATTTCATCTACAAATAGTTTTCCTTCACCTTTCCATGTTCTAAAACGTGGATGTGAATGTCTACGGATGGGAGGGAAAAGGTAATTACTGTAATAGTGCTGGAAAGCATGCCTTGAGTGTGAGCCTTGACCTTTATGTATTTACAGGATTGGTTCGAAGGAGGTGGACGAATACACTCTCAGGCCAAAAACACTTTGGCACTCACATCTCCCACAATCTGAGCGATATTTGAACAGCACAGGTATTTTCTGTGCACTGTGCCGAGGCAAGCAAGCAAAATACAGTGGTCAAAGGGACTAGAAAAGAAGAGAAAAGTCAGAGGGAGCACAGAGACACTGTGTTGAAATTGTTGTATGTTTATGACACTTGATGGCTGAATCTCTTGTAAGGAAAGACAGCCATGCAGCTAGATAGAAAGACCTACTATTAGGTTATCATTCTTTGAAGGAGACGTTATTTTCTTGCCTCTAAACATGACAGACACATGCTGGAAAATTGCATCTAAGTGGAGTGAAACAAAGAAAGAAAGAAAAGAAGCTAGAGTCTATTGTTCTTGCTTTGATCAGGGCTACTTGCTTATTTCTTACAATAGAGCTTTCTACTTTATATTTTGTATATTTTGTATTAACAGTGGTCTGTTTTGGGCATCTGATCCATCCATCTTTTTTACTTTTCTACTAACCAATACAGCTGGGTATTCACACAGCAGTAATAGTAGTTGTAATAGTATTGCACTTATCAGTCCTTCTTAACAATGAAAAACCATTTCAAGCATTTGAAAATTTAATCGATTACAGCAGAGCTCTTGTCATCGTCTAACCGTATCAAATCCCAGCAATTTCAGAAGAACATTTTTCAAAGCAATCTTGAGACAAGAAACAGAATATAAAACACAACAATAATAAGCTAAGTCCTGGAGGGAGTGACGAGAGCAAGCGAGAAAGAGGGAGAACGATGTCTTCGAGCAGAGGCATTTTAATATGCTGGCTGCATGTAATGTTGAAATTAGTTTTATGTGTTTTGGCAGGGGGATGCCAGAGAGCAAAGCCAGGTGAGGGCCTGTGAGTACACAAGTCTGAAAACATAAATGCTGTAAACCAAAACACAAGCTGCCTATTGGGAGGTGAGGGGAAACAATATTAACACTGACAGTGATGGATGATGCAGCTTCCTGTAGAGGTCTGATAGATACGGGGCCCTTTAGAGATGAGAAGCACCATGTTCTGGAGTAAAAGGCGCATTCCATGTTTCATATATACAGGTAAAACCTGCATTGGTAAGGAAAAAAAAAATTACAATACTTATGTGCCTTTTAATTTATATTTGCAAGCTAGACTATTAGAGTAAATGTTAGATTAAAACACTTTTTCTAGTTGTACCTACAAAAAGCAATGCACTATAATTCATATAGAACCCGTGTAATTGTGAGCCAGGAGGCTGTGGTCATGTGACCGATGCACTACAGACTGATTTTTCACATATGATGGGAGCAAAGGAGCAAGTTGGGTAACATAAAGAGGTAAAAGGTCTGAACTGGGATTTCTACAGTCTATGGTAGGAACCCAGCCTGCTGGAAGAGCACCAGGCTTTAAAGCCAATTTGACCTAGTGGTGAAACCATGGAGTTACAACTTCAGGGCCTGTAGTGTGACACCACAACACATTCTCATCCCAGGTCATCAAATACCAATACACTGTCACGCCCCCTTTGCGTCTCATAGCAGCACATACTGTAGGCCACACAGCTAAAACACATTGTAACACATAGTTAGTGCTGTTAAACGGTCGCAGTTAGGGTTCAGACAACAAAACTATTTCGTGTGGTTTTGAATAAAAGATCAACCCTATCTGTGTTTTTGGGTTAGATTAACTACACAATGTCAAGGATATCATGGTTACATTTTTTGGATGGCACAAACCCATAGAATGACTCCTTTTGCTGTGATGTCACAGCGGACATCAAAAGCTCAAACACAAATTAGTACAGATCATGTTACTGGCCTCTCAGAAGAAGAAGAAGAAGAGCAGCTAGAAGGCAGATCAACAGCCCTCTTCTCAAAAAACAATATATTATATTGTGCTGTGCTGCTACACTCTGGAGCTCAAATTGATGTTGCTCTTCACAACAACAGTTCTATTCAATATATCAGCAAGCCGCTTGTGGTATTTCAGTTTTAGAGCTATTCCCTTCAAATTCTCCCAACATATAGCTTAACTGCGTGTTTACAGCATCAGAGAAGGTTAAAGGGAGATAAGGTCCTGGCGGATAAAATAAAACATGAAATTGTCATTGATAATAAGAAGAGATATGATGACTCTGCTAAGCTGTGAGGAAGATTGAGACAAAGACACAAAAGCAGAGGTGATACTGAAATACTTTACATTTTAGCTTTGACCTTTTTGGCACGTTTTGGTTGCTAAATTGATTATTTAGTTTTACACACATCTATATAGTAATTGTAGATCTTTTTAATTATTTGTAAAATGTAAAGTCTATATTTTCATTCTGAGCTGACATCATGAGACAACTGTCACTGCACTGTAGCTTAGCAATTCTGTATCCAATGCGACACATAATTAGCACACCAAGGACAGGTAAAATATACACACATATATGAAGCTACACTTGATATGGAAATTGCTTCATATTTGAAGCTATGTGAAAAAAGATTCATTGGTCATATTAACATATAAAACTCTGGTTATTCTAGTTTTATTAAATCAATCATCAACTTAACAGTGTTTTTTTCCCTCAGAATAGTTCTTCCAGTAGCTGATTTAAATACTACAAATCACAGCCTCATGTAGCTTATTGCTTTAATAAACTGAGAGCAGTGTACTCATGTATGATTGAGAGACTGCAAATACTCTACTCTGATCTTATTTAAACTTCTCACAGAAAAGGAGGGCCCTGCCTCATGGTGCAGGAGCAGGTTATTACGAGGTGCTGTAAATTACCACACCGGGTAATTGGAGAACATCAGTAGAGCCAATAAAGTCGAAGCACTGGCAGATGGTAAAAACAAAACCCAGATGATGAACAAGTCTCTTGGTAAGCAGCTGTTATTCTTCGGAAAGTAACTTTACATTAGCATTGCTGTGTCCACGTGTAAAATCCCAAAAACACCTATCTCTGCACTAAAGTTGCAAAGTTGTTTTCCATTGGCGAGTGTGTAATGAAAAGAATCATCACAGTTTATAAACTTTTTATTTTATTTATTTCTTTCTGCGCTTTATAGCTTCACCAAAATTGGATTTCAAGCCTGGCTACCCTAAGAGGATCTACAAACACATGTGGTGCAAGAGCAAATCTGTGTGGAAGAGCACCGAGTGAAAAAATAAAAGAGTGGAAATTAAAGTGGTTTAGCCTGAATGGATTTAAGGGGCTGGAAAAGAAATTTTAGTGCCCAGTCATTCATCCTTCTCACATCACTGTTAATATACATTTTTAATGTTTTGTCTGTTCCAGCTCAGCAGAAATCTTGAGGCATTCATCAGTAGGTGTTTCACCCTCACCCTGTTTCATACAGCTAGACTGTTGTGTGGGTGGTTTAAATTGTTGCATCATTCAACCAGTTCTATTAATTATAGATCCCTGCAAGCAATGACTCACCAATTCAAAACTATATGGTATTAAGAGACAACTCTGAAGCAATGGTTCAGTATGTCAGACATATACATAGCATGTATATATAGTTATAACCCAAAAACCTGGTTTAAAATTTTAATTATGACTCTTAATTATCAAACATTATTGACTAAGGGTTAGTGTTTATCTTTGGCAAAAGAGAGATGGCAGATATGCATAGGTTTTGTTTCTATCACAACAATATCTTGATGTTAATGTTAGCTAGGTAGCTAACACAATACCAGAGGGTTGACTACACAGTAAAGAACACTCTACAGCCTGGGTCTTCAACAGGGGGTCCGTAACCCCTAGGGGGTCCTCAGAGTCACTGTAAAATGACCCCTCAATAATTTAATTAATTAATTAAAGTTTTAGTAAGTAAAATGTGTCTGAAAATCCACGTTAACGTAAATCTAATATGATTAGCAAAGATAATTCAGCCTATTCATAAAACCTATTTAGTTAACAGTACACAACAGTAATGATAGGTTGACTGTTACCCCTGAATCCTTGTGCAATTATATGAGCTAGTTAACGCTACATCACTGTGCTGCACCTGTTTTTCTCTTTTTTTGGCATATTAGCAAATTAGCTGTATTACTATTTCGAGGTTACAGACATTCCTGTGAGCCTCAATAGATTGTTTTGTAATTTCCTCTAGCCTCTGACACATCGTCCACCTTGGAAACCTCCGTTGAAAGTGCAGAGTGGAGGCTAATGCACCTAGCCATGCTACAACTGCTGCTGACTTAGCAACTACAGGC
>JAPZEB010000006.1:10407303-10419687 GCA_029783705.1 Chaetodon striatus
AAAAGTATTAATTTACAGACATTTCTTTCACAATGTAAGTCTATGGGAAAAACATTTTCAAGGGGTAAGCGTTGGCATCATGTGACGGACCTGGATGATGTAATTCCATGTTTGGCCACGATGTAAAATTGGCTTCAAAGCCAGCCTAGTGCTGTTCCTGGGGGGTTTCTTTTTAGGTCTCAGAGTTCTGTTTGAAAAAAAAAAAAAAACTGTGTTGACCACTAGGGGTGGCAAACACATCTTGAGGTGCTACTTTATCAGAAATGTGAGAGCTGAAGAGTAACTTGTATCTGTGCACGATACAGAAACAAATGTTGGCTCAGAGTATCCACTGCATGCCATGATTTAATTAGAAGAACACTAAAGAAACATGCCTTCTGTATCATATCTAGTACATGCAGTCATGAAAAAACATTCCACCACAAAAATAAAAATCACTACACAGAGAGCAGTCACATCATTCCAATTGAATGGCTATTGCTGAAAAATACCGGCAAGTCATGAGCAGCATAAATCACAGACATTATCATCACTTCTGTGAGCTCCATAAAAAATAAGTGCTTCCCATATCAAAAAAAGCATATTTGTCAGATCTGTCACTTCATCATGTTTGTCCCACTGGTGGCTCATGTATTTCAGCTCTGAAGGACTATATTCTGTAAACCTAAATTCAAAACAAATAACCAACATCTAGCAAATTTTGTTTCACATCTACTGAAAATAAGAAAGTCTGTTGCATTGAGAAGGTTTTCAGTAATCCATCTAAATGTGACCTTTCTAAAACAGTCTTCCTCCAAGACTGCTTGCAGAGTCTCAAATGGGTCATATAGATTTATACAGGAGTAACTCTAGGTGCTAATCCGTCACCATAAGTCAAGCATCGCTATGCTTATACTGTAAATTGTATGTGTCTTCTTTATGTAAATCTGCTGCATCTTATTTCCATGTAAACTGAACTGAGAGAAAGCTACAATAAGCATTAATTGATAGGTGGGCAGTGGCACATACTTAGAGCTGAGTATGAGGGAATGCATCTCTCATTTGCCTCTTTCATCTCACTTTGTGTGCTCCCCTTTGAACCCTGCTGAGATTCTCGCGTGGCTCCTCAAGGTCTTTAAAGACAGCAGGTGGTCACAACACCCACGCCAGCACTAACCCATGTGCCGTCGCACATGTAAGAGACATACATCAAAGCCGAGGCTCTCTTCTGCAGGTGTTTGTTTATTCCGTAGCTACGCAGCAAGATAGAAGATGAACAGACCTTGATTTTAGCATGCTGGAAACATTAGTTCTCTCCAGCTATAAACACACACAAGTCCTACTTTCAACTGCTGCACAGTGATCATCCGTGTTGTGTTATTGTTATGCTGCAAAAATCAAACTTGTCAACTACAAAACTGCACTGTAGTGCATAACAAGAGGGTCTGATTTGCCAAAACAACATTGTTTGTTGCCATGTAGTCTCTTTTTGTCAGCTTGGTAGCCTTTTGTAGATTTCATGCACTCCAGCATACTAAGTCCAGGCTTGTTTTGGTTCTTTTTGAGATGATGAATCTGTCCACCAGGGGCACTAAGTCAGACTGATAACATCTTTGTCTGACACCCTTACTGTTTTTGAAGTTAGCTACTCAAGATGTTCTTATGTCTGACCTGTTTTCCTGGTGTTTGTTTGCTTTAGCTCTTGAATGCAACATTGCAGTGTCACCGTGGTGCGCTGTACTCTGGGTTCATCTACCGTAAGTCTACCCATTTTAAGCTCTGATAGGTCTGACTGCAGCATTCCCTGGAAGTTCAGGGCAATATGACAAGAATATGGAATGTATTTCAAGCCTTTCTGTTCTATTTGAAATTTAACAGAAAAGTTCAGACAGTAGCGAGAACAAAAAAATCTTGATATGACTTCATATCCATACATAACAATGAAAACCTTATCAGCACTGATCAGTATCCTCTGGCAGGTTTCACAAACATGACCCAAAAACTTCTCTCTTATCTGTTTTCAAAGTGATGTGGACTGACAGTAGCAGTATCATGCATGAAGCAGGGTGAATAATTCAATGTATTTTTTAAAAGGACAAAAGACGAGGGGAGAGTGACAAGTTGTCAGCGGGAGATAAACTGGGCGAATGAATAACAGATGAAGAAAATAAAAGTGTGCCAGCAGACATGGGTAACCCAGTGCCTTCCACTTTTCAGCAGTGTCTTTTTATATGTGTTTATCCCTTCAACCTTCCTTTTTTTTCTCTCTTTTTATTGTTGTGTGTCATTGTAAAAAGGAACACACAGTTTTTTTCCTGTACATTTTTCAGTTGCTGTATGTCAGAGCGCACAGAAGCTGAGGCGAAGGTTTGTAGTTCAAAAGGGGTCATGGGGAGAGAGGTGAAGAGATGTTTAATGGTGACTAACATTGGCTGCTAAAGCCCTTGGCTACTATGTGACTCACTTTAGCTCCCGTCAAAGTGAACTCTGACCAAGTGTGTCCAACGCGGCAGCCATGCGCAGGGCTGAAGGGGAGTTACACGGACAAGACAGGAGGGAAAGGGTGCAGAGCGTAACTAAGGGAGCGGCCAGGAGGCAGGTTCTGCTCTGATTTGACAGTTTATGGTCAGTGCATTTATCACAAATGTCATCCTTCATCACTGCTGAGTTGTACCGCATAGCCCCCATTATGAAATATATAGGAAAGGTCTAGATAAAGGCATGAGTAAATGGAAAGTGCTGGAGATGGAGTGAGTATGTGATATTTAGTTGCAAACAAAGTAACAAAGTGCAGTCCAAAAGCAATGTAATTACTAGTGATGAAAACCAGTGAATTTTATCATACCAGTGCTGTTATAACACAAGCTGTCTTTCTTCGTGTAGCAAGAATATTTCTGTGCAATCCATGTAGTAGAAAACCTCATTCAAAACCCAATTATACAAGTGTTGTTCAAGTGTTCTGTGATGATTTGTTTGGGATTACCGCATGGTGTGAAGAGAGAAAGACACAGTGAGTGTGTGTGTGAGTGGCTTTGACTGATGAAGAGTTTTCTTTTAAGCGTATTTTGTATGAAGTAATGCTTTTTTTTATTTCAATATTTGCAGACCTGTGAAGCTGCAACATTTACCCATCCATAGTTTTACTTTTTTTTATTAAAACCTCATCCCAGGGTGAAAATTCTTCCCTATTGTACTCTATACTATAAACTACTATACTATATTATATAAGTATAATAGAATTTAACTAACATTACATTGATCTTGGGGCACCACCTTTCAAAAAGGACAACCTCGTTAAATATACATAATTATCAACTTGGACATCTGATTAATAATTTAATTAACATACAGCTAAAATTATCATGTCAACCATAAGGAAGGTTTAAAGGATTATGGAGTTTGAGGTCAAAAAGCCCTCCAGGGAACAGAGAGAAAAGCTAAGAGAGGTAACAAAGGATGACCTTGAGTTGTGTTGATAAAATAGCATAGGTAATCAGCTGTACATGTTAGGTGGAGCTCAAGTATAGGCAGGTATAGACTGGCCAACGGGAAGAATTTTCCTGATAGGCCAGTCTTATGAGGGCTGTTTTTTTTTTCCCCAACCCTGGTATGACATACCCTGTACTCACACGTGTATCCTTCGGCAAACTTTGCCAAGTCTGTAGCTAGCTCTCCCCGTCATCTCACTCTGGGCGGTTTGAATGCATTCACCGTCATTGTCAGTATATGTGTGCACTACAGTTGTAGCATCAGCTGATTTAATAATGGCGATGCAAGTGACGCTTTGTCTGTTATTTTTAGAACATGCCCTGTGGGCGATCAGGCACTTGTGGGCACCATGTTGGCTACACTTACAGTAAGGCATATGGTATCTGATAGTAAGCCTAGCAAAAAAAATGATTTGATAAATACTTAAATACAGTGTAACCTCCCCTAAGGTTCACCTCTGTGTCTAAAATATAAATCTCAGTAGGAACGTATTCACATTGTGTCCAGCTGTGTCCTAAAATTCAAGCATACTGGGTAGACATTCTGTGGGATATGGGAAAAAATCTTGGTGTTGCTTTGTGTATGAATCCTGTCTCTTCCCTCCTGGGTTACTTGTTGTCAAGATGCTACTGTTGGTATTTGGTCTAGCGGATTGTATGATATTCTATATGCTGCGCGGAGGAATATCTTTTTGTCATGGCTAAATAACAAACCACCCTCTAAGGCAAACTGGCACAACATAATCACAGAGTGTTTTCCTCTCAAATATCTGACCTGTTTGCTTCACTCCACAAAGGGATGACTGATGAAAATACTGACTCCAAACCTCAGTTTCTCAAACTATACTGTGGCTTCAACACTTGCAAGAATTTTGCTTGATTAACTATAGACAGGGCACGTTTGGATTGTACTGTTGTTTTGTATTCTAGATGTTTTGTCATTTTTATTCTTGATGGTTGTGCAGAACAATGTGGTGCTGAGCTGTTCGATATTGTTGTTTGTAAAAACAAGAAAAGTCAATAAATACAGTTGGGAAAAAAACATAGTAATTTGTGTGAATATGTAGTGAATAAAGTGTGCTCCTGTGGATAGAGTCTGCTGGTTCTAATTTAGTTCTGTGTTTAAACACTGTTGGCTGTTTTGCAATACTTAAAAATAAAAATTTAGGATATTATGTCAAAGTAGGTCCCAGGTGATAATTAATTCAACATTAATTTTTTGCTTTCTGTTCACACAAGAAGTGAAAGTAGAAGTGAAACCCTGGATAATTAATTTAATAATTTTACATATTAGCCTAAATAAAATCATTAAAATTGATGGATTTTGGTTTTATTTAAGTTAGTTTTGTTTTGTTTTTATGAATAATTTGTTGATCGAAGAATATATGTCAGACTGAACTTGGTGTTTCAGATTGGGGCTGCTTGACAGCAAATTCCCGGACTGCTTTTTGTTGCCAGTCTGCCTCCGGCTAGAGGTGTGAAAATCTGAGGACCTCTGGGTAAGATGGGTGGGTGAGATCGTTCATGGGCAAAGGCTACAGTTACAGGAAGTGACTGTTCACATCTCACAATAAAAGTCAAGTTAAAGTCACACAGATGAACAAATTTATCTGTGGGAAATTGAGCATCGTGCTGCTGCATTAGCAGGACATACACAGTTTCTTCAATCATCAGTGAACTGTATTCTTCCAGTTATTTTAACTTCAGATACAGTGTGCCTTTTTTCTTTACTGCATCCACATTCACTGACTTAACGTCTCCAGCCATATGTTGCTCCCCTGACCTTCAGATTTAAAAAAAAAAAAGCAGAAAGAATTATAATTTTCCATATTAGATTTTGATGTTTTGTTAATCCATACACAGATTAAGATAGATTAATTAGATATTTTATGTCTAAAATCCACCACCTTTCTTTAAGTGTGCACCAGAGCCCAGTGGGCTACAATACTCAACATGTTATTAAAATCAAAATGATCTCTGGCATGATATGAAGCACATTAGTGCATGAGGTACTAATTAAGTGTAGGGAGTCATCTCAAGAGCCTGGATTATCAAAAGAGCCATTATCTCGTGGCTCAAATCATCTGTCTTTGAATTCCCAATTGAATTCAGTGGTGGCAGCACTTTTCATAATGGCCACATAACATTTTGGAGAACTCCCCTTCAATTAGCAGTGATACCACTCAGTGCTTTGTTTCATCATTTTTGAAGTGTGAGACATCTAGTCTGAAATGTGCTCCTGCACTTATTTTTTCCTCTTGATTTTAACTTGATCATATTTATTTCATGTCTGTCATGCACTCCAAGCATTTTTCTACCTTTCTACCTTATCTCTGTAGAATATAATCAAAATTTAACTAAGGAACTGTACCACCAAATGTGTGTTTGTGATATGTTAATCAATCAATGATCCATGAAGTTTTGTCCCAAAATCTGATTTATTTTCCAGTGGATATTTATCAGTACTGTGCGTATATGGGATAGTGGGACAGTAAACGCTTACTGTCCCAATGTAAATCTGATGAATGTGTACATTTGCTGCTTAATCTGAGAGGAAAACGGTCGTCACAGCGGTACAAGGTTAAGCGGTCTGTAGCACCATGGAAAATACAACCCCGGTCTAATCCTTTAAATCTTGGCAAATCTCTACCAGCACAGGGGGAAAAACATTTCAGCCAGCTTTACTGGAAACGGATACTATGTGATACACATTGTCCTATTGTTAAATGTTTGATTAGCTCAGCCTCCTGTGAAAAGAGCTTTCCCATTTGGTCACCTGGTATTTGTCCCATCTTTGGCAGGAATAAATGAAATGGACAGATAATGGCAACCACCACTGAAATCACTCTATTGCCCTGAGATTTAACTGTTCTGGAGATGAAGAAACAATTTAATTGTATATTACTGAATTTTAGTGTGATTCCAAATTGAGTGCTCTGTGTATTTATTTTTGTATTTTTGGACAAGTGGCTTAGCAGTCAAGTCTTAAAAAAGGCCTGAGGTCTTAGTGGCACCAGCAGCCTGTGACTTAAATACTTACATTAGAGAGAGTCACTGTTTAGAGCTTGTTACAGCATCACTTGCCGTCACTACAAAGTCAGCCAGCACCCTAACACAGCCCCAGCTACCTGTCTGCTCTGTCCCAGAGGGAGGTGAATAAGCAAGCGGTCCGACACATCAGTGTGTCAGTGCTGCGAGCTGTGCCAACCACAAGGTTAAAAGGACGGCAACCTTTATGTAAGAGAGGGTGAGAGAGGTTATGCTAATTCTGATCTTAACTGAGCCAGAAAGAGGGCTTTTTTTTTCATTTTGTAGCAACACATCATCATAGTTTCATCGCTTCTCCTGGGGGAAAAAACAAAAACGAAATCAGAGGTTCGGGCTGACTTAGAGCCTGACACGTCGTCACCCTTATTTCAGTATTCTGGACCCAAAACACAAACACACATTCCTCTGCCCCAAAGGCAATGTTTTGAGGTAGATGTTTTCAAAAAAAAAAAAGAAAATTAAAATATGAGAATGCAAATGTGCCACATTGACTGGAAAGATGATAAATATAAATGAATTATTAATAGGCAAAAGCCTGTACCTGTTTAAAGAAGAAGCTAAATAAGCCATAAGTCTCCTCAGTCCCCATATTTAGCAATTAATAGACTTCCATCTTTAGGTGTCAACAAAATAAAGATTGATATATGTGTACCTATGCATCTGAGATATTTCCCCCTATGAAAATCTTTCTTGTTAAAGTTGTTTTTTTCCCACTGGGATTAATTAAGCGTCCTGTGGAGATGGTCTCGGAGTATTTGCTTGACTTGATTTTAAGATTTTCTGTGGTAAGTCAGACAGCCAGCCACTCACAGCACTACATTGTAGTTTCCTCAGTCAATGCTCTCTGCCATCCTGTATCCATCAAGCTTAGCGTCAATAGTGCTGATGGCCGACTCCCTGGATCGAGGCCTGTGGATGAGGGACGTGTCGCAAAGCGCCAGACTGGCAATCAATTACTTGTGAGAAGGTTCATCCAGGAAGCAGAAGCTCTAATTTGGATATTTAACATACAGTAAATACTATAAATGCCTCTGTTGCTTAGCATTTTTTTAAATTTAACATTGGCATTATTTTATTTATTTTAAATGAATGAATATTTAATATGAAAAAAAAATTACTTGCATAAATGAGCTGTTCACTGGGCTCCCAGCAGTTTACTACTACTATTTACTACCGAATATGATATTATTTATATAACTGGGCAGCCAGGCAGTCTCATTTCTGGTCTTTTACATGATGGGATATAGCAACAGCCATGACCTGCCACCTGCCCTGTAAAGTGCTCCTCTTATCAGTTGGGAATTTATGTCAGCACGTGTAGTGCAACAGCTACATTTACAGATAAAACCATCTATCTCTCTCTGCCTGATGGCTGAGGACAGAGAGTTTAGGTCATGTTGCTGCTATAGTAAAGAGATAACTGATGAAGCGATGACCCTACGACGTCACAGAGATTGGCACAGGCAGAGTTTTATGGCCCAGAAAAGGTCGGTGAAGCCATAAACAAAATCAGGTACCGACTGAGCGAGCAAGGTTGTTGATTAAAACTCCTGAATTTTGGTCATATCTCCAAGGAGAACTTATAAACGAGACAGGGGCTCATCGACCAATCGCACCATTAGTATAACTCAGACACAAAGGGTAGTTCAATAAGGTGATAAAGCAGATAAACAGCTGACATTTAAGGCAACAAGTGGCAAAAATAGAGCAAGAAAAAATAAAACAGACAGGAGCGATGGCGCCATTTCACACCATCTGAAATACGGCCGGTTGTACAGCTTGGGAAACAGGGTAGATTACCGTCATCAAAGATCTTTCAAAGTGCAGACTGCTGAGCTTCACTGAGTTGGCAGCATTGCCGTCTGACAGATTTAGATAAGGAACTGATTGCTTTACAGTATTATTATGTCTGTTATTTCTTAAATGTCGTCATTTTGAAGACATGGAGGAAACCAGTGTGGGTCACTTATATTTTTATCAAACCCCCCTTTTGAATATAATGTTTTTTATTGACAATACCATGTTGTACTGTGATGTGTGTGTGTTAGAAAAGAAAGCACAGTGAGTGAAGGTCCCACTACAATTCTTGGTTTCATGTCCAGTGTGAATGTTGAATGTCTAGTTAAGTGTCTTTATCACGTGAAGACACATTTTTCCCTGGGATGACCATAATGATGACAGATTAATGGAACCATCCATAGATCATGCAAGTGTCTCTGCTACTCCGGTGCAGTGAAGTCCAAATGGAAGGAGTCACAAGTTTGGTTGTGAAAATGATAAATTATAAAGCTGTTTGTCAGACATTGAGAACAGAATTTGCATTGACTTTGCATACTGCTGATGCTGCAAAGAGATGCACAATGGCATTTCATTCCGTTTGTGATTGAGTGCAATTGTCAAGCTATGAGCTAGAGTGTCATAAAATACATGTTTATTGAGCAAGACAGCCACTCTCAGATAGACGTAGTTTGAAGGATCAGTTCTAGACAGCAGCAGCAGAAGGTTGCGTGACTCAATCAAAAGAAAGGAATTTTCAACAAATCTGTATTAGATTAAAAAATTACTGACTAAATAAATAGATCAACCCAAATCTCGCAACAATCCTAATTTGTAAACCTTGCAGCAGCAGATCTGAGCTACTGTGGTTGATATAAAAATGGAATTCAGGAGTCAGCTGACTATAGATGAATACTGCAAAACACTCGGGCGGTACAGTGGTGTGGTGAGTAGCACTGTCGCCTCACAGCAAGAGGGTTCCTGGTTCGATCCCGGGTGCCGGAACCCTTCTGTGCGGAGTTTGCATGTTCTCCCCGTGTCAGCGTGGGTTCTCTCCGGGTACTCCGGCTTCCTCCCACAGTCCAAAGACATGCAGGTTGGGGATAGGTTAATTGGTGACTCTAAATTGTCCATAGGTGTGAATGCCTCTCTGTCTCTACATGTCAGCCCTGTGATAGTCTGGCAACCTGTCCAGGGCGTACCCTGCCTCTCGCCCAGTCTTCCCTGGGATAGGCTACTTGAATGAAAGTAGAGACCATGAGATGGATCCTAAACCTGCCATCTTTACCTTGTGTTTGGATGTCAGAATATTGCCTGCCTCTGGTTCTGTGTTGCCATCTCTTTCATGGCAGATAATGACTCTCTCCTTCATGCACTGAGCACTTTATTTGCATTTAAAGACACTGACAGTGTGGATTCAACCTGGCTGGCAGATTTAAAGCTAATCAGCAGCTAACATGAAATGGCAGTGGCGTCAGGGGCAGACAGGCAAACAGGTGCTTATTAGCACTGTGTGCAATAATCCAAACATAATGAAAGATCCATCACTGCCCCTCCTGTCTTGTGTCTGCATGTCACTCCCTTGATTGGTTCCCTTTGACCACATTTGACCCAATCTGATTAATGAGGACTTCTCTCTGTCCTCATTAGCAAGCCAGTGTGTACTCAAACAACCTGTCGCTAATTTCCCCCTCCTATCTTCTCCTCTTCCTCTTTTTTATTTCCTCCCCTCACATCTTCATTTCCTTTTTTTCTACTTCCTGTCACCCACTCTTCTTCTGTCCTAACGAATCCACCACCTCCTGTCATTAAGGATCAAAACTGCGGAGGAAACTGTGTCTGATGTGCTTTTTATTTCTGTTTGATTTTAATTATCATCCTCATTAATAGACATTGGCAGCAGGATTAAACTGGCCTGGCCCGATCTGCATAAACAGACTGAAAACAAACATATGAATCAAGCATTAGATTACACCATGTGGTATACTTTAGCTTTGGTATTCTTTGCTGTGTTTATTGGTGTGGCTGGAAACTTTATTTACATACTAGTCAATAGATCCTTACACAATAAAGGTCTGGGTGACTCATGTGGTGGCACAGGCCGGGCTGCGCAGCATTTCATCTGCATGATAAAGCAGATATCACCACGCTCTCTTCTTCAAGACCCTCATATCAGTAAATTAGTTCCCTACTGGCGCCCTCACATGCAGCATATATACTCCCCATATGAATGGGGTCGATTCAGTGACAGGTGGGTGCTCTGTATATATTTATGCATTTCAATTTGTGGGGGCATCAGCTGTCCTCATTAATTCAGAGCGCTGTGTTAATGATTTAGTCCTCCCTTTCAGGGTATGTAACTAGCCTCCGGACACCAGCCTGCAGACTATGTGAGAAATAAAAGCAAACACTTTGTTCTTTTACTGTCTTGCCCAAACAACCCATTAAATGTTAATCATATGCTGCCACACCTCATTGCACATGCTGATACAATCATTACCTGCCAACATTTCAGTTGCATGTGCCGCTGCTCTACTTGAGTTTTGTGTTCACAAACATCATTGTGAGTTTATTTCCATAATACACCAGCTACTGGACACAACTCTCCAGGTCTGGTGTTGAAGAAGGTCCAACTTCCCCTTATCAGCACTGATAAAGCCTGCGCATAAGACCACTGACTGTTGCTCTTGTCATGTATCATTAACCAGCACACTGCCAACATGCATGTGACCTAAACAAAAACAGTGGCTTTTTTTTCATGTCACATAGCTGTTATAAAATTCACAGTATTCCCCCCTGATGAATGGAAACTGGGCTGCAGTGTTACCACATCAGCTAAAACAGGCCGGGAAGTTTGTAGGCGATATGGTCAGATCCGTGCCACACGATGAAATGATTCTCTGTTAGAGACCAAATTAAATTGACCGTGAAAATAACAGTAATGATGATGATGATGATGATTTTTCCTGATGGGGGCTACAATCAAGGAAGTCATTTTGTGCATTATATAGATTGTGCCAAACACAAAAGAAGGAACATTGTAATGGAAAAACCATTTTAAAACACTCGAGTTGACACAAACAGCTTCCTGTTCTCATTCACAAAAAATGATGATGATTCTGCCAAACAGTGGTTTGTAGATCCAACTGACAAGCTGAGGAGATTTCTTTAATTGTCTAATTGCTATGACACTAGTGTAAACTGACAAGACAAACTGCAGAGATAGGAGAGACACAGGCTCTCACTGAGAATGAAAGCTTCACTGTGAGGAAACATTTTAAATTTCTGTCTGTATGTTAAGTAATTAGTTGTGTACACAAATCAAGTCAGGCAATAAAGCAATTAACTTTGAAAGTGCAGACTTGTGTTCACCATAAACACACAGCTGCTGTGGGACCACAAATCTCCTTTTAATCATCTAAAGACCTTTGATTTTAAAATACGGGCAGGACACACAAACATGCACAAAGACACAGACAGACACACACACACACACACATTGAAGAACAGCACTCAAGGTGAGTATATGAGCCTCAGCCACCACTCACCTTGTTGTCAGTGCATGGTAAGCTTTCTCACGCGTGTCCTTTTCTCTTGGTTTGTTCTGCTCCGGTCTCGACGACTGTGGGACGAAGCATTATGAGCCGTCACCCTTACAGTCCATTAAGATTGCATGTGAGAGCAGATCACATGAAAAACCTGACAGTTTCCCTTGAGCTTTTTTAATCCACAAGAAAAACTTAGAGGACCACACACATTTTTAAATTAGGCTGTGTCATAAAATGTTCCCAATCAAGCATACTGGACACACAGTATATGTTAACATTTATTTAACGTGTTGAAATCAGGACTGAGAGGAATGGTAAATACTTAGTGTTACTGTCATTACTTCATCAAAAGCTTTGTGTATAGTGTGTATATTTTTTTTGTCTTAAGTGATATTCAAATATTTGAAATGACCAGATGGCAACGTTCTGAAAATTTAGATGTAAAACTCATAAATAATATGTTTGCATTTTTAGATATACACCTATGTGTAATCAATACATTAATTTACTTCAGTCATAGGTGCACTTTCCAAAACAGATGTCCT
>JAPZEB010000006.1:10419787-10432761 GCA_029783705.1 Chaetodon striatus
ATAGGTTAATTGGTGACTCTAAATTGTCCATAGGTGTGAATGTTAGAGTGAATGGTTGTATGTCTCTACATGTCGGCTTGTCCAGGGTGTACCCCGCCTCTCGCCCAATGTCAGCTGGGATAGGCTCCAGCCCCCGCCGCGAACCTCAAGAGGATAAGCAGATAGAAAATGGATGGATGGATGCAAAACACTCTAACAAGAAATAGAAAGGGACCCATTTAGAATGTTTATGTTGTCAAGTTTGAAATGGTCTTCAGACAAAATCACCATAACATCATGCTAACATTTCTGGGTAGACAACTGAATATTTTTAGGTGACCAAAAACCTACCACTTGAGACATGTACCGTTTCATTTTATGTACATTACGCATGTGTTTTTATTGGGAAGTTATTGTAAACAAACATTATAATTTGGTCTATATAGTATAATTGTGACATCACAACTTAAAAAAAAGTCCTGATGGCTTTTTTCAGGGCAAAGTTTCTGAATCCAGACTTTATATATTTCTTTGTAGACTGAGCATTTTGATACTTTCACACTATTTATATACCACCTATACCTGCTTTGTAATAAAAAAAAATTTAAAAAAAAGATAGAAATCTGATTTTATATAATATGGGACCTTTAAATTAAATGAAAAAGCATATATCTTATATGACCTTTATCATACATCAGTTACGCTCTGACACATTTTTCACTTTGATAAGCCACAAAAAAAAACAATAGTCTAGTATTTTTCTTCATTTTCAGATAATACCATACACTGCCATAACCATGATCTCTGAGATAAGATTTAAAGCCACAGAAGTAGTTGGCTGTCACTGGCAATCTGTAGTTTTATTTTCTCAAACAGGCCCTTTGTTCTTATCATCCACTTAAGCACGAAGAAATACTGTTATCAGGCCTGAAATGTATTGTAATTGATTAAAACTATTGAGGGGGACAAAAGGACAAAGGGAGTTAGTAAGACAGACAGCGAGCGATGTTTGGAGGAGATGATGGCAGGAGAAACCCTGGCCATCCAGCAGAATTTTAATTACTGCAGGCAGCAGCACTTCTCGCAGACTAATCTCCTCCACAGTAGGATTTATAGGCATTACTGATGCTGACAAAGTGATCGCTCAGGGAGAGATAAAACATTACAAAATAAAGCATGAAAATGGATATGAATAACACTTCCTCCTCAAGGCAAGGTTGTTTTAATGTTTGTTTCGCTAAACTCAATTGCTTATTAACAGATCGCTATGGATTATTACATTCAGTAAGACGAAGAGTGTGTTTTTGTGTGTGTTTGTGTGTGTGTGCGTGTGTGTGGCTGTAAGGGCTTAATGAAAAAATTTGATTAAATTTGAAAAAAAAAACGTATTACACTGACCTCTAATTATCAAGCACTTTTGTTCTAAGCAAACTAGAATAAAAGTCTTTCAGTGGAGTATAAGCATCACTGGTGTGACTTTCCTCAGCAGCAAAGGTTAATGCCATTTTAAAGCCGACGTGAGTAGGAAGTGGTAATAATGAATTGTACACTAGCTGTGATTTCTAACGCTTGCAGTTAGGACATCCCCCTCACCCCTCCTTCCCATTCCTTTTTCCCCCTCCTGACATTTCTATTATTGAGAAACAGCAACTCTAGGATAGCATGCTACTGCTGCCGCACTATATCCGCTCCAACTTAATCCTCCTGGCATTTCACTAGCCTGCTCTCCTTCCTCACACACGCCTAACTATTTAATATTTAATCCACTTTATATGGGATTACCACGCCATGGGTTAGTTGAAAATTTTGGCAGGGAATGGCCTTATCAATGGTTATGATGCATGGCAATTTTTCTGTTATTTCCCTTTGGCTATGAAACGGAACGTTAGTTGATTGTGCTTGTTGAGGGTGAACAGGGATTGATGAGAGGTCTGAGTCTGCAGAGAGAGTTCCTAATGAACAAATAAATCAAACATCTCTCCGAGATTGAGCCGGTGTCTCACCGCCTGGATCGCAAAGTCACACCACATCAGACTTGCTAAAGAAGATGATCAAGGGCACTAATTGAATTGCGGTATACACACGTACAGTGCAGAATGCCCCACCCCCGAACAACCAGAGCTATCACCTCAGTGGGTATTGCCTTCAATTTCACAGCCTTGAGTCAATTTCACAGCCTGCAATCTCCATATGTTAATCTACAGAAATTTAATTTCTGTTATTAGTGACAGTCCTTCGGCCACATGCTCAAGTGCTCACACACATGAGCGTGAACAAGACACATATTCCCAGACTCAGACATACCCTGAATGAACACACATACACCCACAAGGTTTAAGTGTGAGAGCAAACATCTTGCGTAAATTCAAAATGCATTCATTGAGCTGGTGTAGGAAATTGTTGGCTGATATTATAAAGAGCAGTCTGAAAGACGATAGTTATTTCAAAAAGAGGGCGCTGATGACTTTGGATCGACATTCAGTTTTAAAACGCCTCTGTGAGCGGCAAAAGGATATTGTGACTTTGTGTCGAGCAATTACGTGGGATGGCAACATACTGCAGAACTGATACAGCTGAGCACATAACTTCTAGTATTTTCCTCTAAAGGAGAGCTGATGGCAGAAGTCTCAAGGTATGATTAATGCTTTTTGTAAAGCTTTCCATATATCCACGTTGTTGAGATGTTCCTTTTAATTTCTGACACTCTGAGTAGCTGTTTGTCTACAGGGAGTCTTGCTGCCAATCTCGCAGATGGGGAGGATGGGGATCATTACTGGAAAAATCAGGATACATTCTTGTGTGATCAAAATAAAAGCAAGGGCCCCTCTGGAGGCCTGTCTGTCTAAGAATAGAAACAAAAACATCAACTCACAAATCTTGTGAAGTTAACGCAGTGATAGGAATCCAATAGAACTGGTTTCAAAGCACTCCATAGTTAACCATCCTACTGTATCTACAGCGGTGGTACCTGCAGCAAAGCAGAAACTTTCCAGTAAAACAGACATGCTTTGCACACACGAAGTCCCTGCATTATTTCCTCTATTTAACTTCTATCTTGGCTGTTTATTGTACCGATTTGCATCTGTCTAAGCGCCTTTCTCAGAATGCAGAATGGTATGGGCAATGTGGTTTCCTTAACAGCAGAAAGACGCATTGATACAAGGCTTGAGTTATAGCACCAGTGACTAGATTTGGAATTAATCTTGACATCATGTGATTTATTTTCACACTCAAAGTTCGGATTACTCTTCCAATATACTGCCCGAAGCGATCCAGGTATGTTCATGTTTATGCAATGGCTGCAGCCACAAGAGGTTTATGTTTACCACGCCTCACACCCCCCCACAATCCCTAAGTTATCAAGAAGGATAAATTGGAGAATTTGTGCAAAGTAAGCTGATGGCACACACATATGTGCTTTAAGGTTTCAAGGCTTGACTCATTCCCCCCTCCTTACATCTTACAATGTTAAGATTCCTTGGTAAGAGCTCACCACTGGTTGCAGTAATGTGCAACATGGACAGACTGATTTTAGGCATGGAAAGATGATTAGGTATTACACCTGTCTGGCTATGCCTTCAGCATACTGTACAGTACTCTTGGTTCAGAAAAACATCACAACAAGTCTCATGCGGAATTGGGAACCTGCAGGAAAGGGATTTAGATGTGTCGCCAACCAGCCTCTGCGATTATTGAGAAACTGCGTGAGAGCTCAGCACACCAGCATGAAGAATGAGATTTGTAATGTAGAGATGTGGACTCAATACAACAACACAAACTGAGGGAATGCCCACTGGCCTCCTTCCCCAAGCTTACACATGATAAGCTGCAACTATCGTGTCTTGAGCTGCCGAGTTGGTGTGTAACACAGCCTCATCTGGCCAGGGCAGTGGGCTATGACATTTCACCCCCCTGCCAAGAGGATCCTTCTTCTATCTTCTCTCTCCAAAGCCCCCGTGGCCTCTGAGAGCACCGTCAGCATGCAGCAGTCAGCTGAGCCTGATTGAATTAACTGACACAAAATGGATTCTACTTACTCAACCTGCTGGACAGATGAACGCATCACTGACAGACTTTGAATCCAGGCAATGCGAGAGTGTGTCTGATACAAGCTTCCACCAGGATATAGGGATGCGGCAGCTCAGACAGCCACTAAGATAAACACATTCTCAGTGCAACATCAAATAAAACTGGGACGACTGTAAAAGATAACCCTCAACCCTGCCATGGAGTTCCAGGAGGCTCTGCAAAAGGTTTCTTGTTTCTGTGCTGCAGTAAAGGCAGGGTTGGTTGTTTGACGTAAATGTATTTGTTTTCTAGCAATGGGGCAGTGGTAGCCCGGGGTTAAAGAAGCAGGCTTGTGACTAGAGGTTGCTTGGAAAGTCTGAGTTGTGGAAATTAATTAAAAGCACTTTCCTGTGGTTGCAGCAGGCAAGCCCTCAAGCATGAGTGAACGCAATTTCATGAATTGCATATAATCCTCCTCTCCCTACAACTTTTGCCCCAAGGATGTAAATGAATGTGAGCTTTAAGTCAACACACCTGGTAAAATAAAATGTAAACTTCCTGTGAGATCCGCAACAACATCAAACATTAGTGCCATAAATATGATGCTGGGGTGCCTCGAGGAGAGGTACACTATGATCAAAATACTCAAGAGCACTAATGGATGTTTAGACCAGTGTTGTTGTTCCATTTGTTGCACTCAAGGCCACAGGGCGGAAAAAAAACATACAGTTTCTGGGGTTGCTTAAAGCAAGAATTTCCAGTTGTTTCCACTTTTCCATTTTCCTGCTGCATATGCCCATGCAGATAAAATTTCTATTTGATAAAAGAAAAAGATTGCCAGATATCTGCATTGGAAGTTTCTTTTGTTCGATTGTGTGTGTGTTAAAAAAAAGAAATCTACTGAATAGAGGACCAGTGGAATTAATCTTCCCTCCAACCCTATAAAGGACCCTAGAGCAGTCCCTGTTTGAGGATTACTGACCTAGAAGCCTCAGCTGTATGTTACTGGACACACCAATTGCTTTTTCTTCACTTAATTTAGTGTTGCTGTCTCCACAATGAGACATTTAGAGAAGAAACCTACATTTGGAACAACCCTGGAGTATGGGCGTAGGTACAGCCTCAGGGTTTTGACTCATTGATTCTCTTCAGCCCTTGAGGCTGGCTTTGAGAGCCACTAGCCAGGTTTCAAGGGCTCTCATTACCGAAACGTACATGTAAAGCTGTTCACTGCCGCCTGAAGCTGTCTGCAGAAGAACCCTAAATTGAGCGCTGCATGAGGATGATGGATAGCCTTGTCGGGGATACAGATGGCTCCTGCAGGGGGTCCAGCTCCCCTTTGGGACGAATCAGCTGGGCTGGAGACCACATGTTGACAGCCAGAGCCTCTTTGCAGTGTAACATAAGGCACCACAGAGCCATCTATAACTGCTTGGAGACCATGTATGTCTCTGAGATGCTGCACTACTAGCAAAGGATCAATAAAGCAGCCAAGTGTTACACTAACAGCTCCAACATAAACTGTATGTTATCCATTCTTGGCTGTGCATAGTCATGTGTGATGGGAGACTATTATTCCTAACAAACCTTCTCTACTGTGCTGTCACATAACATTACACATACATTTGTTTAGTTAAAAAAAAAACAAAAAAAACTTTTCATCATTTTTTTCGTCATTTTAAAATAGAAAATTAAAAATATACATATATTAAAAAAATATATCATTTGACTTTTGTAAAGGAATAAGAAATTATATAAATTACATTAGACAGAACAAAAATCACTTATATCATGATGGTTATATTACATCACTTTTATGAACTAATTATGAATGAGATATTTCTTCTCAGAAATTCTCTTGCTATCTCTCAGCTCAAATTGTGTCATCCAGTAGGATTCTGCTGGCTTTAGGGATGTTGCTTGAACCACAGACTGTACATCTGCCTATCTGAATGCCCACAACCACAGACACAAAGAGTGTGTCAAACGCAGCCCGAAAAAGTTAAAAGTGAAAGTAGGCTGTGCCAATGAAACATTGACCTAAAATTCTGTTCTTCAGAAACATTTACACACTGTTTGGTTAATGTGAGAATTTCTGAACAGGAAGTGGGCGCCATACTGTTTCCTGTATTGTAGAAATGGAGGCTGGAAAATCTGAGATCAAACAGTAAAACTAAGCAGTGCTGATAAAATATAAACCATGATTCTGTTACTGTGTCTCCCATTTCTCACCTCAAATGTTTTCAGAAACATATTTTAGCTTGCTGTTTATTTGTAATGTGAGATTGTTGAAGCATGTATTTCGTCACCCACCAGCAGGGGCGTTTATTAGTCAGTTGCAGCACAGTGCATTCTGGTAATTGTAGCGTTTATACCCCTTGAGCAAAAGCCAAAAGTATTTGTATCTTCCTACTGCACAGATTCATTCACTTGAATTCTATTTTATTCTACTCAATTGATCTATTACATGAAATCTTGAATATGAGTTCAGTAAAATGAACAGAGACTACAGGGAACCATCATCCCAGCAGTGAAATACTTATTTAACAAATCATTTATATGCATTTGTAAAGTGATAATTGATTAACAAATAATTTGATATAACATACATTTATAAGCCATTGAATTAATGTGTTAATAATGAACATATCATTATCGTGATTTGCATTTTTAGATGATTAGGCCTCACTTGACGGTCTATTATTGTGTAAGTCATTTATAAACCATTAGAGGAAATAGTTCATGTATTGTATACTTACTGTATCGGTCTGTGCTAACAAGGGAGTTCAAAGGCTTACAGAACCAGCTATTGCTACAGAAAAGGATGAAAAAGCAGTTAGTGTGCACAAAACACAAAAAAATCATCTCGCTCTGATAGACAAACTAATTCACCCTGCTTCCTAAGAACTGATGTATTATGTCAACCTTAGGGGAACTACTGAGTGTGTTGCTATGTCCTCATAGTGCAGAGCAGCCACATAAATAAAAGTGAGGGCAGGTTATGGTAGTGCTATAGAATAGGAAGATCTGTGCTGTATGTCACTTTGA
This sequence comes from Chaetodon striatus, assembly GCA_029783705.1. NCBI lineage: Eukaryota > Metazoa > Chordata > Actinopteri > Chaetodontiformes > Chaetodontidae > Chaetodon > Chaetodon striatus. The sequence continues at coordinate 10,426,823 of JAPZEB010000006.1, forward strand.
CAAAGAGAGCAGGAGGGTAGTGGGTGATGGAGTGCACTTGTGTGAGTGAGGGCTCCAGGGTCACATGTCTTTGTGTCCTGCCCTTTGAATAGGCCGTGCCCTCCTGGTCCCTCTGGCCCTGGCTCTCCTGTCGGTACAGGTATAGCTAATCAGAGACTGTGGCATTGGGTCCATGCAGCCAGCCCTGAATAAAACATGGAGTGAAAAATTTAATCAAGAGGGGGCATCTGCGGCTGTCTCGGGCTGCTGGTACCAACACTCCAGCTATTCACCACATGTGTCCTCATACTAATGACAAGCCTAAAAGGAGGCATAGGGCAACCTCTTTTCATAATCAAAGTGTTTTTATTCATGACATGTCTATTAATTAGTTTGGAATAGTCGGCACCATGTGCTCAGGAGAATTTAAATTGGCTGAAGAGGATTTGCCCTTTCCCTGTTGAGCCAATGATTTCTTGGCAAGTCTTTATAACCAGGGAGGGACAAAGAGGGGGAGAGGAAGAGACAAGGAGATAGAAAGGGGGGCTGTGTGTGTGTGTGTGTGTGTGTGTGTGTGTGTGCGTGCGTACGTACGTGTGTGCCTTACTCTCGCTCTCTCTCTCTGTGAGTGACTCATAGAGCCTATAAATCACTGGGGGCAGCAAAACTGAAGCTGTCACTGGTGTTTGTCCTGTTTCAATGTATCTAAGCTAGGTGTGTATATTAGTGGGAGACACACAAACACTGCTGAACTGAATAAAAAGATAACTCTCCCCAAGTACAGCCCAGCCTATTGTACACTTGATATGATTCGTTTCATACGTATCATATCAACATTTCTAAAGTGATGTAGCATATGAGCTGATTTTGTCATCGGGAGGTGGAAGGGGCGATGGATGGTGTGACATCTAGGTGAGATGGCTGCCAAGCCGCAGACCACTGTAAACCACTGTTCAAGACAAACTGTGTTTTTTTTTTTTCTGGCAACGCTTCACTGCGTTTCCACCGATGTGTTTCACACTGAACTAGTGTTTGTGGTACTGAACTTGGTGTTTTTTCCAGAACCTGGGTGTTTTTTACCAGTGTATCTTTTGGTGGCATTTTCCAGTGGTGTTTGAGCCACTGAACGAGGGCATTTTTCACCAAACCATCCTTGCTTTTCCAGCAGCTTTTGTGTCACCAAACGTGGCTGTTATTGGGCAAAATCTTTTCTTAACCATAATCAAGTGGTTTTTATTCCTAAACCTAAAAACCATGGAAACAATATAGGACATGCCTACTGGGCACTCTCATTTTTAAAGTGTAAGTCTGCAAAATGTTACTCAAATTACCACGTACTGACCAAAAAGATGCAAAACAACTACAAAGAGACACAAAACAACCAAAAAAAAGACCCAAAATGACCTCAGAGAGATGCAAAACCACAAAAATATGCATTACGGCTACAAAGAAATGCAAACAACACAAAAAGAGGCTAAACAACTATAAAGTATGTGTGTCTTTTTTCCTATGTAGAAGAGGTGGATGGGGCCTTTTACATATCTGTGCTCAGGGGCCCATTGTCTGGTAATCCGCCCACACCTTCACCATTGGCTACAAAATAACTACAAATGTAATGTATGTATAGTTTGCAGACAACAACTGGGTTGCCATTTCCTGTTTTGTGTTTAATTCACCACATTATCATGATTCTGGAATCAAAGTCATTTGAAAAAAAAAAAAAAGCATAGAATTAGAGAAAAAAAATAAAAATACAGCTTGGGTCATATTTTTCAATGAGAGACAGACTGAAGGCTTCTCATTAGGGTTTAATGATTGTGAGGGAAATATGCTTTGAGACGTCTTTCAGTAGATTAAGGAGGAAACTTTTTTTTTTTAATGAAGGTATTACATATGCATATAAATAAATGAATAAGATTGTGTGATAACACCTAGGTCTTGAGAGAAAAGTACAAGCATGACTTAGATAATTAAATGTTTTCTCTCTTACGGCTTAATCTCTATCCTCTGTGTCTCACCTACACAGAAAACAAGCTATTAACGTCTGTTTATGTCTTTTGTCATTGAGGCTGTGCTTCAACTTCTTTTTTAACTTCTGTAACAATATACCCTGACACAATAGCATTCATTATCAGCTTTCATTCAAACTGTGAATCAATAATACGCCACAATTTAAAACCACAACAATGGAACCTCATAAGCAACCTGTCTCTGGTACAGTTAACAAACAGGCGTGCAGTATTGACACTTGTCAAGACATAATCAGCAGTGATGTTTTAGTCATGGTGAAGGATGGAACAGGAGGCAAATTGTTTGCTAATTCTCATTTCACACTCCCAATGTGAAATCAGCCAGGCACGCAGAGCACCGGTTCCCCTACATGCACAATGGTCTGGCTCGCTGCGTAACACCAAATTATCTTTCCCTTGACTTAATTATTCATTAGGCAAACATAATTAATTTAAGAAGCTTCCCTCACAGGAAGTGTTTCAAATAAAGGCCAGAAGGACAGCTTTCTGCTTAATCATTAACTGAACACAGAGCACAGCCAGAGAACCTGCAAGGGTCTGGCTGCTTTACTGAATATAGTTTCAATCTGTGCCAACATTGTTTTAAGCGGGAAAAGTTCAGGCCTCATGAGCAAAATTGCGCTGCAACGTTTTTATTGGTTGAGCTAATACAGCTGGAAATACCTTCAAATATAATCTCTGAAATCTGTGTTTTAAAGGTTCAGTATGTAGGATTTATGGGGATGGATAGATAGATCACCATGTTGCATGCCATTTTTCTACAGAAGCCCAGAACGGACATGCCGAACACTGGCTCTAGATAGGGCCAGAAGGACATTTTTATATCGGCCACCATTATTAGCAGGCCCTCTGTGACAAGCGGCATTGGGAAAAACACAGATTTTTTTTTTTAATGTCACACTGCTTTATTCAATATTTTGACTGATTTAAATCACCAGGTCTTTTTGCTCTGGGGAGGAAGAGACCTCTCACCAGGTAAGATTTCAGCAGGTTGCAATCTTCAATCCTCACCACTAGATGCCACTAAATCCTTTACACACTGCTCCTTTTATATCTTTAATTTATTCCACCATCTAATGAGGAACAAAACTGCCAACTCCTCTTACATTTGATAGCACTACCTTTGCTTCCACACAGTATTTTGCAGGCCTCTTTGCCAGTACGTCCGAGGCTGATGTGAGACCCAGACAGAAGGATTTTCTTCTGCGGCTCTTCTCAGCCAATCCATCTCCTCTCCTACACATTTACCAGAAAACCACCCTAATTACACACACTGAGTACACAGGCACACACGCACAAACTTTGCCCTCTCTCTTCTCCTCCTTTATCTTCCCTCCCTTCACTCAATCTTCCCGACTCTAACGGAAGCATCTCGGGGAGAAGGCATAGGCTTTGATCTATCTTCTACGTGATTCTGGGCTTTCAGATCAAGGGGCGGTTTGTCTTCAAGCTCACCAAATCCTCAGACGGCCCGAGACAAAGAGCAAACATACTGAAGTGCCTTTCCAGATCCATTTGCGTAATGGCAGAGCTGTCTGTTAGTGTGTGTGTTCGTGCATCGACCCTTGTCTGTTGTACCTCCTTGTGCCACTCTATTCCAACAATCATTACAGACTTCTTTCTGTGGTAGATATTATTATTATTACTCCACCACTCTATTTTTCAGCCTTGATGAGATGTCTAAATTGAAGGACTGAGGCTTCCCTACCTCCACTGCAATCGTCTGCATTCACCTTATTTTAAGTAAAGTTTCTTAGTGGGATTACTCTCTGCAAGCGAACAAATCCTAACCCATATTACCATGGAAACAACAAGATTTTCTTCCCCGAGGATCTATTAAAACACTTCTGTTCTGAGGATCCATTCATGAGTCAATGAAAAGGGTGAGTATGACACCTCTGTGCTTCGTCTGTCAGTGTGTCTTGGTCAATAATTTTTGTTTTAAAGAATCGCTAAGACACGCAGTAACCAAGGAGACATGAACTGGTTTTGGTCACAATATATTTCTTTATGACTGAAACATGGAGTGTTGAAAAGAAGGATTCTGTTATAGTCTTCGTAGATTGTACAATAAGAAACTCTACTGTTTTGGATTGCTGTTGATGTTACTTTTTTTAATAGATAGATAGCTGAAAATGTTTATCAAATACTGAAGTCATTTATCAACAACAGGCTAGGTTATCATGCATGTTTATCTTAAGAAAGTTTGTCTGCTATAGTATGTCTGTGGATTCTGTTTACTCAGTGACTAAGGCAATAACATACCAAACATCATCTTAATAAAATATTAAAATATTGAGGCATTACTCATTTTGCAACACTGGGCCTCATGCAAGAAACAATATACAATACATTTTCTCTTGCTTTTGTTCTTATCCACAATTTGTTCTTATTTTGTTAGTAACCATTGATTTCTGGGATTACCTAACGTTTTCTCATCTTTGCTCTTCTCTTAAGTAAGAGAAAATTTTATGAGTGATCGAGAGCAGTCTTACCAAGAAAAGAGAAAAACATTTCATTTTTGCAGTTTATGAATTGTTGTCAAACACAAGGAGATTTTTTTATATTAGGGGAAAAAATGCATGAATATCTTATAATAAAATTTGGATTATGTTTTACAGTATTCTAAAGAAATACTCGTTGGCCAATTAGTCCCAATTACTGTAATTTCAAGTACTGTGCATCCCTCTGCTGACCAGTGCTTGAATGTAACTAAGTACATTTACTCAGGTAACTTAAGCATTTTAAACTCTTGCCACAAAATATTTGGCTTTTTAACCCCACTAAAATTGATTAATTCATTAATTAATAATAGTTCCTAATAACTTTATAAATTAAGATTTTTGCACATAAATAACGTAAAAAATATACAAGTACAGCTGAAATAATTACTTTTGCAATCATTTGTCATTTTTCATGCAAAAACATTTCATAGTTCCAGCTTCAAATATGTGTATGAGGACTTTCTGTTTTTTCCTTTTGATTTTTTTTTTTTAAATCATTATTTTGATTTATAACATTTATTTAAACTTCTGCATGAGTAATTTTAGTTTTAATAGTTTAATACATTTCCCTGATTGTGCTTACATACTTTTACTTGATTAACATTTTTAATGCAGGACTTTTAAGAGTAACGTATTTTTAAAGTATTTTTACAGTACAATATTGCTACTTTTACTTCACCACTGCCGCTGCAACATTTACAGCGTCACAAGTGTTTTGTCATTGCTGGGTTTTAGATTTTCCTGCAACACCAGTACTTACACTCTAGAAAATCACGTTTACTTTGTTTAATTTATTTAATAGTACATCAATTTCACGACTGCAGACTTTTTTTTTCTTCTTGCTGCTTTTTTTGGTGGCGTCTCTCAATCTCGGGCACAGGCCAGAGTCTTTGCACACGACACACCTGCCCTTATATAGTGTTTAGGGGGCGTCACCTAAGACAATAGGTTACTTGCAGTCAAGTGGGATTCATCAGTGAGCATACCTGGGTAAGAGCAGATTTGGATGGTTAAAATGTATGGTGCATCTTTTGCTGACTTCTCTTGTATTTCTTCGTACCAGAAAATCAAGTGAAAATATAAAAGAAATTTAAAAGAATTTTGCTGCATGAGACCCATTATCTCCTAGAAATTGCGTTTGTACGTAACTTATGTACTTTCTTACGTCCTTAATTTGTTGTACGTATTCACTTATTAGATTCAGAGACAATGTTCCTGTCCGGTAACAAAACACTAAATTAATATACTGCGTAGGCTTTGGAAGACAATGGTTGGGGAGGATGGGGGCTGTTTGAAGTACAGGACCTTGACAACGGAACTTCAGGGTCATGTCTAGACTCCTATCTTTGGTTTAGGCAACAAAAGCACTTTAGTTAATGTAATGTAAAGTTCATGATTTCAGTTAGCCAACAATAAAAAAGGTATT
>JAPZEB010000006.1:10432861-10446329 GCA_029783705.1 Chaetodon striatus
AAATAGGCAATCCCAAAACACCAAAGGCAGAATTGATCAGCAATCAAACAAGAGAGAGGCAGATTCAAAGAGAACCTATTGCAGCCAAAAAGCAGAAATCAACATGCCAGAGTAACAACAGGGTTGACTGGGAGGAATGAAGCAATCTTCTTCAGTTTTGCATTTAACATGTTTATTTTTATCTTAGTTGACATGTAGGTTAAATACCTTGTTGAAGATCAGTCAAGTTATCTTTATTAGACTTGATTTTTACAGTTTTTCTCTCATGTTTGCAAAGAATTTTGGAGAGAAATCCCTCAACAGCTTGTCTAAAATTATAATTCTGTCCGAGACAAAATGATAGAATACAGAAAATACCACAGACACGGACCTTAAAATCTGATAAAGCTCCCTGGAAGTCAAGCCATGCTTTATCTCGTTTCTGTATTCTCTCCATGCTCCTGAAACATTAAACACACTATAGGCTCACTTACACTGCTTAAACTATGTTACTGGGAGCTGCCTCCTCCCTCCTGTCTCTGCGTTACCTTTCATCACTACCTCAAATGTGCATCCACATGCAGAGCTGCGGCTCCTGGAGCAGGGCCAAGGTAGCGTCCCTACAGCCTCTCAGCAGAAACAGCTTTGTCAAACTCAGTTAGCCGCCTCCAAGGGGGGAAACACCTCTTTCCACAGTAATACTCCAACTATTCACATCATGCCCCTGCCTCCGCCTCAGCCACCTCATCAATCCACACAGCAACAAAGGTAAACAGCCTCGCACCTTCCAAACAGAGGCCCGCGCTGCTTTGTTGACACAGTGTATGTGCAAAGCGCCTGCACAGTGTGAGCGACTCACAGGACAGACTGAGCTTCATTTACAGAAGGTAATTGCACTGGAGCCAAGTGGTGCACTTTTGTGATGAGATTTTTCTCCCAGCTTTGCTAGAACCTTGTCTAGATTTGTTTACTCGCTGGATGAAACTACTTTGACAGGGACATATAATAAGTTGAGCTAAACACAAACATGTCACCTTCAAGCAGGAGCGGTCACTGACATTGACAGGCTATTTACCGACTGTCTCCCTTATTGTGTACACCTAGGCATGAAATAACATGACATTTGTCTGGTCAGGATCTCTTAAGATGCTCTGAATGGAAATGCTGATGAATATTAACACTTTCAGGGCTAGGGCTTTGAGCCCTGTTGGATCCCGTATGCTCTCATGGTCTTCTTAAGGCACTCTAGATAAAAGCATTGACCAAGTGGTGTATCTAATGTTTTCCCTAATATAAATGGAAGGGGAGAAGATTCCCCACTACTTTGCTTTCATTTCTCTCCCTGTCTCTGTAACACTGCTCTCACTTTTGCACCTTCCTTGTCAAATTGTTTATAACCTGCTACCTTAGTCAAGCCGAGGCACAATTCTTGCCGTGAAAACACAGGATATTCTCTCACAGCTGTGATCTCATTGAAGATGTTCTACTCCTCCCAATGTGAAATCTGCAACTTTAATGCTATACCATGTACATGTTCCTCAGTCTGCATTCAGCAAAGTAAAAAAACAAGAAGCGCATTTTTTAACATAACCAATGCTGAGAAAATCAGTGTCACCCTTGTGCGGAGATAATAAGTGACAGACACTGTGTACTTGAGAGTGTAACCCACTCATTGTCTCAGCAGCTGTCCTCGCACGCGGCAAATTCAGTTTTACTCATTTTGTCCTCGTGAAAAACACAGGATGTGGCAGAACATTTCATTCACAATACAGCGATGGAAATGGAGAAAAACTCAAGAAGTGTGAGAGCGGTGGTTTGTACCAGCATGGACACTTGCTCAAAAAAATGCCCCCCGGATGATCTTTCACAGAATATTTTTCCGCCTTTTTCCAAGGCTGCTTGCTGATAAACATCTGGGTTTTTTGTTCCTGCAGAACAGGCTCCACTAAAAGAGACCAGAGATGTGTTTATGATGCTACTCATGTTGATAGAGAAAAAAATGAAAAAGGCCAGCTCAGAGCTCATCTGCTAAAAAGGATAAATTGGAGGCGTTTGCTTTGGTTCCATTCAGACTGCCTCTTAAAACTAGTAATGATTGCAACATAGACACTATAAAAGGCAGATGCATGGAGTTTCTAAGGGCAAGGGAACTGTGCCATTTATGTGTTGTCTCTTATTCTAAATATAAGCATAGAGAAAAAAAAATCATCAGTTCTTTGAAACTGGTGCATTTCATGGTAGCACAGCATGGCACTTTGCCTCACAGCTAGTTGGATCTGAGTTTGTTTCTCTTTGTAGACTCTGCCTTAAAGTACATGCTGGGATAGATTGAGATATGCTCTTGTTAATTGCATGCTGTCCACTTCAGTTCAACCAAAGGTAGGTCAGTTTATAGTTGTCGTAAGAGAAATTAATTAATTACCTTAATTGGGTTACACGATAAAGACGGTTTCAGATGAAGCATTAAAAGTCATTGGTTTACCTCACTCATATAAATCAGTGATGTGATTAGCCATTATCCATTAAATTTGACACAAATATCTCTATTAAGTTCACTGATGCATGTTTAAATTTATTTGCAGCAAATAGAATAATTGATGCTTCAGTTAGCAGGCATTTCCACCAGAGGTTAAACTGATGTCATGGTGACGTCTGTGCTGATCTCCTTCTTCATCTGCTTCTCTGGCTTCTCTGGTTCACACTGTTACACTGTGGGGACTCGTGTCCCATTCAGGGGGCAAAACGTTGGTCTCCACAAGGCAAACCATTCAGTTGGGAGAAATACCCTATTTACTTTCTTATCAAAAGTAAGATGAGAAAATCTATATGACTCTTATGTCTGTATGTCAAATATGAAGCTAGAGCCAGCACGGTTAGCTTAGCTTAACATAAACAGTTGACAATTTGACAGTTTTAGCCCACATTACTGCTTGTGTAGCCTCCAGATTAAACTAAAGAGACATAATGTGTTGATTATGGAGCTTCAGAGGTGCCATTAGGTTGATTCTTGACTTTTAACAAAGCCAGGCTAGCTGTGAACCCTGGTTACAGTTTTTATGCCAACACGAGTTAGCTATCTCCAGGCTGTAGCTTTATATTTAGCATACAGGAATGAGAATCATCTCATTTAACTCTCAGCAAGAAAGTAAATGTGAGCAATAGGCTTGTTTCACAGCAGACATTTCAACTCGAAAACACAGGTGTTACGGATAACATTAATAGAGAGCCCCAGGAGTGAGTCCTAAAATCCAAAAATGAGTTAGCATTTTAACACCCGTGGTTGTCCCATTTTGAAGTCATTGGATTTTTTTTTTTTTAATAGGGTTTTGGTTAGATGCCTGAAATAAGGTCTGTGAGTATTAAAAGCTGAAGAGGCTTTCACATTTTGTTTTATGACATAAAATATTTCAGTAAATACCCCTCTCGTAAATTTTGAAGCCTTTAAGTGTCCTAAAAAAGACAGTTGCTAACAAGTAGCTAAATGAGACTAAATGAGACATTGAAGATATGCGACTGTGATATACTTATATATACTGTGCTATATCCATAGCGTAAACCTAAGCTTTTCACTTCTGGCGATTGTATTTATGCTTCAAAAATAGTAAAAGTGGTGTTCATTTGTGAAGATTATCTTCCTAAACAAATAAGCAAATATCATAAACTTTTGTTTGCTCAAATCTTATTTTCCCAAAATAACCCAAAATCTAATGGAAAAAATCTCGTTGGCCATTTGTCGAGGGAACCAGGGCGATGTTAACTTCCATGTTGGCCTACAAAAAGTCATCCCTGCAGCACTCTGTGATGGCACTGTTCTGTTCAAGTGTCCCAGTAAACCATGACAGTGACACAGTGAGCCAGCATACCAGGACACTGAAACTGAAGCAGCTAAAATGGAATTTGGACATCATTAATTTTATTATTAGCACCTGTGCTTTTCCCCCTATGACAAGTCAAAATGTCTTCCATGCAAAAAAGACCTATTTGTCACCTGTCCACCAGGTGTCATTAGTGTGTTCATGTCCAGCCCACCTGTGGCTCATCCTTCATCATGCCTTGAGATCTGCTGCCTGCCTCGCCAGCTGCATCTCATTACAACCTGTTTTTGTCAGATCACCTTACTTTTCCCAGTTCCATTGTCTGTATTTGTCAACCTGTCTGCCTACGTGTTTGTTTCCTGTTGTTACCTTTCGACTACATGGGAGTTTCTATCTTTTTTTCCTCCTTCTCGCAAGTTTACAGTAAAGTTTCTGTCATATCAAGTGCCTACCTACCTCGGTCTCCCGCCTGGTGTCTGCAAAATTGGGTTCAAAAGTGTGTCAACTGCTTTTTCACTTTTGTGGAGATGTTTTCTCTCTCTTTTTTCTTGGTCATAAATGTGGATGGTGCAAGATGCTGTTGTGGTTCCACACAGTTGCCAAGTGATTTCACCCTCTAGGCTTTTACCAATATATACTTACATCATTCATACTGAATCATGTATAAAGAAGAATGTAATAACAAAATATAAAGTTGGTTCAACATGTTCATGTGTTCGCCCAGATCTGTTACACAGTGAAGATTCATAGTAACAAGTGGTTTACATATCTTACTCAAATAAACCACTCAACTTTACAACAGTAGCAAAAAGGTTAGTTAGCAGTGAATTACACCCCTGAGGAGCTGATAAATCTAGAGTTAGAGGAAATAAATGGACATTATAATCTGATTATGGCAATTATATTGCAAGTGTGGAGATTCGCCAAATCAGATATGTATGGTTAGATTAATGTGTGGCTAACATACGCTGCTGCAATATGTTGACTTAATTATTTGTTATGGTAATCACATAAAATAACAGTATGAAGTTTATACATGCTTGATGTTATTTGGATTATTCTAAATAACATTATTATTATTTGCAGTATTATTCCCACTTATTCTTTTCATGAATACTTTGGTTTACTGTGCACATACTATGAAAGAGGTTGTAAGAGGTCCAGTCTTTGGCAAGGATCATCCCCCACTGTCAGAATTCCTTTCCTCTGTTTGCCCTCATAATTCAGACTTAATCCTTGGAAGCACACCCAGCCAAGCTTCATTGACTGAATACACGCTTCTCCCCCAAGCTGCTGAACAACGTTTAACTGATCCCTGGGTTAAAACAGATAAAATCAAAGTTAAATAAGAATTTGTCTTTTTCCTATATGTTTTGGATTCAGAGGCTTTAACAATAATATATTCATATAATTTCAATATACACTATGCTCTATGAATGTGTGGGCCGATGAGATTCAGCAAATCAGCCAACAACCAGAAGGCAACCAGGAGGTGGCCGGCATAACAGTTGAAAATATATGCACACACTCGCCTCTAAATAAACACTACAGACATCTATTCCCATGCAATCATAGTGACCTCACATCTGAACCAAAATGACAGATAAAGCACAAAATGCAGTTTCATTAATAATTCAATTTTACAGCTTAATGTCTGCCAGACCTTTTCAATAAAGTGATTTTTCCTCAAAAGAAATGCTTTAAGGATAGTAAGTAACTAGACAAATTATTTATGCTTTCTTTTTCTTATTTTCAAAATGACAAAACTAAAAAAAATTCTGATTTTTAGTGGGTATAATGTTCACCATGCTCACCATTCTTGTTTTGCATGTTAGCATGCTAACACTAGCAAAATAGTTTGAACCATAAGTCTTATACTAAAGACAACACCAGCTACCCAAAAGTGAAGCCAAAATATCTCAGTCAATGCCTGGTGGCTGACTGCAGTATAGGTCATAAACCCAGCCCCCACTATGTTAATGAATGGGTCATGGGCCAAACTAATAACTCAAAGTACACATCAAATAAGGTTTGTTGTGTTAGGTAATTCTTACCACATGGATGTGTGTTAAAATGTTCATTTTTCTGAAAAGTTTGGTTATAACTTGTTATTTGATGCTATAAAAAGGGGCTTTGACATCATAATTGACTGTTGTGTGTGCCAGTTGGTGTGCTTGCGATGAATGGTGCTGCACACAATGCTGCGCAGACTGTCGCTCCAAATGACGTGACCATTGCAAGATGGCAGCAGCCGTACTTTAATATTTCTACAGTGGGAGTAAGTGGAGACACGTTGTCTATCTTTTTGCACATTCATTGGTTTGAATACAAAGTACAGCTGAGGCTGATTTGAAGTCAGTTTTCGTAGATATTTTCTCCAAATCTCATCCAATGTATCAATATAGGAGAAATTTCAATTTTGACCTGATAAAGGCGCAAGAGAAAAAAATCAGGGAATCATAAAATACAGCATCCATCCCCTGGGGATCATGGATAATTGTGCTAAATTTAACTGCAATCCATGTCTTTATTTTACAAGCTGGAATGAAACACACAGACAGACAGATATTACGCAGTGAGTTACATTATGTCCCTGTCACAAGCATTGTTTGGCTTACAAAGCTTTCTCTCCACCAATAGGAAGCCACTAAACATTACGTCCCTATCTATTTCACCCTCAATCTTAAAGAAATGTCAGAGATGCATGAACCAGCTTTTACCACTAAAAGCTATAGTCCAGCAATCAATGACGTAGTGTAACAGAGCTCCAGCTGTTCCCTGCTAAGTAATCCATTCTTAAGGACGAATATTCTTTTTAAAGGCTGCTCGCTGCTTTGACAGATGAGAACGGCCACAATGAGCCGGCTCTCCATCACCAAGAGAGAAGCGGAGGCAGAGGACTGCCTTATAACTGACAGACAATTGCCTGACCACCCGGCAGTCGCTCGGACTGACAATGTTCGATATTTTGAAGATGGCAGTCGATGTTAGAACCTCTAAATTATACACAAGGTCCTCTGGGACATTGCTCCAATACATCTCACAAGCACAAGGCTCAGGGTTACATCACGGGCCTCTGCTCTGTGTCTATATTGTCTGGACTGGACAAAGTGTTTTGGAAATGGCCTGTGATACTTTGCGTCACTCTAACATCTCCCCAATATTATTTCTATGCAGCCTGTATGTGTGTATTTCAGGCCTATGTGTGTGTGTGAAATAAGGAATGTAAAAACTGAACACCTCTCCCTGAGATTAATAAAGTAATTCTTCTTCTTCATTCTTTTCTTCTTTTTCCTAGCCAGTGTTTCAAACTCTGTTTCAAACACTGTTCACTGGGATGTTTCGTCCACTGCAGAAATTCAGAAATCAGCTTGTCATAGGCAGCACTTGACTTGAAATATACAACTCCCAAAATAAAATCAAGCCAGATGTGGAATGAAAAAGCAGACAAGCTGCAGCTATAAATGCAATGTGTTCCCCAGCGTCCTGCACACTTCCTCCGCTTATGTTTGTCTTTGACTATTTTCAATTACTCATGGAGCTACTATCCCCTTTCTTGATCTATCCACAACATTGTTATCTTTCGCTGCTACTTATAATATGTTTACTCATCCTGATGAATTCAATTACATCTTTTCAGAGGAAATTACTGTGGGGGTGGCTCAGCCTGCCAGAGGTCAGCACTAACTGTGAATACTAAAACTACTCCCCCAAACACATTACACAGCCTATTACCTGCTGCTTTTCACCCAGCACTCTCCGACCCTACATAAGCCTTCCCACAGCCACAGATGAAATGCTTTCTAGATGGGATGTGGCGTGGAGAAGAGGGGAAGAGAGCTGGAGCTGTCCCCAGGCCTAATCGTTTCAGAGAGCCATCCCCACTGCAGCCGCAAAAGCCGCCAGTCCTGATTAGAGAGGTGTGTACACGGCCAGGCAGAGCGTGAAAGGTGCGGAAAGGAGGCTTGGCCTGGAGGGGGGGTGGGGGGTGGGGGAGCAAACCATGCCGACTCTTTTTTTCAGTTGACGACTGGTGGGATCGATAAGGCCCAAGGCCAAAGGCAAAGAAGGTAGAAGTAAGCCAGCAACGCAACTGCCCTGACAAAGTGGTAGACATCGCTTCATTTAGGGTTTTGCTAAAGGGGTACTCTTCACTTGGAATAAATTAAACGTGTACCCCCCCCAACCACACACACATGCACACACATACACAGCTTCCCAGAGTCCATTGCCCTCTCTGCTGGAAGTTCTGCCCCTCTGCTCTGGGAGGGAGATTTCATAAGCGGAGCAGCTCTGGGTGCCTGCTTCCGATCCTGGGGAAATTTCTCGCCTTCGCAGAGAATACACGCTGACAATTTCATCATAAACGTGTTACGTTAAATCTCTGAAGAGATGATTGTGTTGAGACAAAACACAGGCTGTTGGAGAAACCTCTCACATAATAATCTAAACACAATAACCCATTTCAGGTCTATCCAAACTGCCAAAGTGATTAAATAAACAGGATGAGAAATGCTTTCAGAAAAAAGCCTGCTTTGTTTTTGTTTGTTGTTTTTTTTTCCTCTTCCTCTGCCTTGTTGTTTTGGGGTTTTTAAGCTTTATTGCACTACGTATATTTTACACAACATGAATAGCTATTAAGGAATGACAATCTGAACTCTTAATTTGATTATTTTAATATCCTGCTGTCTCAGGTCATTCCAGATATTGTCGCTCACTTGCTATTTCGTAAATACTACCAATTCTGCACACTATATTCTACAGAAATATTGTATTTTACTTTAATTTTTACACATTGCAAGCATAATTATACTCAAATTTACCTGGGATAAGAGCTTAGGCTATATGAACAACAAGTAAATGTACAAAAAGTAAATTATGTTGCCTAAAATTACATATTGTTGCTGTATTTTCTTTGTGTGTCTGTGTGTAAACATAATTTTCCTTGTAAAGAAATAATAAAGAGGCATTTTGCTGTTGTAATCTGAATCCAGTTCTTTTGCTTTCATAGGTGTAGACTTTGGTAGGGACATACTGTAGGGGACATGTCCTCCTCAATATTTAGAGCATGTGCCTTTGTCCACTTCGATAAAAACATGAAAGTAACAGAGTTAGACTTATACTTTGAAAAAAATTAAGACATTTACACCATAAATCGATGCATAAAAATGACCAAAAAGCAGAAAGCGAAGTATTTAATGCTCAATTTTTTTCCTTGTGGAGGAACCCCATACCCCCCATTTTAGACGTGTCCCTCCTAGACGCCCTGATTCCTTCACTGGTTAATGGTCAAGTCAGTGCAATCTGGGTGTTTAGAGATTTAGAAAATGTAGTGTATGCAGAAACGAGTAACAGTATGCATAGATATAAAGAATGCCAGCAGGGCATTATATTAGGAAAAAATGAAAAAGCCTATTTACATGATCTCTATGCTGTAGAACAGAATGAGTTTAGTTAATTAGTTAGCTTACCCAAAAACAAGGACACTAAAATGTTCAGTTACTCGAGGGCAAACAAATGCCAACCACACTCATCTCTGAGTCTCCCTTAAGATAGAATGAAATAGAAAATGTTGAATAAAACAGGAAGAAGGAAAGAGAACCTGACAAAGAAACAGATGATAAAAATACTTATTTCACTATTCATACAACATAGCGGCTTGCCCTCATTTTTTTAAAGCTGATGCTGCATTTTGACCAAACAGTAAGGATACAAGAAAAAAAATGAAACTGTGTCCAACCACTTTATGTTCTTCGCATCTGAATTTTAATACTGAGCTGCAGATTTAGCTGAAGTACAGCCCGATTTAGTGAGAGCAGAGCACGAGGCTTTATTTTCTATAGGGTAAAACCAGCTGTTGGAGACCCATTCCAAGAAAAACAGTGATGAAATCCAAAAAGATCCTTACAAAAATACTCCTCTCCTCTGACAAATAAAGCTCCGCACTTTTGAGGAAGAAAATATATGAGGCAATGACTCAAATTAGGATGCATAGAACATTCTCACGGAGCGAGAGAGGCATTTGCACATGAAGAGTTGAAAATGAGTCGCATTCAGCCAAGCTGTGAGCTCCACCTAGGAGGCAGTGAAAGAGACCGAGACAGGCACAGAGAGGGGCTGAGGCAGGCAGGCGCCAAGCCTTGAAGAGGGGCATTCTGGCATAATGACTCTCATTTACCATTGACAGGCCTTGGGAAAGTTAAACTAATTATGACAGCACACAGATGCTGAATAGCCCTTGATGAAGTTAATCACTGGCAATCCAACAAACAGGTGTTGAATGATTTCTGTTACCACCCCTGGAATTATAAGGATGTTCCGATTTTTCAAGCATGCTGCTCAAAGCAACAATCTATCCTAAAGTGTGCTGTCTTATTCCTGGCAGATTTCATGACCATTTATGAATATGAACAACACCTCCAAAGCTGCAGAAAACTACCTTTGTAACCTGTAATGTCGGTGAGACAAGCAGAGAGATTTACTGTTGAGTTGAATGAGTACACACAAAATGTTTTTTTGAAACGTGAAATCAACATTCCACTGTGGTAACAGGTGTAAACACAAAAGCAGGCCCGCAAAAATGTCCACCCTCTGTGTGAGTTCAGTATCTCAATTACTATCAGTGGTGCAGTTTTTCAATATTACCTCAAATACAGAGTTTTAGTTTGTTTTGTCCTGTTCATTTTCGCATGACAAATTTAAACGGTGTAAAAACAATGTGTCTCTCCATGTGAACTGGGTGCAGAATTGCTGCTTTGCACAATCTAACTTGCGATATGTCATAATGATAAACAACATTTGTCAGATATTGTAAACCTAAGACTTACCAGAATTCACAACACATTCTAAAAACCAATAGTGGCATGTCAAGGAGAGCTCTGTCAACGAGGAGGAGATCATAACTCATTTTAATGAGCTTTAGGATACATAAAACATCCCTTTCTCCAACTCCCAGATCGCTACAGATCATTGTTAACAGGCGGAGATAATGTGTAAGCATAAAGATAATAGGCTCGGCTCAATGTCGTTAAATTGTGTAAAACTTCAAGTGCCGCGCCAAGGCCAACAAAAACTCTCCACGCTGAATGGATGCATGATTAGCTATTAATGATCTGTCAGGATTTTATCAGACGTATTAGTTTGAATACTTTTGCAGAATTGAGTTATTATTGAGAGTCAGGGATTAATAAGTAAATGCAGACTCAGCGCACTAACTGTTCAGAGTGGTTAGCAATGTGTCTACACACATATTTCTTGTACAGTGCATGTTCCTTTAATATTTCTAATATAATTTCTGACCCAGTGCTGTTAAAGTAATGGCACTTACATCTGTGAACATGCTTTATATTAGAGTGTAAATTTGATTGATACCTTTTATGACAAGTTCAAGCTGTTGCCTTCAGGTTCTCTGTCCAAGTAAATGTTCATAACAAGTTCTGTCACTATGTCGCTCGGAGATCCACACTGAGATAATTAAAGGCCCGTAGCGTTCTCACGCAGTACTAAGTATTACTTGTTGCAATTTGGTAATTGCATCTTCAAAACACTGATGCCGGTTGCTATGCATGAACAGCTCCATTTATTACATTACACATACCTCACCAATTCAATAAAATCACCCTGACGTTATTTTAAGTCTCATGGTGTCAGTGCTGTTTTTATTTTAATTAGATTTAATATTAATGAATATATTTTTTCAATATTTTTTGTAATTTTATGTATGATGTGAAACAGATTCTTTCCCAGGATACAGATGGAACACATCAGTGAATTTCAGGGTCATGAACCATTCAAGAAAACAAAATTTAAATGCAAGAAAACCATGCAAAGTCCACTCAGAACTACTGAGTCTCTATTTCTGTTCACCAAAAACACAAGAGAAGGCTTGAGGACAAACTAAATGAAAATGCCTCATGAAAAGCACGGGACAGATTAAGGGGCTGTCCATTTCATTTTGTTTGTTGTTTTTGCAGTAAAAGGTGTACATAAAGAACCGAGAGGTTCTGATCAGAATTTTAATGATCCTCCTTCAAACTGTTTTTCCTGTCTCTCCCCACATGACCCCATCTTATTAATGGGAAAAACAAATTAAAGGGACAGAAGGGCTGACCAATTCATTTGAAAAGCAACATTATTCATTACAACCATGTACTTTGTGCGTACAGTCCTATGTTCCGTGTTTTTAACATAGTCAGTAGGTAATTATTTCTTGCATACTTGTATTTCCTTGAGTCATTTGAATGTTCTGACATAGCCGCTGCTAAAAAATATAGTCAGGACACGCTTTGCAAGAAATGCTTTTTGCAATATGTAAAAATTCTTAATTCCATCTGCTTCCACATTTTTTTCTGACTGAAAAAGGTGTTAAAAGTTAGAAGCCAATTAAATCGGGTATTAATACAAAACAAAAAAGGAAATTAAGACAGTCCATTTGTGTGCAGTGTGATGTTTTTAAATAGCAAAAGCAGCCGGAATTTGCACTGCAAATAGAAAGTGTAAGGAGCAGTGCAACTAAGATGGAAAAGAAAAATAACCCAGCATTTAAGGAACAATCATTTGCATGTAAATTTGATTAAGCTACGTGCTTTACTGAATTGATTAACTGAAAATGACATTTTTTACACAACAATGCAAATGTGCACACTGTGGATGGGAAAACAATGTCACAGTTCACAAAATTTTGCAAAATGTCTCTAGTTCCTGGAGCTCCTGACAGTGAAATGGATGGGTGTTTGTATTCCCTGCTAGGTAACAGACTGAAGTTCACAACAACAGGCTGTGCCACAAATGAGACATTAAGACCTCGTCTGAACAAAACCTCACTTGTTTCCCTGCATGTCTTCACACTGAAAAGTCCCAACAATAGCAAAACATCACAACCACAAGAATTAAAAATTGAAATGGCCAGCCATGGAGAATCTACTAAGACATGAACATTTGCTGGCTAAGCAACGGCAGAGAATTCACTAATGGAAGCTGTTAAATTTTATTTTGCTCTAAAAATAGTACACTGTGCATTTTCCCTCTCCCTGGAGTTTTGTGAGCGAGCAGTGCAGGTGTGTACTTGGGATATGTGCAACTGTGACTCTGAAACACTCAAAAATTGATACATCTCCTACTTATGAGCAACACTGCACAGTATGTGTTTACTCATAAAAGTTAATCAAACAGTGAAACAATATGAGGGTGTTGGGCCATATCAAAAATAACTAGATTAGCTTATGAGGTTCTGAAATTCTGTATTGATGCCATGCAGTACCTTTCCTCCACTAGACATCCACCAGCAGATGTTTTGTTGATAGTGTAAAATATTGGTTCAGGCTCTGGTCCAGAATTGGTTTTGGATGGGCTGAGATGTAATGACTGAAACAATCCAGGCTATGTGAATTCATTCTCACAATTATTGCATTGTTTAGTTATCACTTGTCCCTCATAAATGTGTTCATTTTCAACATGAAACAGGCAGCTTTCATAAAAGGCTTCATCAAAAGAGGATGTAGAAAAGCATTCAGTTAACTGTCACTTATTCTGCGTGATGCTGGAGGACTGTGTTACAAAATGATGTGACACTTAACTGATGTCCTGTTGATGGAAAAGGGTGCACAATGTTATTTTAACTATATAAGCAACACTTACTCCTGCTCGGGTGAATAAGAATGGATGTCTATATATAT
>JAPZEB010000006.1:10457038-10470722 GCA_029783705.1 Chaetodon striatus
ACACACACACACACACACACACACACACACACACACACACATACACACACACACACACACACACACACTCACACACATATACGTTCATAATTTAACTCACAGTGTGACTAATCCTGTAAATATGCAAAGGAAATTACAGTATATAAGCTATTCAGCTCATCAACAATGTAGTGTACATTGACATCGATGACACTGCAAACCAACTCCGACATTGCTACTACAAGGAATATTTATGTTTAGTGTTAGGGTGAGAAGCAAAGACTGATATACAATTAAAGATTCTGCAAAGCTTTATGTTAACATGATGTGTGCATAGAAATTCAATTGCAAGTGCAGAAAATCCCTTCTTTTGTGCAATAAACAGATACTGATATACAGGTACTATTTTCAAATAATATCAAGTGAAATTTATTACAATTTTGGCAAGACAGAGCATCCGTGTTGTTCTGAGGAACCAACCTGACATGCTATAATTGTTACTTTCTATTGTAAGTGCTGGGAAATGCTTGAGATACGAGGAGTTCTGAGATAGCTCAGTCTTCCACATCTTGTTGCTGAAGGGTGTGATGGTGGCTACACAGAGGTAATAGAGGACCTCTTTGAAGTGTTTCTGAAATACCAAATGTCAAGAAGGAGGATGGATGGTCATTCTATTACATTTTTCATCTTCTCTTGGAGCTGCCAGGTTAACAAAACATTTTTCAAAAAATGCTGCTGTTTGAGTGACGGCTGTGTTTTATACATTATTTATGTTTTTTTTTTTTTAGCGTGACTGTAGATTTCAAACAGGGAGCCCATCGGTAAAGTCGATTGGCACTTGACACCTCTGATGCCTTTTTTGTCTTGATGACTTAAGATCATCAAAGGACTGTTTAAGTAATCAAAGATAATTGAACTACGGAGATAATACACCGTAGTCTACTTGCATATTTTTGATTTGTTTGATCTCTAATGTCTATTCCTAAAGGGGCTTTATTTCTACAGTGTTGTCGTGTTTCTATGAACACTTGACTTGCTATATGACTACTTGATCAGTCCCATAAAAGGACATATGATCTCCATTGTCACTTTGAAAAAAAAAATTAATCAATCAGTTCTATTACAGCCAAATATCAAATAACATAACCAGATTTACTCACTGCTACTACATCAACATTATCTTTTTCTGTCCACAAATGCTAGATTGAGCTGTCAATATTTTCATGTCTGTGTTTCAGCCCTGTCACCAGAGGAAAATTTTGGCATTGTACTTTTCTGTAAACCGTGTTTCTAAAGTGACATAAGCTGACTGTCATCGGAAGGTTGAGGGGATGGTGGATGGTGTGACACCTAGGTGAGACACTATTTGAGACCAACAAACAACAAAACTGTTTGTTTTACAGCAACCTTTCGCTGTGTTTTGTCACTGAAAAAAGTACATCTGAATGGATGTAAACACAACATAATAAAATCTGTGAACAATAATAAAATGCGTTTGCATCTTTGCATGAATATATCTAGTTTTCAAGTAAATCTGCATTTGTTCAAAACACAGGACATTGTGGAGTTTTCATATCATCTCAGCCTGCCTTCTATAGATACATGTACAACAAAACAATGGCCTGGGCCCAGTTGTTCAGAGGTAATCTGATTTCGGCAGCTAGTTTGGCTCATCTTGGGAACTGGTTGTTCAAAAGAAAAAGACATTCTGAAATCATATAAGATATATAGGATCACATAATCCAGTCTTGGTTTGATCATGAGCAAACCTTAAGTATGTGTTGTTCAAAACTTTTTAGTAGGATTGGTTTACCTTTGATCGGGATTATCCTGGTCTCAGCAAAAGGGTGACTTCAGGGTGGATTTCAGGAGCTAAATTTTTATTTATATTTTGCACTTCATTTGTTTAACAGTTACTGTTTAACAGAAGATAAAGTAGATTTTAAGCTAACTATAAGTCCTGTCAGTACAGTAAAGTTTAAATAAGGATGTTGTCCCTGTAAAATAATCCCACAAATAGCTGTCAAAATCAAAATTAAATTATGTAAATTATAATCTCTGCTTTGTTTTATTTGGCAGCACCTGTGGCAATAAGTGGCAACTGCAATATCTTTGTTGGCAGGCTGCCTACATCGTCATATGTAGTCCCATTTAGAGTACAGGTTGTCTGGATTTGATGATCTCGGAAAGTTTGTATCACGGTGATCCAGTGTTGCTTTGAAAAACAGGCACAAAAGCAAGATGGATTAGCTGATCCTGTACAGCAAAATATGGGAACAACTGCGCCCTGGTTTTATTTTCTTTGTTGCAATGTAATTTCAAGTGGAATGAGCCGCAGGTTCCAGAGTATATTCCCCACTGTTTTGCCCAACTTTTACTACCACAACATTACTGAACACAAAACCAAAGAAGTCTAAAAAATGCACAATACTACAGGGTTATGTTATGGCTGTTACTGGTAAATGTTCCAAAATCACTAGCATTCCATCCCCAAAAACTGTGAGCGGGAACCACAAGTGATGTGGATCACACTGGACCACATCAGCCCTGGCCCTTAAGGAGTGTATCCAAGACTTGATTGATAGGATATTCATGGTGCTGGGCTACTCTGTTAAACTACCCTCATGGTTTAGGGGAGAAAGGATCTCCTGTTCCCACTCTGTAGCAGTAACAAAGCAAAATGCTGAAAGGCTTTTAATGGATACTGGAGGTGTAATCATTCATTCAAACAAATGTGTGTGGTTTGAAACAGGCATCTCCTTAGTTAACTCAGCTTGACAGACGTAATAACATTAAGTTGACATTAAATTGCTTGACTTTCGTCGCTGTTTTTTTCACCAGGGATAGTGCCATGAAAAGTGTTTTGTGCCAAAAGTTTCGATGTATCCGCTACAAAATAACGTGCAAATGTCACGTTTCAGTGCTTTGCAGAAACACACAATGCCAACATTTTTTCTTGCAGTTGGGTTGTGAGTTCATATTGGCCACATCTCGCCTCCTTTATACACAGACTGTGCTTTCCAGTCATAGCTTTTTCTCACAAGGTTGTTCAGCATTCCAGATCCTATCTCTCTGCTTAAGTCTCACCTTTGTCAGTCCTGCTGCATGTGAACTGTCTGCAGAATCAAAGACTACAAAATCTCTCAAGTGCTCCATAGCTATATCTCAAGGTTGGTGACCATTGCAGTGTCTTCTTTATATTTTCAGCTGTAACATCAGTATATATACTTTCAGTTTTATCATTGGTGAGGCCGCAAACTTCACAATCCAGACCCTCTGATAAGTTCACTTTGTGACATCTCGGCAGAAAATATCTCATTCTGTATGGCAAGGTTGTGCACTTGACATAACCAGCTGCATTTATTTGTTTCATGCTTCACTATTTCCTTTAATGTTTCTCCACTGTGTGAGGACTTGGATTCTTAATGGCCTCCTTATGTTAGGCTCTATGTAACAGTCAACAGGAGCACGATCTGGACCTGTTTATTTTGTATTTGTGTCTTCTTTTTTTCTCCTCTTCTTATTGAAATCATAAATTACCGCTGAGTTGGCTTCCATTGGGCTCCTTGTACTGTACTCATGGCAGTGACACAATGGTAAGATTCACAACACGACAGAGTAAACATCATTAAAGAAAGCCTTTCCTCCAATTGCAGCAAACAAATTTAAAAGCTGAAACAAAAAAGAGAAAGAAAGAAAGAAATGCGACAAAGTTGCGGGTGATGAAATATTGAGATAAAGAGTTTTCTGCTGCTTTAAAGCCTGTGTGTCACAGTGTACATGATCCTGCTGCCTTGGAATGTAATTAACATAAACTAGCTGAAATGAGTGTCATATGTCAACAGAGGAGATTAGATTTCATACGCACCACACAAGGACAAAAATATCACACTTTATTTGATGTATCTCATTTCTACTTTTTTCTTTCCTCATACCCTAAGAGACAGAAAATCAACATGATTTTTCTGTTTTAGTGTTTACAATCATCCTGAATAAACTATTGGCTGTATAAACAATATAAACAGTGATTTCAACAATAAAAATACATTACACCAGCCTAACATTTTGACCTGGAGGCATGCCATTTCCAGTGATTGATTTATTTTTAGTTCTGCCTTGTTGATTTCCTCAGAGGTCTGTGTACCATTGCTGAATATATGACATTACACAGTTCGCTTGTAAGTGATTATTGTCTATTTTCATAGAAGACACACTGGTCTAGGTCTGAACTCACAATCCTCCCTCAGCAGCAAATATCTGTGTGCCCTTGAGCAAACCATTTCACATCCAGCCCCTCCAGCAAAGCAGTGGAAAGCGCTGTTGTAGTAAGAAGCTCCCAGGTGCGATTGTTTATGAGTCTTGGTGTTGTGAAAAAAAAATAGCAGGGCTTGGTAAATCTTTCCAAGAACAATAATGCTTTTAAACATATACTGCCAAAGAGAAAAAAAAAGCTGCTATTTTATGCTGAGTTGCGCTCATATCTTACCAAAAGTGCCTGGCTGAGGCCATGACCTGGTGCAGGTTGACTTTGACCTGACTGAATGGCCACAGCTGTGGAATGGTGATCAGCGCAGTTTGGCAGGGAAAAGCTGCTTAGGAACAACTGCTCTGCCTTTACTTTTGCTGGAAGGGTTGGAGCTTATGTAGTCCAGACCTTACTGGATTTTGGCAGGCTTTGTTCATAAAGAATTTATCAATATTTGCCTTCACATGCATTCAAATAAGGGATCAAATAAAATAGATTGTGTAATGGTATTGTTTATGCCGCCTGGGAGTATTAAATCAAACAATATTCATTTATATAACTATAAATTTAGCATTGCTTCTGCTAAATGGATTATTTATTTTAATTATTAAGTGGAATGCATTGTTATGTAGCAGGTTGCAACTGAACTCTCGGCTGTTATTGATGATCCTTCTGCACAGCTCTGTTTGTGCTTCAAAACACTGTATCTATTCCACCATCGGCATCACAGACGAATCACAACTAGAACTGTTGCTTCACAGTTGTATGCCTCCACAAACTAGTTGAAGTTGCAGTTTCAGGTCACATCCATCTCTGTCTAGACTCATACAAAGCCATACATAGATTTCTCAAATATGGATGTTACTGCAAAGAAGCTACACTTCCTTAAACATGAATGCTTCAAACACATCTTCAACCCAGAAGGATCTTTACAATCAGCAAAGTTTGAAGATGGACACCCAAGATTAGTGTCACGAATTTAGTATCTGACCAAATGTCTCTCCTTCTGTTCCTGAGATATGACAGTTAACAATGGCAAGAAAACTGTATTTGCAGAACACTATGATGTCATAGTGACCTTTGACCTTTTGGATATTAAATGTCATCACTTCATCATTTTATTCTATTGAAAATTTGTGTGAGATTTTGTCATGATTAGCATATGAACTCTTGAGTTATGGTCAAAAACATGTTTTTGACCATAACTTCTGACCGCCAGAATCTAATCAGTTAAGTCCCAATGGACATTTGTGCCAAATTCAAAGAAATTCCCAATTTAGGCCTTCTTGAGATACCGTATTCACAAGAATGGACGCAAGGTCACAGTGACCTCGACCTTTGACCACCAAAATATAATGAGTGAATTGTTAAGTCCAAGTGGATGTTTGAGCCAAATTTTAAGAAGCTCCCTCAAAGCATTATTGAGATATCACGTGAATGAGAATGGAAGGGATGAACGCACAGATGTATCTACATATGAACAAATGGACGGACAATCTGAAAACATAATGTCCCTGGCATAAAAATATAGCCATGTGACAACATCTAAACAAGGATGATCTGATTCACACATATTTGTAAGCACATACACGTTTACTAAGAAAATGTTATAAAGTGGCAGACAGCAGGAAGCTGCATGAAAAATGAATTAATAACATATATCTACAGTAAATACATAGACTACCCTGAGGCCATTCAACATTTTGCATACATAACAGCAAAAGGAGATGACTGAAGAAAAATGACTCTACATGGTATACATTGAATGAATATACAGTTAATGGCTATAGCAGAAAACATGCAGAAAAATCATAAATAATGTCACAAATAAGGTTAGATTTGTTTGTGAAATCATTACCTTTCTTTCAAAGCAGAATTGCTACAGTCGTGGATGAAAACCTTGCATCTCTAATATTTGATCTTTTATGAAACAGAGTGCACAGCAACAGAGACACATTAAATACAATGAGGTTCCCACAGAAACTCTGATAATATTTCAAATACTGATTAAATACAAACATATATTCTGAATCCTGCTAACCCTACATGCAAAGCAATTCAAAGAAATCAGTGAAGAGTGGGACATTTTGAGCTCAATGCTCAACACTGGCTGTGCGAGGTGTAGACAGAAGCTGAGAGGTGAGAGGGATGCAGCAAAAGGCAGGTGGAATAAAGTGACCCGGGGGCTCGAAGAGAGGGGGGTGATAATAAGGAATCCATGTGACTGACTCAGAGTGATGGGCTTACCTGGCCATGAATATTTCAGACAGCAGTGAGGTGTGTTATTACAGCTCAGTGGGAGCACTCACAACATGGGGCAAGACATGTGCCATCACAAGATAGGACCGAGCACAAACACACACACACACAAACAATGCAATTTCCCGCATTCAGAAAGAGCACGTTGCAAATTGCTCATTCATGTTGAATACCTGAATAGCAAGATGTTTTTATCAACAAACTAACAACAGCATCTTCCACTGACATGCTCCCTTGAATCAATATAGCAACTAATCAATAAGCAGGGAAAGGTTTACACGCTATGGGAAGACTGGCTCTGCGAGTGGAGAGAGTAAAATAAATCCATGTGCAGCATTTTACTTGAGTTGGAACAGTCCCACATGCCAAGAAGACGATTAAATAAATATTCTGTTTACATGGACTGGGTGCCCAGGGGTCTGCAAACTAGTACAGCAAAGCAGCTTCACTCAGCCAGCTAACAATCCAGTGCCTCTGGCCATTCTTATATACTCCCTCCATTATTTCACCAGCGTCTGCCTCTCAAGCCACCATCTCTTTTACAAAACACTGTCTGGAGATGAGACTGTCATAGAGTACTATGATGGGGAGGCATGCGCTGGTTTGGAGTACCCTAAAAACTGTTGAGAAATGCACTTTGAATATATCCAGGATAGTGGGAGTATTATTGTATATGTAGGCTTCACATCAAATGCTTGCAGCACAAATAGTATACAGCACATAGATAAGGATGGAGCTTGAATGACAGTAACAGCTAGGCACAAATAGCAGTAAATTCAGGCTGTGGAAGGTTGCCGTAATTCAAAGCAGCAAACTGAACAAATAAATATTAAAATGCTATAGAACTACTGTGAAAACATGAATAATGATTACCACTGTAAGCTGAGTTTTCTCTTAATTACAGTATACTAGATATTCAGAGACAAATTCTCCTGATGGTGACTTCCAACATCCTCCAACATGGACACCTGAGAACGACAAAGTCGCAAGCAGGGAACAGCCAGTCTTATGCATTATACATTATCCCTTAGTTATTCATCAGAAAGGACGCGTATTAACCTGTACGCAACCCAGAGAGCACCATTAATATTCAGCAGATAGCTGTTTGAACAGGTCCAAAAATAAACGGTGTGACTCGTATATGCGTGTGACTGGTAATTAAGATATGTGAGCCTGCAGCCACACATGTGATCGCAAAAGTAAGCAATTCAGCATACAACCTTCTTGCACTGAATTTGTATCTGTGTTTGAAACTTGTCACCAATATCCCTTTAAATTGTAATCAGATGTATTAGATTTTTAATTGGAGTCCATCCGTTTATCATTGAATACATGTTTAGTTGTAGTAACAGAACTTAATATATTGAATATATTGTGTAGAGGCAAGCTGGGAAAACCAGTTGAAAACTTGACTCATTTATGCCTTGATATAATGTGACTGTATAATAGTTTCATTCCTTAACATTTTTCTTCAAAAGCCTATAAAAAGTGAAACAATTTTTTTTGAACATAGAATTTTTCATTCCTGAATATCTTAAGTCAGCCTTCTTCACAGTTTTTCAGACCAAGGACACCACCTCTACATATATTATATAAAACTGAGTTGGATATTAAACAAGGCCTACAATTACATTAATGGCAGCTGAAAGTGCCATGTATAAACATTCCTTTCTAAGGTGCATACAATACTAAGTTATTGAAATAATAATTACGGATGTGTTTTGGATGTACATTTGGAAGGCACATTATTTTAGTGGAGGATTCTTGGGTAATATTAGCCTAGTGTTGTCAGTGTTGTGTACTGTAAATGAAATTGATTTTCTTTTTTTAATCTTATATGAATTGGCAAATTCATATTTACTAATGATATTTTTGAACTAATTGAAAACAACATTTAAGAAAAACCTTTCAAAAAAATTATCAGACCATAATGTGGTGGCCGCCCCTGCAGTAACTCTGAGGACACCATATGGGTGACAACCCCCTGTTGAAGACCAGTGTTGTAAGTGATTATCACCAAAGCGCTGTACATTTTTAAACTGTCTGTGTCATTTTTCTTGTATTATTTAACCCGGTCTCACTTCAAATGAAATACAGCACTTGGACAGTGACTTGCTGGATGAGAAACCGACAAACAAAGCTGTCCTTTCATGTCGGCATGATATGCAGCTGGTCGCTGTTATAGTTTAACGGAACTTGGCAGCATCCGGGGGAAACACAGCGGGACAAAAACCAAAGTTAAAGCGGCAAAAGTCCAAGTGGTGCGGGCGGTAGGGGTGGTGCATGGGTCCAACTTTCACCTAGGGGAGCAGTGTTCTTTTTTCCTAAAACCACCAACCACATGCTTATGTTATTGTTAGTTGTTGTACTGACATAGTGAATTTATTTTGAAAGATACTGTATGTAAACTGTAAATTTCCTGTGAAAACGGAAGTGCATTTGAAATCAGACAATGCATGTAACAGGCTGAGGTTGACATGGTGTCCCATCAACAACCAACGCACCCTTGGTATATCTAGTGCTGTGGGTGTGCATGCCCATAAATGTCTCAAACACAGAAAATAAGAAAATGGCAGAGTCTCTACAGAAAAATACACCACCACACACTTCTAGTGCGTCATAAGTTACGACTGAAAGGGATTACTTCTGTGTGGGTCTATATGTTGTTTCTTAGGAAAATCCTGCATAGTGTATCATTAATAAATGATAAGTTTACAGGTGATAAACAAATAAAAAAAATGAATCCATAGAAATTCAGCAAAAGGAGGCCATTTAATGACAATCAAAATTTGTGGCTATTTATGTATGATACATATAGAAATAACCATCAATGAATACAAAAAAAAGTCCAGGCTTTGCAATCTAAATTGGATAATCATCATTTGTGTTGGTGCTGATGCAGTGGGCGGTTAAATGCTGTTTGATGGCATCTTGATGTTATTTGTTGAGGGATGCAGTGTCTGGGAGTGTTCTCAGTCAGACCAGGGACTCCAGTGAATTATCATCTATCCAAACCTTCGGAGCCAATGCCCCCTTTTAGCATGTAATACATTTCTGTGGTCAGCTCTGTCACACACACACACATGAAGTGATACTGTACTAGAGAGATGATAAATCAGTAGATAAGTTGGAGCTGATATTGCTGCTGCAGCTATTTGTGTTCTCATAGATGTTACAGAAATATTTATATGTCTCTGGAAAGTCCAAACTCAATATTTTACCCAGCCAGTTTAATTATTCACTGCATTTCAGGGAGAGCAAAATGATAGTGAGAATCCTGCCAGTGCAACAGAGCTGGGGAAAAAAAAAGTTAATGAAGCTCACCTTTCTGGTAGAAATGCAATTCTACGGCTGATTCAGTGAGCTTTTGAATCATGCTGGCAGGCACAGAACTCGTTGGTTTGAGACTGGGGAGAGATCCTCGGAGGAAGCCGCCGTCTTTGCTAGCATGAATAGCACCTGTAAAATAGCCAAGCAGGTGTACAATCAACCTGTGTGGAGTGTTCTCACAGAGCAAATTTTTACACCTGCCAGAATGTAATTTTGGAGGAGCAGCAGGATGCCTTCCACTTTATACACAAATCACACTGGCTTTGTGTCTGGGCAGGTGTGTGTGTGTGTGTGTGT
The DNA here is from genome assembly GCA_029783705.1 of Chaetodon striatus. NCBI lineage: Eukaryota > Metazoa > Chordata > Actinopteri > Chaetodontiformes > Chaetodontidae > Chaetodon > Chaetodon striatus. The sequence goes on from JAPZEB010000006.1 coordinate 10,467,150, forward strand.
GTGTGTGTGTGTGTGTGTGTGTGTGTGTGTGTGGAATGCAGACTGCCACCAGAGGCTAGATTTACTGGCGGAAGCACACTGCCAAGAACAGGAGTGGTCAGATTAATCACTTGTCTCCGTGTGTGTGTGTTTGTGTGTGTGTGTGTGTGTGTGCATTTATAGTGTGGAGTTTCCCATTAGATGCATAGAGGCTACTGAACAGTATTAAATTTTACCTTGTGTTTGGATATTTTGTTGGTTTAGGGACTGAAATGAATGTACTGTTCATTCGTTAACGTTTCACAGTCAAACTAAAACTAGACGACACTTGACTTTTGGCATCGCTGCCGATGTTATCAGTCCATTAACTGCCCTTAATTAGTGGTTATCAGACTCATAGATGTGGGTCAGAGAAGTGTGCTACACCCACTAAAGGTTCCAAACACAGTCATCTTTATTTTTGAAGCGGTGACGGAGAAAATCAGGAGATGTAACTTTATTTCAAAGAGCGCGAAAGTCCATGCTGGGAGGCAGTTAGGACAGTGGGCGGATCAAACAAACACAGTACTCTCAACCAGAGGCCCTCCGCTTTTTCCAATTTGTGCCTCCTCAACTCCTCTGCTCGCGTCTCCTGTGGGCGGAGCGAAGACGAGAGGGGAGGAGTCTTGTGTGAAACCAAAAGTCAGTGTCGAGTTTTTTAAAATAATTATTTCATGTGACAAACATCACGCAGCGTTAAGTTAGTAACAAACGTTCTTATTTTAAACCCAACCATGATGTTTTTCTAAACCTAACCACGTAGTAATGGCGCCCGACCCTAAAGAAAGTGAAAGTGAAACCTAATGAAAGTTCTCCCAATGCCTGCAGGCTGAGCTGATAACGGTGCTCTCGACCTACTCGTCAGTGTAGGAGGACCCTCGTTACCCAGATCTATGTCACTGTTAACCTCTAATAACACCTGTGTAATCATCAGATAACATTCGAAATAGGTGCTTTTGGATAATGGAGCTGAATTAAGGATGGGACTTTTGTTTTCCTGCTTCTTTGCTTCATTTGCCACTCTGCTTTGTGCTTTAGCTTCAGGCTCAATGTGCACATTTCCTGCTCTCGTAATAAAAAGTGCCATTTTCAGTATTTTGCTCCGGCTGAATGATGTCATTTCATTCACAAACATGCGTGATAACACTTATGCTGTGTTTATGAGAGCTGAAGGAAGATTTGGAAGGACAAAACAACACAACCACAGAAACTGAGGTTTGAGCACCAAGTTAAAACTGAAAATTCACCAAAAATTGAAGTAAGTTCAGACGGAGCAACGAGCAGCAGAGCTGAGGCAGCAGGCAGAGTACAGTTAAAGTGTGTGTGGTATGTGGGTGTGGTGGAGAAAAAATGACTACATACTGTAGTTATCCATCCACTGCGTATGTGTGTGTGTGTGTGTGTGTGTGTGTGTGTGCGCGTGTGTGTGTGTGTGTGTGTGTGTGTGTGTGTGATGAGCAGTATATTTTGCTGGATCACTTGAACACTCTGATTCCACCCACAGTCACACCTGTGGTAACAGGAAATTTGATGGATTTGCCAAAGATGTGGAGATACAAGACTCTCTGTTTGACCTCTCCTCTCCTCTCTCTCAGTTTCATTCAATTCAACAAACTTTATTAACATGACATTTAACATGTGTTGCCAAAGCACAAATACACTTTAATAGGCAGTGAACAAAATTTACAACTGATTACACAAATGACAACAGAGCAAACAGGTCATTAAATTAGTGAGCAAAATAGAAAATATTATATTTACAGTACATATGAAGACAAACATATATACATACAAATCTCATATGTCTCATATATGTTCACCTACAAACACATGTTGTATGTGTTTGTGTGTGAAAACAAACTAAAAATAGAGTAGAGGGGTAATAAGAATAAACTCTGGCTTTATGTGGTGTTTTTGTCGTCGTCATAGTTACTTGGCTACAGATCAATGAAGACACAGTTAACAACAACATATTATTGTATATTGTATACAGCTGCTACACAGTCCCTTCTTTATACCGCCTTTATATTTTTACACAGAACCAAATAATGGCGGCATCGTGTCGCTCCAGTGTGTGATGTCAGACAGCATGCTGGCATTGTGGAATAAAATGGGCGTGATGTTTAATACAACAGCGTCGGCCTCTAGAGTGACATATAACATACGTGTCAGCATATAAACAACATATTATAAACAATAACAATGACATCACATGTCAATAACAATCATTTAGCGTCCCTGTTATGTGGCGGCTGAACTGGTCCTCTGCTCGGAGGGTAAGGAGCTCCTGGACCTCGTTGTTTTCACTATTAGCCGACATTATCGGCTGCTGTTCTTTTCTTTGAGTTACCTGCTAACTGCTAACAGTTACTTTTTAAAATCTTTCATGGTGGGTCGCCTGCATAACACATTGTCAAATGTCACACCCGTCCTGCCCATGGTCCCGTCCTGTTGGCTGTCCTGTTCATACAGACGTCGTTCTGGTGCTGTTACTACCTACAGTGCCGACTTAACGGTGAGAAAACTCTGTCCCCCCGTTCTGCGATCATACCTTACATAAAGAACAGCGAGGCGGCATAACAGCGTTAAATTCCCGCTAGGAAGAGGCGGTGTAAACAAGCTTTTGTTCAGCACTTTGGTGCAAAACCTGTTCCTCTTTTTAAAGTGCTGTCTAAATGACAAACTTGAAACTTTGAAATGTGCATAAATAGATGGATTGAAACTTCCTAATTTCTCAGTGTGGACAGAAGTAAGATTCATAGTTCAAGATTCAAGCTGGACACTTTGTCTGTCTCTGTCTTTGTCCGTCTTGTGCTGGTGTCTTTTTGCCTGACCACACTGACCACAGTGTGTCTTCTCCTTTTAAATCATCTGTCCTGTCTCCGACTCAAATTTTCTACATACTCTGAAAACACACAGTGAAATCCATCTGTCCGTAACCCTTCAGTCTCCACCTCGTGTGATGATGCTGAGATCACAGGAGCAGAGTCACATGATCTCTGACCTTCATCTCTCTCATGTTGGTAATATTGGTGCAGAAACTGAATCTGGATGATAATAAATGAAGAATAGTTTTGAACTAACTGATCATGTTTGTGATCAGCTGTTATATGGTTGTTGTTTTTTTGTCCCTGCTGCTGTTGAGACTCTGGCTCGGGCTCACGGCGGTGGCCGTGTTGTCGGCTGTTTGGAGCCGTGATTACAGGACTGCAGCAACAGTTTACGTACAGTTGAGAGTTTACTAGTGTGGGCGACAGAGCAAGATAGCAGGAGCAAGACAGACAGACAGACAGACAGACAGAGAGTGGGGGGGCAGAGGGAACTGACACTGAAGCGTGAAAGTAAAGAGGGAGTAACTGTGTGATTATACAGTAGAGGATGTTTATTACCTGGGTGTGTGTTTGTATGTGTGTAAATGTGTACGTGACCTCCCCAACACCCCGTCTCCATGGCGATGGGAATGCCATCAGTGTTACAACTTCAGTTTGACTGAAGAAGGAAACAGTCGGCGTCTGATTGTTGTGTTTGTGTGAATGAAAATGTTAAATTAATGAC
>JAPZEB010000006.1:10483593-10500839 GCA_029783705.1 Chaetodon striatus
GTTAGCACAAATTAACACTCTTGACAAAGATAAAGAAGCTATATCTCAGAGCAAAAACTCAATACAGTTGAGGACCTTTATTTTATTTCTGTGAATATTTATCACAGTGAATCATGTCATTGATATTAGCGCCACAGTTTGATGATCCGGTGAAGTCACTGTTCACTGAATTAAAAACATCTGACACATTTAATTTTGTTGTGCAGGACGTGATAATTATCAGGAACATTTGTGCATTCTACCGACAAAATATCTCAACCACCAAAGGTTGTTTTTTATGTTGAATTTCTGTTATGTATGATTACACTGTACAGCATGCCATAGACTGAGATGTCATTACCACCTGACAACACTGATATGTACATGGTCTACAACAGCCGTCTAGATCTAGTATAGATTGCACCAGAACTGTGTCATTTTCACTCTGCACATGACAAGATTCAGTGACACAAAACCAGTCGAGAGCCAAATGGCCACTAGGCTTTTGTGTTAGTTTAAATAAATCCCACTTTGGAGAGGAATATGTTCCTCTGGACTTTGATGCAGTGCAATATCCTGGGGTTTGAATAAAGTGACTCCAAACACACCAATGACTTCCATCTGCTCAGTGAGTTATGCTTGTAAATTCTGCAATTAGATGCATAGTTAATTCCTGCTATCTATCCCTTTATAGCTCGTGAGTTTGGTGGCAAAGACCACCAAGCTGTCAAGCGCTGGCACCAAGTCGAGAACATTTTATCTCTCAGCGCGATGACTCGTACAGTGACAGAGCTGAAGAATTTATTAAGTGTCTGGTAAAGTCACCATGCTGCACACTTACTCTCAAACTTCACTCATTTTCTTTGTGATTAAAAAACCTCAGCATTCTTAAGGATGAATTAGTTTCAGCTTTAATCAAGAAAATATACTTGCAGTGCATGAGATTGCCAAGAGAATGTCTAAAATAATTAGTAACAGGCACATGAGGTATCATTGGGACAGGGACGAGCTCCTGCGCAGAATGTGATGACTATGAAGTGGAATTGGCAGTCGCTCTCAGGAAGCAACATGACCTCATGGTTGGAAGTGGGATCTTGAGATTCAAGGATCATTAGAAATAGACTTTCATACATGAATGTAGCTGTAGGGGAAAATCGGGAACAGTACAGTAACTTAAGAGCAACTCGATAAAAAAAAAAAAAATCTGCCAGAAAATGGGAATCTGGTCCTTGGCATATTTCTTTCTCCTTCCCTCCCGTGGACTGCCTCTTCTACAGAGTTTAAGGGCTATTCAGCAATCCATCACTCCATTGATCAGCGCAAGAGAGAGGTGCAAGTGCAGCAGCAGACTCCTGCACAAGTCTCTGTCACCACCCCCACCCATCTCAATCCTCCCATCTGTTTGGCTACAAATTAACATGGACAATAAAGCTGCATTTTCACAATAGTGACGAGCTAACGAGAAAAGAGATCCAAGAGATGCAAAATACTGTTGCAGTAAAACTGCTTTGTCACGGGCCATTTGGGCTTGAAAATAAAGCTTTTTAGCTACAGAAATGTGACACATATTCTCCCTCTCAGCATTGTTCTTCATCACTTAGCAGCTGAAAACAAAAGTAGGCCAAACAGTAGGAGGATTTTGAAATTCTAACAGGTGGGTAGGCGTTTGAAATCTGAGAGTAATCAGGTTTGATTAAAAGCCATAGATCTCAGCACATGGTGAAGCAAACACTAATGGCCATAAATATGCACAAAGCATATATGTGGAATATTTTGGTTATTTTGTGCAGATAAAATGTATTTTCCCTTTATTTTCATAATTATTTTTTTTTAATTAATCTACCATCAGGCACAGTGTGCATTGATCAACATTACTGTAAATGTGCCAGTCCTAGTCAAAGGTCCAATTTTCAACTGTTGTCCTTGTGCCTAATTTTAAATTGGCCATTAAAACAGCAAAATTAAACATACAGCAATAAAATTAGAAGCAGAGAAAGCAACATATAAACAGTTAAGAAAGGTACAAAGCTTATAGAAGTATGGCAGCATCATGGAAAGTTAGACATGCAAAAAGCAGGCAATAATACAAAGCAATGTTCAAGGAACAGTGTGTAAGTTTTAGGGGGATTTCGTGGCATCTAGTGATAACGACTACAGATTGCAACCAGCTCAAACTTCTCCTAGTTAACATTCCTTAAGTGTTTATTGTTCAGGAGGTTTGTACTGGGAGCCAAATTATCCACAAGAAACGAGCCATAAATGAAACAGTCTCACATTACAAATCAGTGTTTTTCCAACACTGTCTGACACGTCACAGACAGACTGCTTTTTCAGCGCCTGCTAATGTGTGCTCACCTTTTTCTGATGTAACAGAAGAGGTAGAGGTTTTCACTGGGAGCCGGATTTACCGCAGAGGTCTCTTCCTCTTAAAAACAAGTGGATCAGATGATTTAAACCAGCAAAAACACTGAATAAAGTCGTTTCATGTTACAAGTCTATGTTTCTCCAACACTGTTCAGCTTGTCAGAAACAGGCTGCTAGCCTAGCGTCTGCTAATGTGTGCTCACCTTTTTTCTCTGATAAGATCCAGACACATTCAACATAGTTTGAATCATATTTGAAGGACAGGAAATACTTTGTCCTGATCAGTAATTACACATCTGACTGTACAAAAATTATGCAACGAAAAGTTCCCCAAGGTTCTGTTCTTGGGCCTCTTCTCTTTAAAAGTTTAAGCATGTAAGATTTAGGGGGATTTAGTGGCATCAAGAAGTGAGGATTGTAGATTGTAACCAGCTGAAACTGTTTCCTCAACACTGTTCAGCTTGTTGGAAACAGGCTGCTAGCCTAGCACCTGCTAATGTGTGCTCCCTTTTTTTTCTCTTATGTCTTTACCAGGAGCTGAATTATCTGCAGAGGTCTCTACCTCTGCAAAACAAACAGGTCCCGTGATTTATACTAGTGATATCACTGAATAAAGCCGTTTCACGTTAAAAAAAAATCAGTGTTTTGTGATGCTGTTGATCGTGGAACAGCTGCTATACAGTAACTGATGTAAAAAAACAAAACATGAATGGCCCTTTCTTGAGCCAGTGTTTGGTGTGTCTATTCTAGGCTTCTGTAGAAACATGGCAGTTCAACATGGTGGACTCCACGGACATGGACCCATTCCCTATGTAGATATCAATGGCAATTTCTGTTATGAAAACACAGCATCCTTATCTTCAGGTACATGAAAGGAAAACATACTTATTGCATTGTAATCCAATTCTGCCAATATATCCGTTAAAACCCTACACACTGTCATGCTGAAGAGATTATTTACTGCACTCTTGGAACACTCGGCTTCCAGGATGCCCCTTCTTCCTGTCTCTACATCTACAGCTTTTTGAGTTTGCAGGGCTAAAAACACAATAGTAATGGAAGGTGAAAGACAACAGAAATGAAATCACACCACAGTGCGAAAGCAAGTGCTTTAGGCGTTTGTGAAACAGGTAAATGATCTTTCCAACACTTTCCCACTGAGAGAAGCTGGGAGGAAGGACCATTTGCGCCCCTTTCAAATCCCTCAGATGTACTGGACTGCTGTAGAGTAAGTCTTCATTTCCCCCCTTGGCCACAAACACACACTCACACACACATACACACACCAGCGACAGGGGCAGCAACTCTCCTTTGGCAGGGACACTAAGCACTGAACAGCTCTGAGCACAGCAGGAGACTTTGGCCACCTGCATACTGTGGAGTGGAGATAGAGAGACAAATCCAAGACTGAAATTGGTGATAGACACTACAACATTTCCTTTTTCCACTCCAAGGATTTCAGCAATTTGTTTTCAAGGTTTAAACTGTGCTTAGGTATGAGGAGCAGCATAAAACAAAATAAATCAAAGACTTCACATTGCTGTGGGTACTAAAACTGATTCACTTTTATGGCACAGGAAGAGAAAAAAATGCTTTTATTGTTCCCCAGGCCCGGCAAAGACCTATGCAAAATGTAAACAATGTTTGAGCCTACCTTTGAGCCTTGTTACAAGGGCCAACTACTGTGCAGTGTTCATTAGAGTGGAAATGATATGTGCAAACAAAGAGAGGCTCCCAAGCAGCACACTCTGCTGCGTCTTTTCATCTCAGAATTGCAAATGAATGCAGCCTCCTCACCTGGTCCCTGCAGGCAGTGTCCCAGTGCCTCCAATCAGCGCTTTATTGACAGCAGGCATCCAGCAGAAAACTGGGAGCGCTAATAGTAGAAGATGATGCCTGATAAACACGTCCTCCCCTCTAACTGCTTATCCCCCCACATATTTTACTGCCTGGCAGGGTGGCCTCTAACCAAGGTCAAAATGTGGAGCTGCTAGGCGAGCGGAGCTGCTTATGCCAAAAAAATAAAAATAAAAAATGGAACACAGTTTTGTTTAAGAGTCAGTTCTGACTCAGTTTGGCTGTTCTCCATCTGCTTTGTAATTTTAAAAGGTTCTTTGTCCGTACTGGCACAGAATTTTGTTGGAGGAGACAAGTGGTTTCTATGAATACATCAAGAAAAGTACAAAATTTCAGTGAAATTCCAGATGAAATGTAAAAGATGTGAAGGACCAACATACTCAGATGTTCAACTGAATAAGCAAATGAACCATACAAAGTATGCAGTATTGTCGAAGGTATACCATACAGAATTGTCTGCTATTGTTACCAAACACCCTCACCAGCGAAAGTGAAAGTAAAAGTCAAGATTCACTTTCATTTCATGTTTCATCCTGCTGTATTTGCATTTTTTCTTTTTCTTTTTTATTTATTTATTTATTTATTTATTTATTTATTTATTTTTCTGCACTGTATCTCATGGATACCTGCTGCTTATGGTCTGGCACCTGGCTGCTACCTTTTTATTAAGCCCCGACCTCACTTGAGCACTGTAGGGACTCAAGCCCAAAAACCTCTATAACACAGAAAATAAGAAGAAAACTAGAGTAACTGCTGGTTGGACGCTCCGTGAATCAGTCAAGTTGTGGCTAACATCCATACCTGTTCAGAGTTACACGTAGCCATGACAGTTGACAATGCTTCATATATGGATGTTGCTGCAAAAAAGCTGCATATTCTAAAATGCTTCACACACATCTTCAATCCGGCAGCAGAGGAAATCTACACAATCGAAACTGTTTCAAGGTGTACACCCAAGATTAGTGTCACAAATTCAGTCTCAGACCAAAAATCTTCCCTTCTGTTCCTGAGTAATGGTGTTAAATTATGGCCAGAAAAAAAAAAAAGCAAAATATTACGATGTCACAGTGAAACTGACCTTTGACCTTTTGGACAGAAAATGTCATCACCTCATCATTTCATCCTAGTGGACATTTTTGTGAAATTTTGTCACAATAAGCATGGGAATTCTTGAGGTCTGGCCAAAAGCATATTTTGTGAGGTCACAGTGACCTCGACCTTTGATCACCAAATTTTAATCATTTCACTCTTGAGACCAAAAGCACGTTTTTAAAATTTGAGGAAATACTCTTAAGGCCTTCCTGAGATATTGCGTTAATGAGAATGAGATAGACACAGGTCATATTGACCTTCGACCACCAAATTTGTATTATTTCATCACTGAGTCTAAGTGGACGTTAAAGTCAAATTTGAGGTAATTCCTTTGAGGCCTTCTTGAGCTGTTCATGGACTGAGATGGACTCAAGGTGACCACTAAATTCTAATCATTGCATCACTGAGTGTGTGCCAAATTTGAAGAAACTCCGTTAAGGTATTCCTGAGATATTGCAATCATGAGAATGGGACGGATGGACAGACGGATGGACAACCCGAATACATATTGCTTCCGGCCTCGGCCATCACCGGAGGCATAATATGGAAATACAGGCAGAGGGCAGAGTCTTTGCAGAAAAATACACCACCACACATTTCTTGCGGGTCATAAGTGATGATTGATACTTTTGTATGTGTCCATACATTGTTTTTCAGGAAAAAATCCTGCATTCTACTGGCATTCTACATTATTGTATAAGGCATCTCTATCCTCGGAGGTGCAGCATTAGACTTCCAGTGCAGCAAACGTCTGTGGCCAAACCATTCTGTCTAAATAACAGGGAGGGTGGCACGGTAAACACAGACTTGCTTGGCTTTGTCGAGCTAATGACTTCCTGCTCCAGTGGCTTGTGAAACAGTGTTAGAGCCAAAATAAGTAAAATCGGGAGCAGAATTTAATCTGTCACTCAATGGAAAGCCTTTAAGCAGAAACATGCAGCCACCCAGAGGGTGCACGCAAGTGAAGTGAAATTACAGCAAAAGCTCCCTGGCACAGAGTGAAGCGCCGGAACAGGTTGTGTATAGGAATGAGGACTACAGATTGGTTGGATAAATAGGGGATTCTTTAAAGCAAAACACGCTGAGTGTGAATGTCAACCAAGGTGGTAATCTAAAACCATCAATCCCTTTGAAATCTAGGTAAGCTGCACCTATGTAGAATAGAGATTGATGTAGGGAGGAAGACTGCGCTTGCTCTCGGTTTTTGATCTTTCCTGAATTCGCCCCGAGCTTGGTTTTGAACCGTGGAGCTGTGCGGCGCTCATTTTAACAATCCATGTGTTGCGAGGTAGTGCGAGAAATTCACTCTTCCAAACGGCTCGGAATTAATCATTTCAATGAATTGTTTGTTTCCTCTGTACTCTCCTGGGAAAAGTGGATGGGTATGATGAGAAGTTACTCTGGGGTGGATGAGCTAAAATTAATCAAACACATCAATGGCTTGTTTTTGCTAAAAACCGTCCTGCCTCCTTTCTAACCTCCTTTTCTCCAACTGTTTTCTGACAGCGGTGAATTTGAAACAAAACTGCATCCGATTTATACCTCTGTGCAATTACAGCAAGCCAACATTGATTCTGTAAACAAACAGCTGAATTTATTTACTAAAAAAAACTCCAAAATCACTCGTATCACAAATGATCTGTTCAATAATGAAAATAGACGAGGCTTTTCAAAAGATATGATGAAGTGTACAAACTTTTTAAAACATAAATGTGTAATGCCAGCAACTCCAACATAGAGGCAATGAAACTTAAAATATTTTTTTTTTCATTTAACAAGTCTATTCTGAATCACTGACATCAAAGTTTCCCGTGTTCCACATTAATATTCATGTGTGAAGCAAAGAAAAAAAAAAGGAGAAAATAAGACATGAAATGCAGATTAGCCTCTTCTGAGAAGATATGCAAATAGCAAGCCAGACACTTGGAGCTTTTCTTTTGCACACGAGCAGACAGTCCACATGCACATATACTCTATATGCTTTTATATTCAAATCTACCTACACATAATTTAAATAGAGTTTGAAATTCACAAGGTCACAATCATCTGAGGATATCATTATAATTCTGTAAGGCCGAATACTGAAATAACCAGCGGGTTTCCTGCGTGTCTGAACAGCAATAAATCAAATAAAGAGATTGAAATATAAGAACAGGCTGGCTTTAATTTAGGTGTATTTTTTGCAGTATTATGAGGTAATACAGAGTACATGGTTGGCTTATGGAGTGAAAATGAACAGGAGTCTGACATGGAAAACCCTCCCAGAACTTCAACATCGCAGTCCTTTTTGATATCAAAATGCACACAGCCTGGGAATAACTCAGTATAATAATATAAGATTTGCTCATGGGTGGTCATGGACAAATAACCTCTAAAAGTCCCAACCCCAAATTTTCTCACATGCAAAATATCACCAATTTAATGAGCATAGTCTTTGGCACCTTAAAATCGGGAGACCACGTTGTACTGCAAAGGATGGAATTATTTTACTGCTTAATGCAATATGGCCAAAATATCCCTCAGTTCAAGACAATCTGCACTGTGAACATTTAACATAAATATGTAATTTAAACATCGAAATGGACTTCATTATAGAGGAATATTATTCTTGAGAATTCAACATTAACAGGAGCTTTAATTTAATATATACAGGAGAAATCCAGTGTTGGTGAAAAGTAAGAAACACCACACCTCTCTGCATCTGTAAGGTATCTACAGCTCTACACAAAACTCCTTTATTTTAGCAAACAAATCTATTCCCTTTGAACCTTAAGAAATATGACACAAGTGGACAAAAGCATGACTGAGCCTCAAAGGAGCCAAACCAAAAGTATTATGGCATAAAAAGATGCGAATAAATCAGGAATATGACATAAACCTTATCTTAATAAAATACTTCTTTCACTACAAAAATCTTACTTCATCTGAATATCATGTTCATGTAAAGGCTTTGATTCCACATGTAATATTATGTATCTATGGTCACTATATATACACTCTTAGATCAGACTTTGCTTTAAATCCAGCAATGCAAAAATATGTATCACATCCAACAGCTTAGGTCGAATAGAAATATCTTTTCTAAAATGATTTTTACTTTGATGTCAGCCATCATGACCTAGCATCACTTTGTTCAGATGATGGATATCACAACTTGGAACAAGAGCCACATGTAAACTTACAGCGAGATAATTAATTGCAAATGGGTTAATTCCTCCCAACGCGCTCGTCCACATTAATGGGGAGGAGATAAGAACAGTCTTAATGGCTGGTCAGACCTTCTCAGAGAAGTGTAGCCAGAGCGGGCTTATCTAAATCCTCTTGGCAGAGCTATCTGAATAGTCAGAGGAGAGTGCAGAGGGGAGCTTAAATTTGCCTGAAAAGCAGCTCTTATGAATAAAGCAGCGCCAGGAAGTTCTCCTGAACTTTACTGTTCTTTATTAACTAACTTATTCACAGCCCAGTCACTAGAAAAAAAGTTGGCATTGTACATTTCTGCAAACCAAATATATGTTACATTTGTTTCAAACTTATCATATCAGTGTGTCTATACTGACATAGTGTTTGAGCTGACTTCGTCATCTGTAGGTGAAGAGGATGGCGGATGGCATGTCACCTAAGTGAGATGCCTGCCAACCTGCCTACCACTGCAGAACACTCTTTGAGACCAACAAACAAAAATAAGGTGAGTAATTGCTGTGTTTCCAGCAGCTTTTTAGACACTAAACATGAGTGATTTTTAGCGATCGTGGCTATTTTTCCATTAGGAATAGTGCCATGACAAGTGGTTGTTTTTTTTCCCCAAGACATCACTGCTTTTCCAGCAGGGACTGTGCCACCAAAACAGGTCTTTGATGTCAAAGCATGATCTTTTCGCAACCATAATTAAGTCTTTTTGGCACCTAAAAATAATAACATACAAATGTACGTGGTTTGCTGAGACATAAATTGCCAACATTTTTTTTCCTTGTGATTTGGTTGCTTATTCAATATGTTGTGTTAAATAGAACAGAAAAAGCATACATTAACCAAAGAAGCAACATGACTTCATAATGTGAATGAGTGCGCCATAATAAGTAAAATATAATGAAACACCCAGGCTAAGCTATCTGAAAACAATGTTCCTCTGGAAGCAGCTGGCCTCTCTTGCTGGCTGAGAAGTGGTAGTAGAGTTGTAAAGGATGGTTCGTGTCCCTCCTGTGTGTTTGATGTCACTGATGGGATAAGGTGACCTGAGTTTGGGTTACGATGCGCTCTCTGCCACCGTGCCTTCGCTGTCGCTCTGCCTCAGCGACTGCCTGCTGGAGTCTCTGTCCACTTCATCCTCTTCATCAGATCTGCCAAGACTCAGGTGTCTGCCGCACACAGGAGGGCTACAGGGGTCAACACACACACAGACACACCATTATATCATTACTTGGCTACTTACAGTAGACACAAAACTGAAAGGTGTAAAGGAGAAAAAAAGGTTGTCATAAAAAAATACGGCATGGGAAACCACAAGCAATTTAGGCTGCAAGATTACATTCTTCCCCAGGCAGTAAACAACACATCCCTGGAGGTGTGCATAGCATATGTGCACATTGTTATCATGGAAGCTTTTTTAAATTTTAATTAGGATCAACACGTCCTGAATGCATCACAAGTATTCTTGGTCCACCGGTCCTAGATGAAACAGTGTTACCAAGAATTACCCACAAAAATAATAACAAAAATTCTCTTCTTTTAACACCATAAATAACCTACAGGAAAGGCATGCATGAGCACAGTGACATACTGTTCATATTAGTAAATAGTATGTGCAGTTCATGCAGTAAATGTCCGGTGTCAGCACTGATGAGCTCAGTAATTCACAGCTCAGCTAAGGAAAATATTCCATGTCGTGTATTTCATGTTTTGTCTACCTACCACACTCATTAAAGGTAATTTAGAACCACGGTCCTACATCCTTAGATTATGTTGTCATGACAACACATGGCATGACAAGCACTCAATGCATTACTTGAATACCAACTGTAGAGATTTTGTACATCCACAATGCCATGAGCACTGCTCTTTACAGTAATACACACCCAGAGGACAGCCAGTACAAAACTACCGCAACATGTCCTTTCAGTGCAATAACATTCACAGAGAACAACCAGAACTGTCCTCACTCTATTTATAATTATCCGCAACATAATACATATGAATTACGAAGTGTTAGATATCTGAAATGGGCTCAAGTACTCTGTGTTCCAGCCCTGCCATACAAACTGCTGCATGTCGACATTGCGATATGTGCGAGTTAGTCAAGACGAGTGAGACATTAGAACGAGTGCTGTGAATAAGGACTGAAATTACTCACAGGCGTGTTAATCTACAGTGAAAGTGACACTTTGTTTAAAGGAGGTGTTTTAATCATTTTTTGGGCTGAGCTGTTGTTGCCTTGTGTACTAGACAGCAGCGCTCTTGGCAAACTGGTAGCGTGGAAGCTCTCTAGTGGTGTTACAGATTAAATTTTGAACACGCTCAGAGTGCTTAAAAGAAACAGTGACTCCAAACTAAAACACTGAGTTGGATTGTAAACTGTCATTTAGTACTTCCATGACAACAGTTATATTGTTGACATGGCCACATACTGTATGTGCCAGTACAATCTTCAGTCAACCTGGCTGAATTCACCCTACAGTGATTAAAATGAGAAAGAGCCAGTGTTAAACTAGAGAGGCAAACATGTTCAAGGACAATTGGTAAAAAAAACAACAACACTCAAGCCTGCTGTCTTACATTTTTTAAATTCACACAGGAGGCAGAGACGCTCAAACTGTCAGTAAAATTACTCTCAAAATAGATAGGCTTTTGAAGCTTAGAGCTAAACTTAGCATTTTAATTATGAAGCAAAGTATTCCCATCAAGTAAATATCAACAGTCGTGTCACACCTCTTTAAACTCTCCTCAGTTAAAGCAAAAAATTTGTGTAATTTACTTTTTGCCTAACTGCCAACATCTGTTTGTGCTTGAAGACCAGCCACAGCCAGACTATCCTCTTTCAACACTATGTACTTATAACAGCATCAAACACAATGCAGGAGAAACACTGCAATCCATCTTTGGAAAATGGCAATAAGAAAGTAGCACTGCTTAACAACAGCAGCATGTGTGATGACTAGTATTCCAGTGCTTTGCTTCCGATGGACAAATAAATGTCAAAGAAAGAAAGAGAAAAGTATTTGTCAATTAATTGAAATGACATATTACAGTGTATCTCTCAATAAAATGTATCTGCAGCTGCCAGTAATGTAAACTAGAGACATAACAACTGTATGCTGCAGTAAATTGGTGATCTTTTTAAATGAGGACAAATGTTGGCAGGAGCAAAGGAAGAAAAATCGGCGGCATGCACTAATTGGCCCATGTGACTTTTGAAAAATGTAGTGACTGTAGGGCTTGTACAATACAAGTTAACATTAGTGCATCAGAGTCAGAATAAATGCAACACATTCACACACAGCAAACGAAGTTAGCCCATTCTGTGAGTAATCCCGGCTCAGTGCCATTGCCAGGCTCCTGGTTATAATCACACCAAGCATCACCTTCTACTGTCAGTCTCAGTCACTGTCAGGCTTGTAGAGGTACTTCATCACCAAGCTATCCACCTTCTTCTGCTTCTTCTTGTTTTCCTTCTTGCCACGACCTGCAGGCTCCTTCTCGTCATCATCAGATGGGTGTTTCGGGGCCCTTTTAACACTGCTGGAGCTGCGGTAGGAGATGGTCGAGTCAGAGGAAGAGGACTCGGACGACTCTGAGGAGGAGGAGGAAGAGGAATCTTCTGATTCACTTTGCTTCTTCTTAGATCTCTTCTTGGACTTCTTGCCCTTCTTCCCCTTTGAGCTCTTTTTGCTGTGACGCTCGTCTGAGGAGGAGTCGTCGGACAGGGAGACTTTGCTTTTTTTATCTTTACGGCTGCGGGAGCTGCTGGTGCTCAGAGTGCTGGTTGGCCGATTGTAGTCCAGAGCAGAGCCTGATGAGGAGCGAAGCAGGCTGGATGTGCTGCAGCCGAGCCCCTCGTCTTCTCCCCTCTTTCTACTGTCCTCACTTCCTGGCCCCTTCTTCTCCTCCGTTTCTTCATCACTTGACTCATCAAGTTTGCTGCGCTTGAACTTAATAGGTTTGAAGCTCAGCACCTCATTGATGGCAGCCTCCAATTCAGGGTCCAAGTAGTTGCGATGGGTGACTCCCTTGATGTCAGATGAATCTGGCTGATTGCCATCTGAGGAGCGTGGTTCAGCCGGGGTAGAAAAGCTGCGACTGAGGGAGCGGGGACTGTAAGATGAAAGCCCCCCTTCACTGAAAGCCACACTACGGCCATCGTCATCATCATCATCGTTATCATGCAGGCCGAATTCACTGAGGCCACAGCTGCGGGCAAGGGACAGGCGTGAGCTACTGCGCTTGTCGTCCTTCCAGGAGCTGCTGCGATGCAGCAACCGGGGGCTCGAGCGGCTCACGCTGCTGATAGTCGACTTATTATCATCATCCATGTCCAACATGCCCCTTCTGGTAGACACCCTGCTGGGAGCCACAGAGGACACCACAGAGTCTTTATCAAATTCAGGGCTGCTGCGGGAGCTCCAGCGGGAATCCAGGCCCTTCCTGGCTCTGCTGGTGGCCTCAGAATAGGCCAAGGAGATGACGGAGCCTTTATCGTCTAAGTCTTCCTGTGCCTGGCTCTTCTTCCAATCCTCCTGGAGCGCTCCAGACTTAGACTTGGCTTTGCGAATGGAGGCCTGATCTGGTGTGTCGGGCTGTTCCTTGAGAGTGCTAAATAAGGAGCTCTCATCACCTGTCCCTCCTATGGAGTCTTTCAGGTTGGAACGCTTCCTGTAGCTTAGGGAACTCATGACAGACACTGATCTGTTCTGCTCTACCTCTTTCCCATCTTTGCTTCCGTCATTCATCTTCTCCTTACCCTCTTTTACCTCCTTGGTATCTGCATTTGCTGCATATCTAAAGGGTTATGTGATAAAATTGACACCAGAGACAACCAACAGAAGACAAAAAAAAAAAAAAAAGTCAGATATCCACATAAGAAATTCTAAATTGTTGCCATCTTTAGTTGTTTGCAACATGCTTCATGTGGTAGCTGAGAGTTTTGGTACTTTGACAGAATATTACATTTGTCATTTTCATTTTGTCCTTGGGACCAGTCAAGAGTCTATTGCTGTTATGTACAGTATACACTGTAGAAAGTGAGGCAATCAACCAGCAAGGAGATCTATCTAACTGTGGCAGAGGCGTCATTAAGCAGGCGTGCCAACTGGCCACGGGCCACTTCAATAAATTTGACAGCAGCCGCTTCCCCGTTCCGCCTCCTGTCATTAGACAGATTACTGGGAGAGAGAGATGACACCTAATCATATGAAATACCCATCCTTCTGTTGCAAACTGCCCCAGGTAATCCTAGGGCCTTTTTAAGGCTGGGAATGTGGGTAGTTTTATCACTGTGGAACTGCAGGGATGTACATGGTTATCTGTCATGATGCACAAGGATGTGGGCACTAACCTGGTGCTCTTCAAGCTTCCCTCATCTGACAGCGTCTTGGTGGAGCCTTTGTTCTTCGAGAGCCATGACTTAACTCCATCCACGCGGTCCTCTACCTCAGAATCTGTTTCTGTGTCATCTCCGCTGCAAAGAAAAAGGATCAGCGAGTATTTGAGAGCAGCCTCAAAGACTCTAACACAACAAAGCAAAGAATATTCATTTTAACAAGTAATTTTTACATCTTCAAGTGCAAAACTCTTGCAATCAAGTGAGATAATTCCCTTCATTTTTAATAGAAATATAATAAATAGCTTTAATCTGCCTTGTGCAGCAATTCAGAATAAATTGAGGCAAATTTTCAAACATGAAATCACACTAAATGACTTGTTACGGGAATATTCTATGCAGTGTACCATCACAGGAATTACACAGGCAAAATAATGGTTAGTTTTCACATATCACAAGCTTTTGGTTAGTAAAGATACAGCTGTATTCATTCTTTATAACAACATGTTAGGTTAGTATGATGCAAGACAATCCAGACAGGCCACAGGTAAGCATGATTATGTGATACAATAATAACATAATCAAGGTGATTTTTCAACAGAATGTTGAGCAGACATAGATGAGCGATCTAGGCAGAGATGAAGCTGTTGGAGGCATAATTAACTTGTTTGGCTGGTTCTGGGCTGCTAGCATCTGTGTGGCATGTCACCTGCTCCTGGTGATTGTTATTGGAGTGGAGCCATGAGACAGCCCCGTGGCCCTGCACTTGACATAACAATCAATATACAGAGACCTGTGGATACCGACGAAAAAGCTTGGTAGATTCCCGCCTCGATAAGGTCAATCCTGATTCATTCCAAATCCATGGTGAATTTTCTGAATTATGCATCCCGTTGTCCTAGAAGGTTAATGTGACAGAAAATGGTGAGGAAGAGGAAAGCAGAGTGGCCTATTACCTCTAAGCCGATACTGCCACCATGGTCGAAATGCGTTTGGGAGATGCATTATGCAAAGAATTCTCAATTTTTTGAGGACACGCTGCTTTCAACCTTTGTGCTAGATACACTGTCTTTCTAGAGGTGAGGATCACAGATAGCAACAAGCTGAAAATTCTCCTAGCTAGAATCCCTTCAGTGTTTATTGTTCAGGGTTTTTTTTTAAATTATTTGCAGAGGTCTTTTCCTCTCCAAAACAAACAGACCAGGTGATTAACACTGGTAAAAAACACTGTATAAAGCAAGTTTCATGTTAGAAATCAGTGTTTCTCCAATGCTGTTTGGCACATCGCAAACAAGCCGCTCGCCCAGCACCTGCTAATGGGTGCTCACCTTTTTTCTCTGACAACTTAAGATCCAGGAGCCAAGTTATCCGCAGAGGTCTCCTCCTCCAAAAAACAAACAGACCCGGTGATTTAAAGCAGTAAAAACACTGAATAAAGCAGTTTCATGTTAAAAAAGAAAAAAAAAAAGAAATCTGTGTTTTTGCTATGCCCTAGTTGCGGAGGGACTGCAAACTGTATTTTCACCATGAAAATGTGAAAATGCAAAAGGCCCTCTGGGCGGTGCAACATGGCGAGCTCCATGGTTGAGGGCTGACTCCCCACGTAGATAGAAATGGCTCATTCTGGGTAATAAAAACACAATGATTCTTATTTCAGGTGATTACACACGAAAAAAACATACTTATTATATAAAATTCCATTCCTGACATTATATATTTCACTAAATCCTACACAATGGACCTTTAAAGCTGCACAGAGATGCATGTGTTTAGAAGGGCAAAACTACATTTGACTTGTGTTGCTGTGGTGAGCTCCGTCAGAGGAAATTACATTTTCCATTACATAGTTTTTGGTTTCAGAGCAGGACAATGTCCCGTATATTAAACACACTGTAGCAGGGTAGACGGTGGCAATGATGACAGGGTTTCTGTAGAGGAGCTGCAATTTTCTATTCCAGATCTTCATTTTCGGACAAGCTTATCTATCTGAGCCTCGGAGAATGTTGCGAAATGTTGGGGAAAAAATGTTCATGAGGAGCAAACACAGTATTCAAAGAGGTGTGAGATGACAGCCAGACTGCTGAGCTCTATCATTTGTCCACATACCACACATCCATCTATGTAGGTCTCCCAGTGAACAGCGTACCATTTTCTTTGTCACCAAGCTTTGTGTCACACGTTCAGTCATGTTTCCTCAGAGAACAAAGTGTCCTCTCTGCTTCTATTTTTTTGGTGGTCTGCCTAAAAGCTATTTTTTTTTTTTTTTTTTTTTAACACAAGAGAGGTGGTGGCAGTGCCGGTGGTGTGTGAGTATTGTGAGAGGGTAAGCACAGACAGAAAAAAAACCTTAGACTCTTGGACTGAATAGTATTCAGGCTTTCAAGATGTCTAAGAGCATTAACACATTTAACTTTCTCATCATCGACCTTACGGCCAGGCTTTCTGGGGGGGAAGCTAATGATGATCCCAGAGAGACTAAATGGCCTGATTATACTATTTTATACAGGAAAACCTGCTCATTTCAGAATCTAAGAGGTGCTTCATTAGGCAGCAAGCTAAAATTGTGAGTCCGAGTTCAGCTTTTATATCATCCCTTTATTTTCCACTACCTCTCTTCTCCACTGCATGCTAAATACAAGTGATAAACGCCCACTGAAACAAGATAATAGGTTCGTTAATACTAGAAAGCTGATTACACATGCTGCCCATTTGTCATCTCTGTGATACTGTGACTTTTTAACATGATATATCACACAACAAAATACTGAAACCAGCCCACAGCAAAATCGTCTCCCTCTTTCCCCCTCTCTCTCACACACACATGCACAAAATAAAAGGTGGCTTGCAATTGAGTGCTGTGCAAATGGTGTCACAAACGATTTGTCCTTGGCCCCACACTACTAGCTAACCAGTCCTGAGGCTCGTAGATACAAACAAGCCCCGAGAATTTAGAAGTGAACATTAATAGCTTCTGACAATTGGCCTGCACTGGTTGTAAATCTTTGTCACAAATACTTAGACTCAGCATCAAATCTCGTATGGCTTGGTTCTATCACTTTAGCACTTGCGCCACCAACACCATATTTTAAGGATATCTGTTCAACATGAGCTAATTACAGATTGACAAAAAGAGCATACATCAATTTATGTCACTAAAACAGTGTACACTACACACTCTGTGATGTAATTCACCCATACTCAAGAATAATCAGCACCAAAGGTGAAAAAAATGCAACCATTCTATTCTCTATTCTGCACTGCACAGTCCAGCGGAAGAACTTGGTTGGTCGTCACACTTTTTATATATATTTGAACCACTAAAAACTGTATCCTCAGCCCATTCCTACTCCTAATTCGTCAAATACCTTGGGTTTGTCAGTGGACGTCAATGCACAGTGGTACCCTTCGCAGCTGATGGCGTCAG
>JAPZEB010000006.1:10526948-10537560 GCA_029783705.1 Chaetodon striatus
ACCACCCAGTACGTTTAAAGCTCAGTAGTTAAATGTTATATCTCATTTGTTAAAGCCATATAAAAACCTAAGTGTCAAATCGAAACATCCTGGTTTTACAGGGAGTGATGTGCCAGACTATTTTTGGGCCCGGTGCACTCACAGGGTTTGTTACCTTTGGACAGAACCAGGGTAGTTGTTTCCCCTTGTTTACAGTCTTTGTGCTCACCCACAATAACCAGCTGCTGGTCTTGGCTTCAGGTTTACCATACAGACATGACAGCTACATTAATCTTCATTTGACTCTGCAAAATATTATGTATATTTAAAAAAATGTTGAACTATATATTTAAAGTGTAAAAACTCATCCTTGAAAATATATAAATCTATAAATATGTGAGAAATATTTGTGCTTGTGTGTGCCCTGTTGCATATACTTTTTATTTGCCTTGCTGTGGGTGAATAAAGTTTTTTTTTATTTGGTTGAATTTTGAGTAAAAACTGGGTATGACCATAACAGTAATGTGTATAATCATGTGGACAGTTTTAATAAGCCTTTACACTGGATCATGCTTTAGCCCTGACATGATTGAATCTTCCGTCACGTTCAAATTGTATGTTACATCTTACCTTGCCAACCTGTACCAAGTTTAAGAGTAATAGAATCGCAGACAAAATGAAAATAAATTCTTAGCTTTCTATTATAGATACATTTGCAGGAGATAGGGGGCACATGGGGGCAGAGGGGAAAAAATGTCTTTTAGCTAATGACTTCTGTAATTGCATAGTTGCCTAGCAATTTTGAATGGTTCCTCACTGTTGATTTACTCCAAGTTCTAGCAGATTATGAAGCACTGGGCCTTTAGCCTGCTTCACTGTGTGAATAATGACCTTTGAACATAATAAAGAAAATACACTGGCCTGCCTTGGTTCCCCATTTTTAACATCCATTACTCAGATGCTCATGGTAGAAATATCAGAAGAAAGCTAGAAGTCCAGTAATGTAAAAGGTCATATTGATTTACTTTATTGCAAAGATGACAATTTAATAGTTTTACTGGCATCGTATACAAGATATCTACACACTAACAGCATGTCATGCTGGATGGAGAGCAGCAGTGTTGATTCTGTTTCTGCTGGTTCATCACTAGCCAGCTGAAGCGGCACATTCACTTAAATAGTAATCACAGAGAGAGAGAAGGACTGCGGGGCTCCATATATCACAAGAGGACATGTATGAGGTCCGGAGAGATGGACCCATCACATGCTGGGAGAAAAATGGAAGATGGGTGGAGTAGATGGGTGTGTGAGTCAGCAGTATGCTTGATAAGGCTGCATTTAAGGGGAGTAGTTTGATAAAATGCAACAGAAATGGACGTGTCACTATCAAATATCCCCGTGGGAGAGCTGACTGGATGGATTACAGAACGGGAGGGAGGGTGTAAGGGCAATTGATTTAGAGAAGACATTTATAATTAGTTGAAGATTTACAGCAGAGCAGGTTAGATCTACCCAAAGAGCAGAGCAAACAGGCACTAAAATTAGCTCTGAACAAGGAACTCTCAACTCCTGGTGGACTCCAAGGAAACAAGGCCTCTGGAGCTCACATTCTTCACCTACTTTAATAGAAAAAAAAGAGCTTAGTAGCAAAATGGACCTTGATACTTAATTTGTTCACTTGCAGAATTATTTTTGCAATTATAACTTGTGTCTTGCAATATATTAGAATAAATCCATTTGATTTTCTCTCATTCAGATGATGATATGGATTAAATGTGTGATAGATAATTCAGTTTGAATATATCCTTGGTATTATGAGCTTAGACTTGGTGGCACACAGAAATTTTTCATAGAATCTCTAGATTTCAGGAAGTCAATTATGCTGTTGAAGCATAAGTTAGTTGAAAACTGTGTCAATGTGGCGAGTTAAGGAATCGCATACTGCTTTGCCTTGTTTTTTTTTTGTTTGTTTTAAAGTTTATATTACTAATTATCTGATGTCAAAGAGACCCCTTTGAAAATAGTCATTGCAGCTGTGCCCTCTGCAAAATTTATCCTAAATTTGGGGCGCTATTTAGCCCCCTTACCAACAAGCTATGCCAAAGGGATTGGTATCAATGGATGCCTTAGTTTGTCAAGTTTCACAAGATGCCTACAAGCTAGCTTAAAAATAAGTGGACAACAGCCTTTTTAAAACAGTAATCTTTACCTCCAATTATTTTCGCAAGGAGGACCAGTGGGGAGGTTCCCTCCTCTTTGGGGCACCACTGCTTGGACGAACTTTAATTAAGTCTTAGCCCTTCTTCTCAATGTGACGTCTTGCCTACCTTCCTCTTCTTGAAGGCTTGCCGCGCCAGGTAGCCTCTACAGGCAGCTTCAAACAGGGTGAGATTACGCTTGGTTTGCTCATCCCTCTGTTCCTCCAGCTTAGCCAAGGTGCCAGCTCTGAAGAACAACTAGGACAAAGCACAAGCACACACACACAAAATCAAATTAACTTATTAGCAAAGGATAAATTATTGAGAGATTATGTAATGCTCATTTTAGCCAGGGGGAAATTGGATTTAGAGGGCCTGTTTTAATGTGAAGTGCAAGAGCAAAAAATATAAACAGAACAGAGTTTAAAAGTAAATATGTGCACTGAAGCATTAAATCAATAAGAGGCAGTGTAATCCACGGACAAGAGAGTCTTATCTAAGTGAGAAAGCTGTGATTAAGTTATTATCTTGGACAATCAGCCTTGTCTGTTTCTAATCTGGGCCAAAGGTAAAACAGGTAAACAGCTAATATAAAGCAGATCACGTCATGGCCTGTCTATACCTCAGAGGGCTTAGGCGCTGTGAATGCATTCCAGTTACAAAGGCAGCAAGCTATTAAAACGGATGGATCATAGACTGTCTCCATCCAAGGTCTCGATACAAGTCCCAATGCTTCATAAATTATCAGTTCCATATGTGATTTGTTAACAGAGCAGGAGCTGGAAATGATCGAGCAGCTTCAGGAGTGGAATCTGCAATCCAGCAGGGACAAGTGAAGCCTTCAGTGACGTCAGTGAATATGACTTTTCAAAGTGCTTAGTGGGGTTTGAGCAGGAGCCAACATCTGATGCGTGCAGTACTTTCTAAAATGTATGTGCTGTTTTTAGACACGTGGCTATCTCTAATGGCAGATCCTGTCAAAAGCTATGACTCCACTGCCGTAAGGTTATTTGGGGCTGGTGTAATTGGCATGCAAGTGAGACAGGTTGCTAGGATGCCACTGGAATGCTTTGTGAATGGCCAACTGTGCTTGTCTACTTCTGAGCCCATTTCACACTCCAAAGTGTGGCACCATGCAAAGCCGCTGCCTCCAAACCATTCCTGTGTCATGTGTTTTTTAAAAGGGGGCCTTGTACAGCGCACGTATCTGGGAGCACAAGTTCCACTGTTTTCTACATTATTGTTTCCTTTGATTTCCTTCTTGGCTGATGGCCATTTTCCGGCTGATAGGATTAGACCTCAGTGTGCCAGGCAGTGTTTACTGTGATTACTTTACAACGGTCATGGAGAAAAACAAAGAGGGCCATCAGTTGCGAGAATTTGCTCTAATGACCTGAAAAGAAAGAGAGAATTACGGTCACATAGTCGGGCAGGGTAGAGACATGCCTCTTGGGTAGCCACTGGCTATAAGACTGGAAGAAGGGGCCAGGCTTGGCAACTCTCCAAAACAAGGATGACAAACAAACCTCAAAGAGGGACAGGTGTAATGAAAGATACACTTCCCCCAGACAGCAAGTGTCTTTCTAAGTAAAAAACACAAGGATGAAAAGAGCTGTGTACTGCAGCTCTGTGCTTAGAGCTTTAAGAGGAGTGAAACTGGCAGCGATTCACAGCAAAGGTTTATTCAATAATTTTAAAGCTGTTTATTTGTTTGAGATGCGGTGGCATTACTTACCCTACTGAGACCCATGTGGTAGCTGCTCTTCTCCAAATCCAAGGACTCCAGTAGCTCCTCCACAGCCTGGGTAAAGGCACACATGTACACAAACATACACACACACTTAGTCTTTCAACTGCTGGATCCAGTGGGAACTTCTACTGACACCGCAACACTTCAGTAGTCCACAGTTCCCCTAAGTTGCCATGCTGAACTAATGGTACAGTGAAGTTTCCCCCTCTCCTCTCACATCCATTCCCGGCTGGATTTTGTTTTGAAAGTAAGTCAGTAAGCACGGGAAAAGTTTGGCTCCTCAGAATCTCCCAACCACAAACCAATTACAACTTGCCCCCCACCATAATCCACCTGCTCCTGGCATATTCCTCATGACCCCCTGGTGGTCTTGGCCCTATTGCAGCTTTAAACACGTATAACCGGTGCAGAGGTACACCATCGGCCAGCCTGTAGCTTTTCTCTGTCCATCTACCGGCCTGTGTACTGTAGGTGTATTGTTGTCTCAGCCTCCTCTTTCTACTTGAGCCTAAAGCCTGAAAGACTGCATCTAGATTACACCAGGAGAGGTTTGCCACGAGCACTGAGGGGCTTTTGTTTGCCAGTGTTTCCACAGAAACTCAGCCACAAAACATGGACACAGGGGAAAAAGAGCTTTTCTCTCCCTTAACCCCATTCTTTCACTCTCTCTCTCTCTCATTTCTCTCTAGAAACAAACTTTAGTATTTCTTTTACTCTTCACTGCACTTCAAGCGGGACTTCTCTTGTGGAGGACCAATGCACCAATGCACAGCACGCCTTCATTGATAGTTAACTTTGACAAATAAGACTCACACCAAGCACTTTCTAAATGTTCTTTTCAAAATCCTTATTCATAACTTTATGACAAAAACACTAAAAAGGTAAAACACCTGTGCTGTAACACAACAGGGAAAAACCTTGGCAACTTCTTTCCAATGCCCAGATTGCAAAAGATAAGTACATGTACTTGAATGGTATTTTGTTGCTTTGAATGCAGCAAAGCACTTTCTAAGCCACGCTAGCGATCTGCCTCTTTAACAGGCACGCTACTGATAAGGTTAAGTTGATTAGATCATTACAATGGCTCTGATGAATGAGGGTTTATTTCTCTGTCAGTTGGCTGCTGACAATTCAGGGGCAGATGTAATGAAGCTGCCTCTTCACAACATTAATCTTTGCTGTGCTTGGCCACTGGTGGAGCTTTACATTTTCCTCTCTCGCTGATTGACTTACTCTCTTCTCGTCCTTCACAATGTAATTCCTCCCGTGCTTCTTGGTGAGGTGCGGTGCCAGCACGTCAAAGCGGCGGCGAAACTCAGAGAACACCATGTGATCAGGGTAGCCTGTGTGTCAGTATCAAATTACAACATTATATTCTGGGACCCAAAAAGGAAGAAAAGAAGATGTGTGTGTTGTTACGCCTGTCCCTTGTATGTGAGTGAGGCAGCTACCTCACCTTGCCTATAGATCCGGAGAGCATCCAGCAGCTTGGAGCCGCGCAGCTGAGCACGGAGCAAGGCTACATCCAGCTGCATTAAGCCGGGATCTCCAGTCTCCCCTTGAGCCTCACATTCGCCTGCTTTGAACAGGGATCCACTCAAAGCCTTGAGGGCATCCGCCTTGGGCAATATGCAGTGAACAAAGTGAATCCTGGACCTCCGCACCATGTCAAGGAGAGCATCCTGGAAAATACAGAGCATGGTTAGGGCCGATGCCTTATCTTCCACTGATGAATCTACATGCAATCAGTAGCTTAACTTCTTTACTTAAAACAACATAATGTTATGCATATTGATTTTGACATGAACAACTTACAATATTAATTTATTTTACTTTCTACCACAAAGTGTTGTGTAACCTTCTCCAGTCATATGGTTGGTGTTACTTGAATTTTGGTACAAGCACCAGGTTTGAAGCCAAACAGGGTTGCCTCTCTTTTCTAATGATACACGTCAATGACTTTTTAAGCACTTTTTGAGAACTCAGAAGCATTTAACATTACTCTTGGACTTGCTGGGTCTGACTCAGGCAGTTTGAGTACAGATAGCCACCATGTGGGAACCACAAGACAGCTAGAAGTAGTAAAAGCTACTGTTAGAAAACCTTCACCTAGGGCTGTATTCACAAACATTCTGAGAAAACTTTCAAAGAGCTCCTAACTTAGCCTAAAAACTTTTAGTGAGGAGTCCTAGCTTAGGAGTGATTTAGGAAAGTTCTCAAAGCAACTCTGAGTGAGAGGGACAGAAACTTTTATCTTAGTGAGGAGGTGTGGTTGACTCCGTTGCTAGCTGTAATGCTTGCTTTTAACAGATGTGATTGGTTTTTGTAAACATTGAAAAGCTGATCTACAGATGGGCATTACTGTTGTTTCAAACACCTAACTGTAATATTGTATTGCATTGTGTTGTATTGTAATCAATGTGTTACATTACTTTCTTACTGCTAAAAGTAATACATTACCCCCAACACTGAAACATTAGCACGGTTCAACCTGCTGGACAAAGTTTGATGGTCACGTGTCCAGAAACTGAACATTGACAGATAAAACTGCTGCACATATAAAAATATAGCATAACTCACCCTTTGAAAGTACTGTCTTTGTGTGCTTGTGTTTGTCTCCTTTTGCATGGCTTTTCAGAGAATATTTTCACACAGTTTCCACTTTATTTTTTATTTCAATAACTGCATTTTGCAAAATATTTATTTTTTAGGACATTAATTGGCCATTTTTAACGAGGATTGAGTGGCCACAGGTCATTAAACTGGCATTTGCAACGCATGCTGGACAAGTAATGTTAGGGAGACAGGGGTACGGGGCCTCGACTTGTCACAGAGCCATAAATACACGAAATACTTTGCACAATGTTGAATTGTTTTCTGGAGTCAAACAACCAACAGACGTTCAAACTCAAAAATTCCAAAATGCCAAATCCAATATTTTTTAAGGAGCCCTTCTGAATCCAAGTACTTTCAAGTTCTTGATTATTTTTTCTTTTTTATCCCTAACCACCATAACTTAACCATGACTCATTCGCCAAAACAATCATGTGCAGAATATTATGGAAAGTGAGAAACAGCTGCAGAGCTCTTCTCATGGCACACTACTACCAGGCCTAATATTATTTTTAAATCTATCTCTGGGTGCAGCCCAAATACTGGCTGTCATCTCATCCATTTTCTTTAAAACTACGCTACAGGGTCCAAAGTACACTGCAGAGCAAATTCAGAAGTATGAGCCTTGATATATTTATCACATCAACTTGTCAAGTTCCCACCTGTTACCAAACAGGAACCGATTAATGATAAAGCTGCTGACTAGGATGTTGTTTCTCAGTGTCCTTGGAGTTGACATAAAAACAAAGTTTGACTGACTGATTAGTTCTGTCCTCTCCTCTCACCACTTGAAGCTTTATCTGGATACACAAGGACTTTTTCTTGATAGCAGCCACCCCTGTAGTGAAGGTCTTCCTCATGCTAGTGGCCCTTCGCAAAGAAAGCTGGGAAACCCCTTCAAGGCCCGCAATGGAACCGGAGAGAACAGTGGCTCCAGCCGTTCGGCTCATGAACAACGAGCTGATGAGCTTCCTGTAAAAGATACACTATTAAGCCTGAGGTTTTTTAAAAATCCACTAAAGAAATAATTCATGTAATAACCCCTGAAAGATAGGCTTCTCCTACAGGTGTGTTGCTTACTTTTGGGAGTCCTGCAGGAGGCTTGTAGCATTGGTAGTTGCAGGATTCTGCTTGGCGTAGTTCAGCCACCCACAGACGTCATACTCCACCCAGTCAGTCCCGTGACTGTGGCCCAGCAGGAAATGATTATCCTTTTCACTCTTCAGGAGGAAAGTGTGACCTGATGTAAATGTAGGAGGTAATGTGAGACTCACTGTGCATGTGCAGAGAGAATGACAAAAATAAACAGTTTCCATCAGTAGTTCAGGAAAGTGTTGCATGAAGGGTTTATCAAAGATTCATCTTGTCTTGATTACTCTGGTATGCGCAGGCTGTCACACACCTACATAAACTTTACTGACACGGTCATAATAAAAGACAATCTGTTCCCAACCTAGTTGTTCATGCGATAGACTATCAAAAAGATATGGGTGATAAACTAGAGAGAAAGCACAAATCTGTCCTGTATAAAGCATATGAATGAAAAGCATTCAGCTGTTGTTTTGGGAGGCTGGAACAACACGTTTCCACAATTCTATTGAGTTTTATAAGGATAATTTCTATAAGCTGTAACCTTGGCAAGTAACAGTTGTCAAGGTTGCCAACAATATAAACAGAAAGGATTTCTATGACTCATCTACAGTAAATCTGTCAGTTAGTGCTTTGTGTACAGTCTATTATAAAGATATGAAGAGCCTACTCTCCGTGAAACAATACAGTTTAGAAGCCTTCACTTGAGGACCATAGTCTCGAACACTGTTCAAAATACATGGTGAAATCTCGTTATCTGAAATTAAACCTGTAGCAAGAGTTGACAAATACTGTGAAAGAGAGAATAAAGGATGATTCTTCTGATCACAAATTGCACATAATGTTTCATGCCTCAACATCAGAGATAAATGTTCACACCAAGTGTGTTTATTTATACCACAGACTGTATATTAAAGATGGACGACATGGCGGCAACCCAAAAGTAAAGCCCAAACATCTTGATTGCCCCCTGGTGGCTGACTACAGTAGAGGTCATAAACCCTGCCCCCTCCACGAAAGATGATTGAACGTTGGCCAATCTAAAAAATCAAAGTACACAAATAACCTTTTTCCAGAGATGGTCTCTACTATGTTAGATAGTTCCTATAACACGAATGTATGTTCACGGTTTCATTTTTCTGCTAAGCTTGGTTTTAATTCGTTATTTGATGCTGTAAAAAGGGGGTGTGATGTTATGAGTGTTAGCTGTGATTATGCTAGCAACTGAGTCATGCGGGTGTATGGTGGGACATCGATATTGTGGCTTCTTTCCCGATCACTACTGTGTAGACTCTGGCTTTAAATAACATCACCAACGCAAGATGACAGCACCCATGTCTGGGATATTTTGGCTCCATTTTTGTACCGTGGGAGTAAGTGGAGACATGTCGTCCATCTATATATACAGTCAATGCTTACACCATGATATTGGCTTGGCAACACTGTTGATATTAATATACAGCTAATTATAATGGGATAAAATATTCATAGTAGATAGCAGATTTTTTCATGTAAAAACTTTCGGGCCATATTTTAAGATTGTTTGAGTTTCTGTCTGCCTGTGTATGTCCTCTCCTTGCCTTTACTCTCGCCCTCAGCAGGTCCATAGTAGCTAAAGAGACGTCCCAACAGGGTTTCCTCTGACCCCCCAGGGTGCAGCGCCTCCTCCTCCATCAGCCACAGCAGGCCCCGTGCCTCATCTGTTCGCACTGTCCGTACCTGTCAAATAAACACGTGTACACACACACAGATGCACACACGCAAAGGTCATGGGTCCTTAGTGCAATGCCAGTCTGGACACAAAATGTTCTGCCGTGAGACTGTGATAATCACTGTACCTTTTGCTTCTTTTCTGTTTTACCTATTTGACTCAGAAAAGATTATGTTTTTACAGCAGTTCCTCACGCATAAACAAATCACCTTGCCACAAGGACATTCAGCTTGCTTTTGCTATTTAATGCGAACACATTAATGAATCAGAGGATATTAAAAAAAAACAAAATATCACGACTTATAAAAGTTTCTGAAAATTATCCTTCAAATGCTGAGTGGTCTCTATAGTCAGTGTTTCCTTTAATATTCTGTTCTACTCAATGTCAGTAAAAGTACTTTGCTGCACTGTATGTTTTCCTAGTTGTGGCAGGCATGATAGTAGCCTAATACCATGCATCAGAAATTAAAGTTTCAAAAGCATTTGTGGTCTTTGCACCCTCCAGCAGTTGCTGCTAAATGGCATCATCAATTTAGCTTTTGCCTTATAATCGAAATGGAAACAAAAAAAAGAGCTCATGAATACGAAGGGTGGCGAGGGAAAAGGGATTAAAAAGTAATACAATTAGTCGTACAATTAGTGTGAACACAGAGAGGAAAATAAAACCCACTCCAGCATTGATGATCTTGAAATAAGTGCATGGGGAAGGTTTTTGTTTGTACATTCAAATACTTCAAATATTAAAAAGCACGCTTTGTTGTTGTTGTTGTTGGTTGTTTTTTTCGCTCTTAAACTTTTGCCAGAGTTTAAATGATGCACTTTTTTGTCCAAAGACATTTAGATAAGCCACTTTTGTTTTGTGGATGACAATGAGCTCCACAGTAAGGTAGCCAGCTTTGGTTGGCATGGCTGATGACTGAATCCACCCTGGGAGCTTGGGGAACCAAACTCACAAAACCAAAAACTGTTTTAGCAGCTATCAGGAAGTTACACTGGAGACATCCTTATCAGCAGTGCACACTATGCTGACTTCAAATACAACACAGAGTATCAGTTTGGAGGAGACATATGACAACTATGAGGCTTGCAATGAATGAGCATTAAGGCTGTTTGCGATAACGGACATCTGAGCTACAACAGGAGAAAAAAAATATCTGTGGGTGAAAAAAAATCTAGGTTCAAACTGTCTTTTAATTCTAAGCAGCAGTTCTTTAAAGTTGACTTTAGAAATGACTTTGAAGAATCAGTGCCCCCCCCTCCACCCCTTTGGTT
>JAPZEB010000006.1:10537660-10556747 GCA_029783705.1 Chaetodon striatus
CCTTTGGTTTGTAGTGTGATGTACTACAGTTCACTGCTTCTGATGACATTCCCATTAGAGTGTGGACCCTTTAAAAAGTAAAGCACTCCAACCAAACACATTGGAATTATACCAAAGTGATCTATGACTCTCTAAACTCTGCCATTTCTGTTTCCATGGTGCAGATCACAGGCTGCAGAGGCCAAACATTGATTTTCTTTCTTCAAGTCAATTCTATAACCTTTCTTTTCCTGCTTTCTACCCTCTCTTTTGAGCCTCTGCCAAACACCTTTCAATATTTAAAACTCACAGAAAGAAAACTTCTGATGCTAAAAGATGATAATTACTGTTGAATAAAATAGAGTGCCCAGAGATTACCATGTGAAAATAGATCATGAAAGGGATGCAAGTCTCTTAGGTGTTGTGAGAGGCATTCAGAGGCAAGACTAAATTTATGCATGAAAATATCCAGAAATTTGAGCCAGAAATGAAGACAACAGAAGCATGAAAACACTGAACTTACCAGAGCTTGGCTTGAGGCTTGGTCTACCACTGCTACAGACAGGGATGTGCTGGGCTCTGTGTCATCTAAAGCGAGCTCTATGTTCTCCTGAAGGAAGACAGGAAGATTGACACACTCTTTAATGACTTGTGATGATGCCAAATAAAAGAAGAAACAGGAGATGTAAATAGTGTTGTTTTTTTTGAGAGAGAGTGAAAACAGAATCTGAAAAATAAATCAACTTGGATTATTTCTGTATTTTGGAGCCCTGGGTTGATGATGATTTATGAAAATGGGTTAAAGTACCTAAAGATTAAACAAAAAGATTGCAATTTGAATGTAAAATTAAACTTGTATGTCAACATAAGTGGACCATTTTTAATCTTTATTACTGTTTAGTGCTCATTCTGCTCATGAAATGTGATAGCAGGTCATACTGAAGTTAGGGACCATTCTTTATGGAGGGTGGCTGGGATGTGACTTTGCTTTTTTGTTTGTTTGGTTTTTAATTTGTGTGTATGTGTACGTATGTCTGTGTGTGTGTGTGTGTTTTTTTTTTATCTTGACCCTCCCCTAATGACAATCACGGTCGTTTTCTTTAATAAACTGTACACAACAGTGATGCAGCAGCTGCCCAGAATACTCAGTAACACGGCACAGCAAATGTTATTAGAATTTTAATGTTGTTTTAATGATGTTTTTGGCTATAATAATTTTTTTGGTTATATATATATACCCTTATTAGGACCTTATTAGGATTAAATGGCGCAAATTTGGGGACCTCTAAAAGACAACATGCCTTTAACTCGCCATTAGGCTTTGGGGTTAAGATGAAATTTAAAATAAGTACAAAATACAATAATTTAAAGTCCCTCCCCAATGCTTAAAAAATGTTTGACATGTTGCCCCATTTTGCAGCACCCCCAGCCCCCCCCACATAAGTAACAAACAGTCCCTTACACGGTTGTTTGCTCAAGACTAGAAAACAAGTCAGATTAAATCACATACTCTGATGACACAACATGTTTTTGGGCTTCAGTCTATATTGAGAAGTGAAATGCTGCTCAGCTGACAAGCAGCCTACGTCTCTTAGACAATCAGATCTTGTCCTAGGGAACTATAAAAAGATGCATTTCAGTCTCTCTCCTCAGAGACAAACTTTTTTCCCTTCTGTTTTCTGTGTTTGGTGGTAAGGTCTGTCTCTCTTGTTATGCAATCATAATTTTCCATGACAAATGGTAACATCGATGCTAAGGAATAAAACAGTTCTTTAATTGGATGTTTCAACAAACAACAAACAGTTTGACCACAAAAACCTCGTTCCTGATTTGGTCATAGTTCTTGTCCCTAAAATATTCTATGGTCTTGGGGTAGTAGTTTCAGATTACCCAGGAACTGAGGAGTTTGTAGGACTCAACATTACTGACTTCACCACAACCCTGATTTGATGCTGCCATGAGCCCCAGAAGAAATAGCTTCCATGTGACCCATGCTGAATGTCGACATCGCAATTTGGCAACACTCCATTAATCAATTAGTCGATCAACAGAAAATGAATTTGCAACTGTTTTGATAATCATTTAATCCATTTTATATTTGTGATATACACTGGTGGGAATAATTTTACTACTTTTGGTGGAAACTAGACATGTAACTAAAATGGAAATCTAAATGGGCTTGTTACTTGTTACTTTTGTCTTTATCATAGCAGATGAATGCAGCCTATTCCCCAGATTTTTTCCCAGATTTTTTTCACCAGTTATGATCTAATGTCACCCGTAGTGATGTGCAGCTCAGGTGAGCGGCCTTCAGTTCCTCTATCTTGTATGTGCATGTGTGTGTGTGTGTGTGTGTGTGTGTGTGCTTTTGAGAGACAGAGAGAGAGAGACAGAGGTGGAGAGAGAGAAGGTGGAAGTTGGACTATTGCACGCAATGTTTCTGCAGGTCATTGATAACTTAACATTATTCAGAATGCTACAGGACACACCGGTCAAACAGTGCATCAGTAATTACCCGACCTTACAGAGGCACAATACAGGCAGTGAAGTATTTAATTAATCAATCAGCATTGGATTGTCATCACACTCAATGACCAATAGTTTGGGCAATTTTGTTGCTTTCCTGGAACTTTGGACATTATTTTTCCCTGCTCAAGATGCAGGACCAATACGCCTATAGCATTGAGTTGTACTTTATGTGCAGAACTTGAATTACTGCTAAGGTTAAAGGACAATGCTCAGTGTGTTTATGTTTCTGTAAATAACTTCCATCACTCCTGATTCAATAGGCCTGTCATGATAACACATTCTCTAACAAAAGAGTGAGAACTCACTTGAATTGATTGACTTGATAGCCCATTAGACTAAAGTAAAATGGGCTATCAAAACATATCATGTTTTTTATCCCAGTACATGCCCCTTTTCGTAGTGATAATGGATACAATCACAGATAATATCCGACAGTTGTCTTGTTCCACACTGAGCCTAAATTAGATAAGTGATGCAGATATTTTTAAGTAACGTAAAGTTACTTTCACTTAGTACCCTATTATTTTTCTATGCAGTAATTGGTAAAGTAACCTGATTACTTTTGAGAGAACTAACTAGTAACTGTAACTACTTACAAATTTCAGTGACTTGCAAAACCTTGGTAATATGTGATTGTAAACTGAATATCTTTGTGTTTTGAACCACTGGTCTGACTAAACAAGACAGGGGAACACACCACCCTTGGCAGTGGTAAATATAATGGGACATTTTACTATTTTCTGACTGTTAAATAGACCAAACAGTTAAATGAAAAAATAATTGTAAGATTAATTGATAATGAAAATAATCATTAGTTGCAGCCTAGCCCCAGGTACTGGCTTGTCTACAGATGAGACAACAGAGGCAAGCACTGGTCCCACAACTATGCACACAAGTGCCAGTCATCCAAGTAATTTAAAATCTTGATCCCCCTTCATCACGGAGGGGTGGCTGTGCCAGTGCACCTAGAGAAGGTGCAGGCAGCCATAATAACTCTCAAGATTTTTATGGATACTGAAATGAAAAACAGTGGCATATTAGATGTAAGAAAACTAAAAGCCAGAACAAATCTATTACAATAACAACAACGTTTGGCATTTACTAAGACTGTTTTTCGTATAGGTAAATGGGAACTCTAAAAGATTTCATTACTGTTGCAGATAATAACATTTCTGCGATAAAAGTGGAAATAAATACAGTAAATTACCTTCACCAGAGCAAAACAGGCATGCAGCAGCACACAGTGACAAAGTGCAGGCGGCACTAGGAATGTGGGGAAATGTTGGCAGTGCTAATAGTGTGGCCGTGACAGATGCCAGTGTTCCAGTTGACAGTGTATGTGAAGTATCCTAAATGATTTGTTGTTCTCTGCTGTGGGGAGTCAATGTGTAGAGGATACATAAAAACTATCCACAGAGTTGCAGCAGCACTCAACAGCATTTAACATGAAAGAATAAAGCATGTGCCTGTTGTGTGTATCACAGTTTAACCTGCCTGTCACTACCATTGTTCAATACTGTGTGCTGCGTTAAATGCCTTCGACCCAGTTTTCAATGACAGTTTCACAGCTTCTTATATTTTTTAAGATGCACTGACATGAGAGAATTACACTACAGAGATTTATGCAATATTTCTTCATTTCGCTCCAATTCCCTTTCTCCCATGGAGAGGACGTAGGTGGGAATGTGGGCGGGAAATCCCAGGATCCTTGTTCACAGTACTAAAAGTAATATGATCAGGATTTCTGTTAACTTTAGTGTGCTATCAGCCGAGTTTTAAATAAGAAGGACATTTCTGAGATTAGCTGAGATGGGACAGCAGTTATGGATGATGTAAATGAAGTGTGATGAAAGAAAAAAAAGCTTTTATATTTATCCTTAAATATCTTAATGTCTTAGAGATGACTGTGTCCAGTTGTAATGGTCTAGCACTGCAACAAAGAACTTAAAGGGAGACAGACAAAGAGCAGTTCCTTGATCAGGAAGCAACACCACTGCTGTGCAGCTGGGCGTGTCTCCCAAAGGCAGTTGTGAGTGACTTTACTTTGATCTCGGCAGAAGAGGTGAAGACTGGCATTGCTAATGAGAAGGTCTAACACATGAACTACTTTGGCTTGTCACAGCTTGTGACAGGTGGGAGGGATAGTGCGTCTGATGTGTGAACACATACACTATTGGAGT
This sequence comes from Chaetodon striatus, assembly GCA_029783705.1. NCBI lineage: Eukaryota > Metazoa > Chordata > Actinopteri > Chaetodontiformes > Chaetodontidae > Chaetodon > Chaetodon striatus. The sequence goes on from JAPZEB010000006.1 coordinate 10,542,349, forward strand.
TGATATATCTGAGAGAAAGCAGCAGACAAAGGGGGAGAGAGAAACAGGTAGGAGGAAGAAAGAGGCAGAGAGAATGAGGCTGTATGCACTACGTGGTGCATAACACTTCACATGTCCTTACCTCTTTGTATCTCTCCAACTCCTGAACGAAGGTGCGCTGATAGAAGAGGGAATGCAGACGTTCTTGAGTGTAGTTGTGGCATAGGTCCTCAAAGGTTGCGCCGCACTCTCGCTTGGCCAGCCTGGGGTTCTGAAAGCCTGGTGTGTCCACAATGAGCAGAGAGCACAAGGAGTGCTGGCTGGATTTCAAGGCCCTGAAGCACACAGGGCGAAATACACACACAGACACACATTCACACTGTGATACTTGAAACCACATTTTATTGATTGCATTCACTGCATATAACCCCTAGCTTTAACCTTAGCCCTCTTTACCACATCCCTAACATTAACCCTCACTAAACATAATCCTGGTTCTATACTGAAACCTAAAGCCAAGCCTTAAATTTAAAATAGCTTCTTATACTCCTAAACTAACCATTCACAAACAATATTGTCTGAATCTACAGTTGTGTAAAATTTCATTCAAGATGCCAGGATTTAGAAACATATCAATATGTTTAGCAGAATTAAAGGTTGTATTTTAACTAATACACAGTCTTCTGTAGGTTTGGTGCAGCCAAAAATATGCCATCACCAATTTGTCACAGTTTCAGAAAAGCTCTGGATCAAAAATACTGACCGGTTTATTAAAGAGATGAGGATAGTGAAGAGTTCCGAGTAAAGACCAGATGCCATGGCCTCTAAACACTCCATGGCTGTAGCCTTGGATCCTATTATGAAAGGCAGCCAGACATAGAACAGATCAGAAATAGCCAGTTCACAACATCTCAATCAACAAACATGAGTCAGTTGAATTAGAGAATAAAATGTCAATGTTTTGAGCTAAAACTGTGGTCAGAGCATTTGTTTCTAAAAGGATGTTCAACAGCATCAAGTTTGTGCATAGTATGCTAAAAGGCAGGCATAAAGAATTCCAATTGGGTCTGAAATAGCCTCTGTTAGCTGTGTCATTTAGGACTCAGGTGTTGCCGAATTGGTGAGATCAAAGAGCGTACGCTCATGTCTGTGCCTAGCAGCAACGGCCACCTGTTAAACTCTCCTAATTCACTCCACTATCGCACAAAATAGTGGGTTTATGGTGCATACACATCTATGACTGTATGTTCATGTGGGAAGGGAGATGGAGGAAAGGTGAAACCGAGGTCAATTCTGTCCATCCCTTCTGTGACAGACTTTTAACTGTATCCTCATGCCCTTCAAAGTGTGTTGCAGTCTTGATGGAAGTCAGAGGACCTGCACATGTGAAAAATCAATGTGAGGCAATTATGATTTCAAGGACAATGAATGAAGAGTAGATCCAAAATTGCTTGTCCCGACATAGTGTGTGTACTTATCTGTCAATAGCCATTGTAAAGCTGTGGTATTCATTACTAAGATAAGCTTTACTTTCTCCAGAGCATGCAATTTCCCTCCAGTGATGAGCAGAGGCGTATGCGTGTGCATGTGTGTCTGTGTTAGTGTGTGTGTGGAAACAGAGTGACAAAGAGAAACGCAGGAGGGGGAGGGGGTGCGCTGTGAGGAATGAAGAGGAAAGAGTCTGTTGGTAAATGTGGTCTGTAGAGTACCTGCATCTGCTGTGCCATTTTCGTCAGAAGCCTGCCGAATGGTGCTGGCTCTGGGCAGGGTGCCCTTGGCCTGGTGCTTGAAGATGGAGGAGGAGAGCTCCTCCAGGGTGCAGCCCAGCAGGTAGGCTGCCTTCTGGGCCCACTCATGACGTGCAAATTGTTTCCTGCCAGCTGAGACACGTGCATGAAAACCTCCATTAGCCCTTCTGCCAACTACCCCAGGCACATGGCTAGCCTAGTAGCTTTGTGACAGGGTAGGATTACGTGTCTGGTCAAGCTGACACTGACACAGCTGGTGAGAACACATACTAAAAGCATGCTCAAAATGTTACCATCTTGAATGCATTTAACTACAGCTGACAAAAAGACTCATCCACTTGCTTCGACTGTTTCATGTTCAAAAACCTCTATGAAGTCGAAGTGATAATTGCCCTTTTTATCGTCTTGAGAATTAAAGCAAAACTTATCATTGGGGGACACAATTAATTTATTTACATAAAGACCTCTGTTGGGAAACACAAGTTTCTCTTTAATCTAGTGGCAGAGTGATGGAAACATGCAGATATGAGTGCAACTTCTGTTTTAATCCACCATGAAGTGGTATCTTCTAAGACTTGAGAGAGGAACTGGGGGATTTCACACAGTGAGCAGTGGGCTCTATCTGTTTCATCAGTGCCGCAGAAGCCCTGCATACTTTTCATGATGATAAGCAGGATGGTTGTACAGACAAGTAACTACATTTAAATATTTGTTTTGATAGACTATTGCCACCACAATTATTAAACTCCAGTAAAACATCAAAAAGAGGAAACTGGGTTTGCCGATATCTCTGGATATTACTGAGTCAAACATTAAGGAGTGTATGACTCTTACAGATAAAAAAAAATCTACATATGTATAATATTTGCTCTTAAAAAGCATCCTGACTCATAGTGTGATAAGCCTTTTTTCTATCTGCGCTCATTAGATGTAAGTGTTGACAGTACGGTATAAAGAGAAAAGCAAGTTTATTTCAGGTGGTTCCTTTAATTAGTTTTGGTGAATTAGAGACCAGTGCTGCCCTCTTGTGTTACAATGTGAAGCTGCACTGCCAATGAACATTTTATATTGTGTGTAATAGTCAAACACAAACTGAGTCCTGTGGCAGCAAAAGCTTTTTTAGTGGTCCTGGATATGATTAGAGTATTTTCATGAATAAATTCAATATCCCCTTAGACAGGGAGACAAAATTTATTTGCCATCAGTGTTGACTCTTGCTCATAACTTTTATCCCATCATGCACTGTTTCTTTATGAAAACCCCTGTGTGTTTAATGGGATGACAGCAGCTCTAGGTCCATAAATCACCCAGTAATTTGCAGATCAGAGCAAAATTGTTTGGTGTCTGTGTTATGGGATGATATTCATTGCTCAACATTTTTTAAAACTGTTCCTGGATGGTTTTATACTGCCATCAAAAAGATTGGCAGCCAGCTGGAGGGGATCACTAAAAATAATTTGGCAAGTATTTCTTCATAAGTGACTGGCAATTACAGTGCAGAGTGAAGAGTGAACAAACATGTCAACAGCTCAAAATACTGCTGCTATACATTCCTTATGATTTGTATGGTGCATATTAGTCTGATATACTGCATTTGTGAACGGCTTCCAAAACACAGAGAGCCAGACATCAAGTCGATTGATTTGCATTGCAGTGACATCTGCACTGCAAAATATAGTACAATTGCATCCTTTAAAAAGCCCACTGTAACTGTTCTCAAGCAAGGGTCTTTCATATTCGAGGAAAAAGATATGCCACGCTCACCAATAATAAAAATCTTTTTGACAGCATCAGCCTTTTCAAATGGCAGGTATCTAATTTTAAAATGAAAGTCAAATGCTGTGGGAGGCAGATCTATTAGAGCACCAACAACAAAAAAATAATCAAACCCTCTTACGTTAGATTTCATCATACAAATAGCTTCAAAGACAAGAACAAATCCTCATGTCAGAAAAGACTGCTCTTCTCATTAGTCCTCTGATGCATTCTTATGATAAGATAACATGTTTGTCAAGACTTCAGGCCAAAATCAGATTGATGTGTTTCTGTCCTTCGGCTGCAACAGCGTTTCCTGACAATTAGACTCTGGCAGTTTGCCAGTGGTTTCAAATCCACAGCGAGGAGTGTCAGATGATTTCAGTTTTCAGTTTTCATACGATCATGCTATCGGTTCAAAGCAGAAACTGTTCTATAATGACCAGGAAAATGACCGGTCACACAAACTTTTCCTGCCCAAATTATTTAATTTTTTACATCAGTGCAGTAGAGCAGTCTAACACCTGTGCGCTGCACAGCATCTTTTTAAGTGCAAATGCATAATTCGGTTATCTGGATTACAGCTGTCTTGCATCACACTGAAGGTGTTACCTACAGTCAGATTATGCAGGCTTGACATTTTTAAAATTACATAAAGTGTTACTAAATTATTTTAAGCTAATTAGGGTCATTTTAGATCATTTGTGCATTATATTATTATTAGCACTATCCATATAATAAGTGAGGCAGCTATGGAATGAAAACCATTTGATGAGCAATCTCACCCTTAGTAGCTCCTGCAGACCCCAGATGGTAGATGGCCCCGAGGACGAGCCAGAAGGCCCTCTGCTCATCACCACTGATCCCCAGAACCTTCATGGCTGCTTGCAGCTTGGAAAACTGCTGGGAGGCTCGCTGCTTATCTTCAGTCTGGCAGATAGCACATATAGTCAAATAAAGTTAATTTCTGAACTATTAGCAATAAAAAATCCAGAAAATGTCTTAAAGTAATATTAGGAGGTTGACCAACTTGTCAAATGATATGTTAAAATAGGATTAACAGAAGTGATTACATGTGCAATGGTTCAGCATAGTTGCTGACAGATACTAATTAGTCTGCCAGTTGTTGAGACTGTGCCATCTTTCAAAACTCACTTTCTGACTCATTCTCATTTATATTGTGAAAATGCAACTTACCTTATTCTGAGGCATGATGCCGAATGCATTGTTTTCAGCAAAGTGGTTAAGGTGTAGCTCAGTTCTAATGAAGAAATCAGAATAACACAGAAGGCATCAACATCTCTCATGTCTACTAATGCCTACATAGTAAGTGTTAGGAAAGCAGTTATATGTCATTGCAACATATCGATGTGTAAATCCAGTGAAGCACTGTGGTACATTGTGCATTTAAATAACAAAATAACTTTCGTCCTGACCTAAGAGAGCTGTCTACTCCAGCCATCAGGTAGTAAAAGACATTAAAAGTGGACTCTCCGCCCGGTCTTCTTGTCACTCTCATCTTCTCCAACAGCATAGTCTGCAAAGCCACAGCACAACAGGATATTAGCATGCAGTGGTGGACGAAGTATTTGGATTCTTTATTTAAGTAAATACTTTACAACAAGTAAAAGTCCTGCATTGAAAATACCACTTACGTCAAAGTATGTAAGTATAATTAGGAAATGTAATTTAAGTATTAAAAGTAAAAGTACATGTAACTCAAATTTGTGATCAGGTGCAGCACTTAAGTTAATGTACTTCGTTACATTACACCACTGTTAGCATGATAGAAAACAACATTTACAACAGGCAGTGCAGCTAACCATAATAACAAAGCCTGCTGAAGTAAAAATAGCTATACTGGTTTATTTCACATTGTTTGGGAGCATGAGATCATAGCAGATGAGTAGGAAATTCAAAGGCTGAGCGCCAGTGACTCGAATAAATACACAAATATATGTTTATTTGTACCTGAATAGAGGCTGAGGTCACCAGGCCTGCCTGGTCAAAATCCAAAGAAACAATATGGGAGAAGCGACTAGCATTCCCATTCATACAGGTAGAGGCATTTCCAAATGCCTCTAAAACTGTGTAGACCGCCTGCCATTTCTCTGCTGCGGACGACAAAGAAAAATAAAGTCATTTAGGGGGGTTCTTAATAATACACCAGTATCAACGTGCACCAAATTTGAATTCTTTTTCTCTAAAGTTTCTCTCCAACCTACTGGAGAATGTTTTGTTAGTGCTGCCAGCAATGGTGACCAAGTACTGGATGATGTGTTGGCAGTTGGTGGTCTTGCCACTACCGCTCTTGCCCAGCAAAACAATGGACTGATCCTGGCGAGTGGTCAAGAGGTTCCTATATGCAGCCTGGGCCATGCTGTAAATGTGAGGGGCAGTGTCCTCCCTTCTGCAGCCCTTGAACATTTGCATCACCTGGAAAGAAGATAAAGACATGGTGATGTTTGTAGGTTTATTTCATTCCAGTTACACTCCTATATTCTGCAATTTCATAAGAGATGTGTCATTACATGCACAGGCTGCAGCCTACCTTCTCAGAGTACATCGAGGGGGCACTAATGGGGTTAACAACCACCATGCTGGGCCCGGCATGGGTGTGCACCAGGTTACCGCCGTATCGCTGCCGCAGGGAGTGCATCACACTCGACTCATTCAAATACTGCAGGGAGGCCAGGTCCTCCACTCGGTCAAACATCGGAGGGTTTGCCTGGAGTTCAAAGTCAAAGTCAGAGCGGTCACGTACTCACCCAGTGTCATCCGTAATTGATGTGGTTCAGAGTTGATTTGATGATTAAATACCTTCTCTACATCATCTTCATCCACATCCAATAAAGATCCATCACTCTCCAGGCGGATTTTCACCTTCCCCTCTGGCAGACTGCCTGCCTCCGTCTTCAGGAGAGTTGCTGCATCACCACAAAGTGTGTAGTTAATTCATCATGACATATGATCTCAAGAGCACAAGCTTCGTCTTATCTTACATGTCTGATAATGTGAGGCAGTTGTATCTCTTTTAATAATGTATAAGCTTCATTAAAACTCAACAAGCAACATGCTTAGTCTAATTACACACAGCCTGAGGTCTAGTCTAGTCAGGTGCCCTCTGTTAACATTAAAATATCAAAAGCATTTTCTAAGTTTCATAAGTCCAACAATCAAATGTCCCCCAGAAACAGACACATGAGCACTGACAAGATAGTAAGTTAATAATTTGCTTTAAATTACACATGCATACTGGTACTTAAAAACAAATGTTTTTACTAACCCATGGAAAATCCATCCTTGTGGACGAGCCATACTTTTTCTGTGTTGTACCAGGCTCTCTCTGCTGTTATCTGCTCCTCAGTCTTTCCCTGTTAGACACAAATTAACAATCAGTAATCATCAATTAAAACAACTGTTGAATGATAAATTAAGACTTCCACAAAGCTCCTACAGATAGCACTTTCACAAGCATGGACTAACATGCTGTTCACATTCACGAGACATCAAAGGGGAACTGCATTCATTAGATGGAGGGCTTCTCTCCGTGTGAAAACCTGCATGAATTTATTTGTATGAGATTTGTTTTTAAATTTCAAATTTCACCTCAAGCATTTATGTTCATTTTAAGTCAGCCCTCTGTGGCAGAACTACAGTTCCCATAATTCTCCTTTTAAAGCCGTAGTTAATAACTTTTATGAAAATAGGTTTTTGTCACACTGGATGAAACTGTCACTTTATTGTGACGGTAATTCATGAGAAACATAAGAAGTTTTTAAAAAAATGTTCCTCTGTCTCCTTCTGCTGCTTCTAATGGCCGCCATGTTGAGAACAGTTGGGCCAAAACTAAGCACCTCCCACCAGCTGGAGCAAACGTTCTCATTTTACAGCTAAACAGTACACTAAAATATGTTTCTGCAAACATCTCAGGGCATAAATAGGCAATGCAGTTACCGATTCTTGATTCATATTTGATCAGTGCAGTCTAGTTTAAGCATTTGACTGCAATTCATAAGCAATGATTGACAGCTATGTTAGAGACTCCACTCTGATTGGCTGTTTTTGTTCAGTGCAGTGGTACCACAAGGAGGCAGAGGAACATGATTTTTTTTTCACAGATTGTCTCTCTTGTGTAGTATTGTGCGGATACAGTGACAGTTTCAGCAAACATGACAAAAAAATACATTTCATAAAAGTTAACTGTAGCTTTAAAGCATGCATTAACCTCAATGCATGTATATTGAACGTGTCGACTGAAAAGACATCACAGACAGGATGAGCCTGAGATGTTTTATCACAGCAAAGAACATCACTTAGACTTAAGGGGGGGATAGCACAGAAAAAAAACACAATTTCCACAAACAGAAACAGACAAATTAAGTCAAGTGTTTGGAGTGAGTCATGCATGGAGACAGACATACTCAGACATGCAATCAAGCTAACATAATAAACCTCAGATAGCTGCACCAAGACAACATTTTTTTTCTTTGTATTTTCTCCCTCTGGTTAGGTGATGTGAGGTGAGCAGGTAGTGAAATGCAGAGTTCTCACTGATACTTCAACAGCTAAGCCTATAGGGAAGATAAACCTTGGGCTTTCCTGGTGGTGGGATAACCTCACTTTCTACTGAGCCTTCGTCCCATACCGCTTTACTAGTTCATCACACACAAAAACCACAAGACACACATCACTCTGAAACACAGGGGAGATGCAACCAGAACTACAATCAGTTGTAGTCATGGTCAAACCTTTGCTGCAGCTGAGTGTGCTGCCTGAAGGATGGCCACAGGATCCTCAACAGGCTTGGACTGGAGAAGGTGGGGGGAGGAGAGGTCAACTGAGAAGTCAGTATTTTTAGCAATTCAACAGCTGAACATATATTCAGTCATTATTTTATAGGTGCATGATCAAATCAATGAAAAGTATGGCATGATAAAAAAAACATTTTTATAGTTTTTGTAGGTCAAAAATAATTATGAGTAAAAACATTATATAAAAACACTGCAGCAAGACCATCGGCAGTTCAACTGTACGCCAAGCAACAGTAGCAGAATAAGTGAGTCATCAGGGTGATTCATCAAAAGAAATTAGAATATTAATGCTTTAATGAGCAGGGATCACAAGGTGCACCTAAGTACAGTGTAAGTCTGTGGGGACTTGGGGTGCACAAAATGAATGTCCTGTCATATTACCAGTCACAGTTAACAAGATCAGTTGTACACAGTAACGATTAAGTGCATCACGCACCATGCAGCTACTTGTAAAACAAAGCAACAGTCAATGCTAATGAACTTAGCTATAGAAGTAATACAGTAATGCATAAACACAAGGATATAATGTAATATCATATACAATATACTATATCATTGCAAGGAACTTCAGGGACTTCTGGAGTTCTTTAAAGTCACAGAGACTTTATTTCACAAGAATTTTTCAGTGCAAAGTATTTAAAAACTCTAGTTTTGCATATGACTACAGTATAACCTCTGTATCTATATGTGGGTGTACACAGCTAAAGCAGCAAGAATAATACACAGCTACATGTTGTGCTTATTGTAAACTGAATTCAGCATCAGTAAAAATCAAGCTATTTTTCAGACCTTGAAAACCTGGTCAACAATCCCTGACCAAACTTTGGTAACTACTGTTTGTGTCACATTACTTCATTCCGGGCCCTCAAATGAACCTTGAATGAACCGAAGAGAACAGTGCAGGGACAAAGACAAGCAGGCGGGCACAAACAAAATGGAGCAGCGAAAGGGGTCAGTAGAGGATAACAAGCTTTAGACTCCAGCACTCAACGGGCGAGGGAGTGCAGCGAGCCCACCGTCGTGCAGGCCGTACCTGAGAGGATTTGCGGCGTCTGGCACGCTAGCCATGCAAACAGCAAAAAAGGAAAACAGCAAGTCAGGATCCGATGACCCGCAGAGAAGCAAAAATAGAGACATGAGACACAATTTGACACAGCAGGAGAAGGAATAAAAGCCTTTTGGTTCTCTAGACTTTGAGAGAAGAAATAAGCAGACAGTGCTGTAGCAAAATAATTACAATAGGCAATGTCCAAAGTCATACAGTACACAAGGGCTCCTCTGGACCTGATAACAAAGAAGTCAATACTACAGAGTGAATAAGAGGAAGGCACTGAGCAAGAGAAACACAGACCTAAAGCTGTCAAATTCATTTTCAGGAGTGTGCAAGTGAGCTCAAAGAGTACAAGGACTCATACTGTTGTGTTTTCTGAAACAAAAGTGTTACAAATCAGTCACACAGGATGCCATTTGAGATAGCCTTCATGGATACAATACTGGATATTATTTATTTATATTCATTAAAGTATCCACAAAATGGGTTTCTCTCAGTTGTTATTCTACTGAACTAACTCTGAAGTCATTTCCATAACTGACTCACACCGAGTAGCTAACAACACAGGAGACCCCTGTAATTCAAAACCTAACAGCAGACAGCTCGGGACAACCGTGGACATGAGTAATTTTTGGACACATTTCCTTCTAACTGGGGAAGCAGGCAGTTGACTCAGGCTGGTCACAGGGTAAAGCCTTGGTAAAGCATGGCAGGTGCAAACCAAACAAAGTTACAAAAAGAGAAGTTACATCATTGTCATTCAAGGCGAAGATCCTCCTCACGCGCCTGTAATCCTCCTCAGAGGGAATCAGCTCTGGGACCTACAGTTGGACGGCAGGACCAGCCATTGCAATTGGGTAGCCAGAAAGTAAAATCAATGATACAGAGGAAATTGCTATGATTGTCCACTTTAGACAAACTGAAAACTGACTGTGCACAGAGAGGTATTCAGAATAAAAAAAAAATGTCTAGTGCTTTTTGAATGTAAGAAACACACACGGTTACGTGTACCTTTGAAGCAAGATGAGCACACACCTGTTCTCTTGGTGCAGACTGAGCTTGGGGCAGTGCAACAGAGGACGGTTTACCATCAGGGGCCACAGGGGGACAAGATGTCTCCTTTACCTTTATAATATATACAAATACCCACAAACATACAGTTTGCCACACAAACGTGTACACACAGAGATGGAAATTACATGGGAAGATGACAATGAGGATGACATTTATGTTTTAGCTTCCTTTTAATCTCTTAATTTTGTATTCAATCCAACACATTCGGAACTACAACAAACTTCAAGGGATGTTTGTTCCTGCTAATTTAATTTTCCAGTTAATTCAATCAGGAAATGAGTAGAGAAAATGACTATTACAGAAAATCGGATCATTAAGCGCTGCGGCAAAAGAATAATGGTTCAGGGCTTTTGTCAATGGTTACTTAAGCAACAATCTGCTCTTCTTTAAAGTAATTAAATTGTTTAGTATCGTCTCAGCTGAATTTTCATACAACTGCAACAAAATCCAAGGAATCCAAGAAAAAAACCTTAAATTAAATCATCGAGTTTCATGACATTGCTCTGTAATTGTATGTGGCTATGAATCAATAACTTAAGTTCTGTCCCATATCTGCTGCTGTTTGCATATAAAATATATTTCAAGTTGAGTCCACTGCTAAAAACGTTTTAATCATGATAAAAATCAATAGTTTGATTGATTTTTTTTCTTCAGGTGACAATAAGATGCTAGTATTACGTTAACTTTTTCCTCTGTAAGAATTCAACAAACCTCCAAACAAAGCCTTAAGGTGGAAACACATTACTATATATGAAATACTTTTCTTCCGGGGCTGGTTTAGTTGTATATATTGGCTGATGTCAACCACATGTCATGTTGATATATAGCTCCACTGAGAACTGGAAAGCAAAATCACAAGAAAGCACAAATCTCGAAAAATGCTTAGTCACACACAAATGTACTTTCTAAAGATCACATCTTGATCCTTCCTTTAATATTAGAAACCTAAATATCTCCCTGGAGCAGTCAAAAACACAATATCCCTAAGCAAAAACACCAGGTGCATATCTCCAAAATCAAATCCCTTGCTCCACAGCCAAATACCCAACTGTTCGCCAGATTTCGTGGACATCTGTTGATCAAATTTTCAGATGGCCTGCTGGCAGACAAAACACCAAAGATACTAAATAACAGGACAAAATATAACCTTGTCTGAGGAGAGAGATGCTATGAAAGTACAGACAATACACGTGTGGAACTGAAAGGACAGAATCATGATAAAATTCATTTTGTAAGTCCAGACAAATATTAAAGTTTAGCTGAAGCTGAATTTAATTATCCATGTACCAGCTCCAAGCTGCACATGGTGATGCATGACCAACTGTGACCTTAGTTTTCTGGTCAACTGTTTTTGAACAGGGCTGTGTAATTGGCAAGAGCTACTGATTAGTTTACTCTATGAGACTATCATTTCAATTCTTCTTGTGATTCCGGTTTCTCTAAAAAGCATCCTAGAAGATCCTTAAAGCCCCTGCCTCAGTGGTCAGAACAACTTCAATGCTTTGGCTGCAGAAAGTGACAGTAATGAGTCACAGCTCAGCGCTCATGGACAACTCCAGCTGACCACACTACCAGAGTGCAAGCCATGAGTACACCCTTATACCCACTGATGAAGTCTGATCATGAGCTGGTACATGCACCCTGCCTCCCTTCACTTATTCAGGGTGGCTTCATTATATCAAGGCTCTTTTTTGTGAGAAATCAAGAGCAGAATGTCCTTTTGCAGGGAACATAAAAAGAGTGATTTTGTTAATCACAAAGATGAGATGTAGTATAACAATGATAGTTGTAGAAAATGGTGATTCAAAACCAAAAGCAAATCTGGTCAGTCTGATTATGTCCTACAGGGTAAACACTATGACAAGACTGCATGGATATGAACAGTAATGGCTGTGTTATTGTCACACAGCATGCTCCACCCAGGGGTTAAGCAGCAAAACATGCACTTTTTTCACTCAGTACCTCCGGTTTCTTTACAGCAATTGGACGAGGCTTTGGTATGAACCCTGCAGGGGGAGCCAAGGGGTCTGTCTTTGGGACAGGAATGAATCCTGGAGGTCTTGCCAGGGGATTTTGTTTTGGGGGCACTGGACTGGATTTTCTGGCAGGGATGAAACCAGGCGGAGGGGTCAACAGATTCTGTTTGGGGAGGGGGATGAAACCAGCAGGCGGGGCCAAAGGGTCAGGTCTGGGAGCGGGGATGAACCCGGCTGGAGGGGTGAGGGGGTTAGACTTTGGTGGTGCTGAGTTTGATGTGGGCGCAGACGTGGATGTGGCTTCCTCTGTTTTTTCCGCAGTAGCTTTTTCCCCCTCTACCTCCGCCTCTTCTTTCTCCTCCTCCTGCTTTGTCTCTTCTTTCATGTCCTCTTTGCGATCCTGGGCGCGGATGCGAGGCCGGTGCTCCTTGGTTCTACTTCTGCCCATTAGGCTTGTCAGACCCATAGAGATATCATCCTTGTCCTGCCCAGCAGCTCTGGTGGTTTTAAACACAGAGTCTGCTGCAGAGGCAGCCCTAGCAGCCTCGGAAACAGCAGACTGGTTCTGCTCTACTGTCACAGCAGGAACCACACGCCTAACAACTCTTCTTACAACCCTCACCACCTTTTTACCGCTAAAACTCTGGTCCTCCCCCGGAGTGTCTGGGTCGCCCATGGCAACGTTACTTTTGGACTCTTCCGCTGATGATGCAGTTGACTGTGGACCACTTCCTGTGTCTAGCCTCGGTTTAGCGTCTGCCTGAGGCTGACTACTATCTACATCAGACTGGATACAAACAGAGGAAGGCAGACAGTGGTGCTGATTATTTCCATGGCTGACGCAGATAAACTGTCAAAGATTTCAACAGCAGGTTCTGGGCTCAGAAACTCCATATAAAGGATTATTCAAAAAACTGATTTATATCAGCTGGTGTATTTCCATTTAGATATCTTAAATCCCTCACTCACGCCGTATGCAATTACTCAAGTTAGTGTGTGCAATCAGGCTATTTGATTCAGGATTTTCATTTAGTTCTAAGTTTGGAGCATATTTGCAAACTGTTGGAAATGTTGTCAGATATCAACCATGCACACCATGCGTTAAAGTGAGAAACACTGAAAAAACACATCAGAGGGCACCTTTGATATTAAAAGAATCTAAATTGTAAAAGCTTATGGGTTTATATTAAAATAATACTTCACACAAAAAATTACCATTTGTATACCAATTACTCATGTTATGTTGAATTCTTGGGCACAGTTTTTCTCAGATGCCTCCATGGTGAACAGAGCATCCAATCGTAATCATAATTTATTAGCGAAAATGCTTTGTTTGCTTTGTTTGGGAAGTACTTAACATACAACTGAATAAATGAGACTTGCATTTTACTGCAAGAGTTCTGTCAGACTTTCTAAACTGATGTTTTGATATAGTTTTGCTGTTGTTAAATGTGGTTCTCAATTACATTTCAATTTTCCAGTCAACGTGGAGCTATGTGAGAAAAACAATGGTTTTCTTCAAAAATTCAAGGTGTGTAATTGATATACAAATGGTTATTTTGCCGGTGAGGTATTCCTTTAAGCTTTACAGTAGTTTCCTCGCCACTTCTTGGTGTTGTTGAATGAAGTTCCACAGAGGTCTATTTCTAATCTTTTCATCGTTTAAATGGCTAATTAAGACAAGTAGACACTGTGTTTTAGACAGTGGGCCAAGTGATACTCAGCATTGACAACAAAGAGACTATATTGTTAGAAAATGTCCTTTCTTAAGAAGGAAGACATGCTTCATTAATTTTTCCACTCTGTTGTTATATTCAAACACACAGGCCCAAATACACACATGCACACATAGGACCTGAACGCATGCTGCCCTACGGCATGGCACCCAGTCCGCACTTTGTACTTGGTCTGTACAGGGACTTGAAGCCAAATCCCCAAATACTGAGCAACTGCCACCCCATGCTTTGGTCATGTTCTTCAAATAGTAGTTGCCCAGAGAATA
>JAPZEB010000006.1:10566740-10588139 GCA_029783705.1 Chaetodon striatus
AATAAAAAAAAAGTTCATAGAGCAGATATTAATCTGACGTCAAATATTTGTAACATTGCATAGCTTACAGCTACAGTTGGTAACTTTTATTAAAAAAAAAAAAAAAAAAAGTGATATTTGCTGAAACTGTTATTATATCCTGAGAGTAGTACATGAGACAAACAATCTGCAAAAACAATCAAATGTTTTCAGAAACATATTTTGGTTTACTGTTTAGCTGTGTAGTGTACGATGCTTGGTTTTGGCTTGATTATTTCCAGCATGGCGGCCAGTTCACAAACTTTCTCAATTCAAACTTTCTCATATAACGTCATTATTCATATTTTATCAGCGCTGCCTAGTTTGACAGTTTGAGCAGCAACTGCCATGACAGACGGCTGCATGAGAGACTCCTCGGCTCTGGTTGACTTCTTTCAGGCACAGTGAATTTTTGCAAATGCCATTAGGGGCACTAGGAGGAGATAGAGGAACATGAGTTTTTCACAGATAATCTGTCTCATGTACTACTAACAGGACATAGTGACAACCTCATCAAATATGACAAAAACTTATTTGTAGTTACCAAATACAGCCAAAAAAAATCTACAGTATGATCATTACACACATTCACATCTTTGTTTTTAAGGTTTAAATCCTGTTTTCAGTAGTTTCATGTCGGTTTTGTCATCTGTGAATATGACTTTGCATAACAGTGAACTGAGTCCAGTGGTGACATCTCAGTAATGAGATGTCCACTGGCCTGAGGGGTCGAAAACTCTATGATGAAGTGCTTACAGTGAATCAGGAAAGACACTGAAAGCTTTGGAAATACAACGGAATAGACAAAACAGAAGAATAGTTGTTCTGGCCTCATGTAGTGTGGACGATGGCTGCCACCCAATGGACAAAAGGTTTATGTGCTCAGCTGTGCATACTCGGCCTAGCCATAAAATCATTTCATTTAGTCCCAGAATAATGTCGAAGAACAATTAAAGTTGCGATCTATTACTGACCCCTTGTGATCTACTACAGACCCTTTGAAAAGCAAATAAGCAAATGTTTGAGATTATACTCAATTTGTGCCAGACACAGTTATTTTGGCAGGGAGATTCCTTTTTTTGTGTGTGTGTAAAGGTGAGGGGTGTGTTATGTAGCCTAAAGCAAACCATGTGATGTTCTTGTAATCAGAAACCATATAATAATAAAACAGAAAGAGCAGACACAGCGAGAGCAGGTGTTCAACTGATACCAAACCTGAACAGTTAGTTTCTGTTCAATAACCGGCTCATTATTACTGGACTCCCACTACAGTCTTGCACAGTGCAGTTACACAGACCACTGCTGGTTGCCTGGTAACCTCACAGTGATGACAAGAATCCAGGAAGTCACTGAAACCTGTAAAACCCCAACTAGATACAGACACCAAAACACAGATGGAGATACGACATTTAAATGAGTGAGTTTTAGAGGTGCTGGTCGGCAAGTATTTTTACATTTGAAAAAGCAAAGCTGCCTGTTGTCTCCTGCATTCGGTGTTTATGCTAAGCTAAGCTAACAGTCTCCTGGCTGTAGCTTCATTTTAGGTTGACAGATATGAGAGTGATACCAAACCTCTCATCTAACACTCTGCGAGAATGCAAAGAGGCATGTTTCCCAAAGCGTCAACTATTTTACTAACCTTTAAATAAACTGAGCCAACATGCAAAATAGGCTCATGCATCAGATATGGTCCTAACTGTGTTGCAGAGCTCTAGATCCAGAATCCAGATCTTATTATAACCAACTATAAATAGAGCTGTTAGTTCTAGGTCACGCTCACATGTACATTTTCTGCTTTTGAGAATGGCCTGTCTTACGATGATCATCAAGATCAGCTAATGTAGGACAAAGCAAAGTAAACAAAGTGTTTCGCTGGCTTTGAAAACATTCATTCCCACAAAGGTACATTCCCACATAATTCAAAATGATAGTCACATGGGTAAAAGCATTGGGTGGAAGGAGACACTGTCATACACACAAGCAGATAAGAACATGGAAGTTCACACCTGCTGTTTTGCATTGGATATCACAGCAATTGTGATGCACCAATTCTGTTTGACTTAATATTTGATCACTAATGGTGGGTGTCATCAGAAGCATAAAATGTGATTATCTGGTAACCATAGCGGCCCCCACATGACACACATGGTTCTCAAAACACATAAGCCTTACAATATAACACTCGTAACACTGATATTGTTGGCGTCTTTGTCGTCACTTCTGCAATGCCTCCAGGTTCTTCACACCAGTCTTGTACAGAGCACATTTTACACCCTATTTATGTGCCACAACGACACTCTGAGTAAGGCCTCACAGTATGGATTAATCACTAAACTTTCACACGGAGCTAAGCACAAGTGACCCAGCTCTCAATCCTGATATGCTCTGAAAAAATGGAGACAATCTCCTTCACTACACAAACATCTTATATATTAGTTATACAACAGACTAAGTAATTTGACTGGACAGGAGGCATTCCATGAGTGCGCCCACCCATGGCCTCGTGCCTACAAACAAATCACAGCCATGCTAATACACAGTACAGCAATATTCCTTCTTGTGCAATATTGCTCAATTACAGAGCCACAATAATTAATCGATTAGTTTTCAACTAATACATTAATTGCCAAGTAATTTGATAACTGATTAATCAGTTTGAGTAATAGTTTAAAAACAAAGAGTCAGAGTTCTCTAATTCCAGTGTCTTAAATGTGAATATTTTCTGGTTTCCTTACTCTATGACAGTAAACTGAATATTTTTAGGTTGTGGGCAAAACAATCTTGGGCTTTGGAAAAGACAAAATATTTATTCTTGATTTCCAATGTTAAATAGTATCTAATAGTATTTCTCTTTTTCAGTTTAAAACAAAAGGTATACGAGTGTGATGCTCTATCTACATCTATCCTTGCAGTGTAAATAATAAGCTGGGCTTTTAATAAAGACTCATTTTTATGATTACAGAATAAAACCTACATATGCGGGCTTATTTTTTTAAAATGCAAAAGCACTGTAGGCCATAACTCAAGTATAACTGACATACCTCAAATAACAGTATACTGCCTTGCCGTAACATGAACCTAGGTTTATCTCACCCACTGTCTTCAGACACTTAAGAATCTGGTGTTTGTTGTGGCGGCTAATAAAGAGTTTAACTTGATGCTCCTCTACTTGTTGCACATGATTATCCGAGCGAAAAGAACTGAATGGGCTGCCAGCCAAGTCTTACAAGACCATATGGCCATGGTCTGTGGTGGCGTTTGGGCCGTTGTTTCCTTCAGCGTCCTATTGTTTGGTGTCAAAGGACTGGGGGGGTGCGAGGGGGGGATTATATATACACAGAACACATTCTCTCTTTCAAAACACACACTCCCCCATACATACAAGCACAAAAGCACATTACTAGTGTCATTACAGTTCCACCCATAATCCAGACATCTTTAATCCACTATACTATTGGGGTGCAAAACAACACAGTGCTTAGAAGCAACAAATACCAAAATAAGAAAACTAGAATAACTGCCTTGCCGTTGTATGTCTCTGTGAACCAGTCAAGTTGTAGTTACAGTTGTATGTAGCCATGACAGTTTACAATGTTTTAAATATGGATGCTTCTGCAAAGAAGCTACATATTCTACAACATGGAAGCACCATGCTTCACACACATCTTCATCCTGGCAGCACAGAGGATCTATACAATGTGCACACGTGTTGACAATTCAGTATTTAACTGAATGCCCCCCTTCTGTTCCTGAATCATGACATTGAATATTGACCAGAAAAGTGTTTTTCATGTACATTATGATATCACAGTTGAGTTGACCTTTTACCTTTTGGATATAAAATGTCATCACTTCATCTTTTTGTCCTATTAGACATGTACGTGAAATTGTGTCATTATTAGCATATGTATATACTTTAGCATACTTTTGAGTTATGGCCAAAAACATGTTTTGTGAGGTTGCAGTGACCTTGACCTTTGACCTTTGACCATAGCCTTTGACCACCAATTCCTAACCAGTTTATTGTTGGGTCCAAGTAGACTTTGTGGCAAATTTGAAGAAATTTCTTCAAGGTGTTCTTGAATTATCGCATTCATGAGATGTATGGATGGATGAACGGCTCCAAAACATAATAGCTCTGGCCACGGCTGTCACTGCTGTGGAGGCATAAAAAAGCCTGTCATGTACAGCAGTTTTTTACCACAGGTACACATGTATTGAAAAACCCAAATAACAAAGCTGTAGAATCACCAGATTAACACAAACTCTGTTTCTCAGTGCAATGGAGATGAATTTCCAAAAGTCTGAAATCCAAAGTGAAATCCTGGCCAACAAAAGAACACCATTTTGAGATATAAGCACTTTTAGGGATGAATAAAATGCCACAGCAAAAGAAACAGAAATATGGATGTGGCATTTGTGTTTGCAAGTAAGAATCTAATCACTGAGTGGAATAAAAAAGATTCAACAACAATATTACTTACTTCAAATATGTCTTTGCACAGGCCTTCAGCAGTCCTCAGCCAGCTGCGGTTCAACTCACTCAGCTCCAAAATCGGTTGCACCTTTAACCTGACCGACTCTCCAGACTGACGGATCATCTCCACAATCTCATCCCTGCTCTTGTTCTCCACATTGATGCCATTGATTTCCACGAGCCTGTCTCCTGGCACCAGGCCAAGAGCCCGGTCCTTGGTCCCAGCACCTGGTTCAGCAAAGTGTACTACACGCCGACACACACCTCCATCAGGCTGCCTCTCCAGCATTGTGGTCCTACGCAAGGAGAAGCCAAAATCCCCAGTGTTGCGTCGCTGTAGCTCCAGTTCTCTTGGATCTGGTATTGGGGGAGCAACAAGCACGGGCAACTGCAGGTCTGCACCAGGGAAGGTCTTCTCCACCATCTCAGGAATGTGGACCATATTAATGCCTTTTGGTTTGGACTTCAAAGACGATGTAGTCCACTTCTGTCCAGAAAGATTTGAAACCTCCAAAGCATTGTCATCTTTGTTCTTCAGTGAAAAAGACACATGTCTCTGGCTTCCCACTGAATTCGGCCTGGCCAGTTCCCCAAACTTAGCTGCTCTCTCCTTCACAGAGCTGCGATGATGATCCAGTTCATTTCCCTTCAAGTCTTCACCAGGGGCACTTGCACTTACTTGCCCCAAATCTTGCCCCAGGGTACCATGAAGGTGCTCTGCCTCCAGGTCTGTCAGATTGAGCTCCATGTTGGTAGCCACCTTAATTGGAATTGGACTTGAGATCTCCAGCTTGCTCCTAGAGTCCCTCTTTGAGCTCCCTCTGTTGAGGTGGAAGAAGCCTCTGCGTATGCTCATCTCTTCCAGGCTCTTTAACTCTGCCTGGGACATACGCTCTTTCTTGTCTTTCTTCTCCTTCTTGCCCAATTCCTTCTCCTTCTCCTTGTCTTTCTTAATTAGGTGAAACATGCTCAAACTTTTCTGTAGACTTATTCCAGTTTGAATTGTTTACAGCAACAAAAGGACAGTTTCATTAAAATGATGAGAGAAATCATCTACAGAAGCTATGGACCTATAATGTCATCTGTAAGGAGGAAGGAAAAAAAGAGAAAATAAGGACAATATTAGCTGAGAGCTCGGTAGAACTTGTTTGTGTTTACTTAGGTTTGTTTTATTCATGTTTTTATTAAAATACAGATCTGCCTTAAAGGTCCAGTGTGTAGGGGCATCTACTGGCAGAAACAGAGAACTGGTTATAGCGTTGAAGGCCAGGGCCCTTTTATTACTATTAAAGTTCCTCGGTAACACATGAAGCAAAAGGAACAGTTTGACTTCTCGGATGTTAGATTACCTGAATCTTTCACATGACTGGGACCATAGTGCAAGCGCACTGCAGACGTTGGCACGCCAAGCTGCTAACTTCTGGTTTAGCACTCCACTAAGTTAAATGTGAATAAAATGATTTAATCATGCAGCTCCTCTAGACTTACAAATGTTATCCGACCAAACTGATCATATGCTGATGGGGAAAGGAGTCATTTCAGTTG
Organism: Chaetodon striatus; assembly: GCA_029783705.1. Taxonomy (NCBI): domain Eukaryota; kingdom Metazoa; phylum Chordata; class Actinopteri; order Chaetodontiformes; family Chaetodontidae; genus Chaetodon; species Chaetodon striatus. The sequence continues at coordinate 10,572,781 of JAPZEB010000006.1, forward strand.
CAGGGGTCACAGTGATCACTGATCTACAGAAAAAGTCTTTTTGGGCCCTATCACATCACACAACGGACCCAGGAGTTGTAATACAGAAATTGGCTTCCTGGGGGCCTGGTCCTCTCCCACAGCATCCACCATGTTGTTCTACAATAGCCCAGAACTGAAAAATCATACACTGGCTCTAGATAGGGTAATTTGCATTAGCCACCATACTTCTCTTGCAGGCTTGGCACATGGAAGAAGTTTCATTTCTGCAACCTCACCACTAGATGCCACTAAATCCTACATACTGGACCTTTAACAAAACAACTATTTCTTCTTCTCTTGTGACAAAATACATTTATCCCCAAGAGGCAGTTGCCAAGGCTCAGAGTCCAAGGTTCACAGTCCCGTCCACATTCTTCAAACATCTTATTGTTGCAACACATTTGATTTAATATGCTACTGTACTGCATTTCATGTCAAAACTCCACTCATCTTGCAATTTTTGTATAATTTTAATTATACATTTTCCCATCCATAGCGTCCACAAACAATCAAAATAACTCAAATTAGAAGAAAGTAAACAGTGTCAGCTGTGTTAAAGGCAACCGGCATCACTTACAGTATCCATGCTTTACAGTCTTAACAAAAGAAATTGCCTATAAATAATAATATATTGTAAATATAGGGTTTATTCTCTCAGTCCTATACACTTACACATGTCTACGCCACAGTACATGTGAAGTTGCCCTACATACAGGCACAGTTTGCTTTGACCTCATCTGTCTTGCTGTCAAGTGATCAGCATCACCATTTAAGTGATGCAGAGCACCTGAACATTTGTGCACGAGGCTCTCTATCGAGCCTGAACACCTTACACATCCATACACGGCGTGGTAACCCATAAACAGTTAAATTCGCACTTAATCCACGTTTAATCATGTCTCCTCAGGTCAGAGAGGCTATGAAATAACAATACAATCTCTTTACAGCACTTTACAATACAACTGTGAATTGTCATCATGACTGTTGACGGTAAATGATAAAACATTGTTTAGCTTTAGTGAACTTACTGTACACATGCTATAGCTAGGTTATCGCTGCGACTAGTCCACAGCTTGTCTGTAATACTCTCCCTTTAAGCTGCTTTGCCCTCATTCTCTAGCACCGGTGGCCTTAGGGAACACTTTAAGTAGAAAATGTAACAATGTCATTCATCTAAAATAACACAGAGTAAACGCTATTTGCAAATATGACTCTGACATACCTGTAAATGCTCGCGCTGTTGTCTTGCTTGAAGTTTTCAGCATTTTCCTCCTTGCAAATTGACAGTAGGTGCGAGTAATGTACTTGTGGTGCTTTCAAATGCTTCCCGTAATCTCCGCTTTAATAACAGTAGGTGTCGGATATAAACGATACGGGAATACACCAAACTCATATTTGTGTTTTTAAATTTAAAAAGAGAGCAACTGGTAGTCATGTGTAGATTCGTCTATATAATTTCAAGACAAAAATGAAAACGGAACTTGAATTATATGCATATAAAATGTTCAAGAAATACTTTCACCACCTTTTACTTTTACTGATTTCATACAGCCTATCTTTGTATGTTACGTATGGGCAAACTGTGCCAAATTTAGCTCTCTATAATCGTATTTGGGTCGCTAATGTTTAAACTATTTTAGAACTTTAATATTTCCAACAGTAAGTGAAGGCAGCACCAGTGTAAACCGGACAGCAGTGACCCCTCCTGGTCTTTTTACTTAACTGGAGCACTGACTGTGTAGGTGCAGTTCTTTTTACAGTCCGTAGTACAGGCACAGGTAAATCCTCCCAGGGTGTCCATATTTTGCTTGTCAGGACTCACCTCAGAACTCAATGCCTGAACTACATGTCTTAATTTAGAAGTTTGACAGGATAATGTAGCCTAAGGGGTGTTAATTTTAAGTTTGATAAAATATTAAATGTGTTTTGGAATCTTCAAACATTAACATACATGATTGCATTTTGGCCTAATTATAATTCTCAAAGGTAAGGTCTTTAAGATTTATAATATTATGTATGTATTATAGCCAATAAATGCCATCCAGGACAGCAAGAATATTCTTCAGATATTCAAGTCAAGGAAAATAAAGTCTTTTGTCCAGCTCTATGGCACAGGTAAGATTTAATATTACTGTATTTGTCCCCAAGGAAATTTGTCTTGGACATAAAGGCAGTGTACTGTAGGCTACAGGGTGCCACAGGTGCTGAAATTCGGCTTCTGAAAGACGGACAAAACAATGAGAATCAGACCAAAATACAGACTTCTAGACCAAATCAGAGCCCTTGCGCATTGATGCTTGACAGGCCAAGTAACTATAAAGTTTCTGATGTTTAGATGCATCATCTGTCTACCTAGAAAGGATCCTTTATGGTTCTCGTTTCTTCACAAAGAGTAGTGTAAGTGTAACAGTAAGTGAAAATATGACAAAATCACAGCAAATACATTGATTTGACTATATTTACAGAAACATTTTCATAAAAATCTGCACTACATTCATATCAGTGCTTCTTCTATAGTACACCTAATAAACCAAATATGGTAAACAAAGTGCAACATCTCCAAATCATTCCAAAATTCCAGTTTACAAATGTTAAGTATTCTTTCGCTTGTGCAATTTTCTGTGATTAGAAACAAGTATCTGAAGAATCTGTCATAGCTTCCTCCTGGCGTTGTCTGAATCATTTTTATAATCACAAACTTCATAACTTACTTTAACTGATCCATCCTGAAAAGATTTTAATTGAATTTAGAGATATACATATACAGTCATGGATGGAATATCTATATAATACAAAGGAAAAATATGGTTTGAAATTATTTACAGCCATGACTTTTTGCCTCTTCCTATTTTGGCCATATTGTGCAGTCTAGTCTTGCTGCGTTCCTTTTCATCTGGATTTCTCTTCGAAGTGCACTCTAGTGTGGAATCTGTCTCAAAGGAGATGGCCGGGCCTTGGTTTGGGACACTGCTGCTCTTGTCCCGGGACATGGTAGAGGTGGTCTGCAGGACGACCCTACCACGAAGAGAGTGTTTGAGCTCCAGCAACAGTGGGTTGTTGTCAGAGTATAAATCCACGTGCTGCATGGGGTTTCTATCTGGCTCACAACATGTGCAGCATGCTGAGAACAATACTCTGAAAATATAAATCCAGCCTAGATAATGCAGCTCCACAATGTTCAAGATGAAGCAACCTAGACTGACACTGAACATGAAGTTGAGAAAGATGGTCTTCTCTGTGGCTCTGGACACAAAGCAGTCAGTCCTGTTTGGACAGGGGTAGGTCTCACAGCGGAAAAGGTGTGGGACTTCGAATCCAAACAGGTAATATTGCCCAATGAGGAAGATTATTTCCATGATGGAGCGCAGCAAAACATGTATGATGTAAATAAGCAGTACTTGGCTGGAGAGCTGGGTTGGGTCTTTTCCTACCTCTCTCATTTCCTCCTCCAGCTGGCTCATCTCCTTACACTCACCTTCCTGTGAGCTCCAGTCCTCGTTGTTATAGGTTGTGTTATAAGGACTGCCAGCTTCCAGCGTTCTCTCTTTATCTCCTCCCATGTGTTTGTCCCTTTCTAGTAAAGGTGAGGACCTGGGTACCACTTCAACCTTCTTATCCTCAGTCTTTTCGTTCTTGGTGATTTTTTGCAGGACGTAGATAATGTAGAAGATGGAGGGTGTGGAGACTAGAACAATCTGAAAGACCCAAAAGCGCAAGTGAGAGACAGGAGCAAACGTGTCATAGCAGACATTGTTGCAGCCAGGCTGTAGGGTATTGCAGGTAAACTTGGACTGCTCATCGCTGTAGACAGCATCCCCCACCAGGGCCACGAGCAAGATCCGGAAGATGAGCAGCATTGTCAGCCATATCTTGCCAATGACTGTGGAATGGTTTTGAACCTCAGTTAGGAAGCGGCCAAGAATGGACCAGTCTCCCATTTCTGTGGGAAAAGACAGTAGTTAAAACATTATTACTGCTACCACACTAACAGTAATCAGGCAGAATGTTTTAAAGTGAATCATAATAAAACTGAGGTGGTTGCTCACATACCCTGCACTTCTAAGGAGAAAAAAAGTCCCAAATATGACTCAATAGTCTCACCGAGGAAGCAGGTGCATGAAACCACATGTATTTACACACATATGGCTTTCAAATATTATCTAGATTCAAATATTGACCTAGAAACCCCCTAAATATCATAAAATAGCTTTCTTGGTGCGTCATCACTTCATGTTAGCGTGTCACAATCTGGCATGACCTTCAGTGTCATTTTTCTACCATGAACTTCTTAAACAGGACAAACTATTTTATCAAAAAATGCCATTATGTGTGTTTCATATGTAATGACATTATAGCAGATATTGTATTGAGTTATAAATTATTAGCAGTTTCCTATATTCACAAAAAAAGTTTAGTTACTTTCAATGAGACATCTGTAAAAGCAATTTGTGTTTTTAAAATTCCTGGGTTGACAAATTAAGTCTCAAAGTAATATCTACAATCTACTCCTAAAAAAGCTGATCAACTCTATAATATATTTGTTCTGTTCTTCTGTCCTTGAGGAGCTTACCTTTGGAGAATCCGAGATTTCTTTATCCAAAGCTGGAGAAATAACAGAGGAAGCAATCTGCATAACTGTATTTTCAAGTGGAGCCCTTTGCTGGACGTTATCGTGTCTTTTGAGCTGGATGAGGGGAGAATGGGCTGACCACACATATTCCCCAACTCCTAACTGAAACATTCGTTGCACTGTATGTCAATAAAGGCTTTCAATGTACAGTGGGACAAAGATTGAAAATGTACAATGGGGGCACCTTTACTGAACAGCCATTCAGGGACGAGCAGAGAGTTCAAAGAACGTACTGGAAAGAGTGTGCACAATACTGATTCAAGCATGGATCTGTGTCCACTTTCATTTTAGAGCTGTAATACAAGTCTCATTTCCTAGAAGATTTTAATACTTTGGTCTCACTGGTAGCGTGAAGAATTACTTTATATCGATTTTCATGCCGCTTATGATAAAGTTTTCAGACATAACAGCAACTTCTCTCTTTTTTTTCCAACTTTTGGCTGTTGTGGACCAAAGAATATCCCTGAAATTGTGATACAAGCACTCAGGGCAACTTTTATTATCCTTTTCTCACTCTTTACTGAAACAGTGTTACATAATTAAGCATAATAGCAGGGAATTCTGCTTTGAAAAAACTCCTACAAAAGTTATTCAACAAGAGGTCTTTTGGTGATTCTACACATTAAACATATGGGCTGGACAGATAAATCTTTTTTCAGTTTCAGGTATTATAAACTGTAAGTGTTGTGATCAGATTTGATTAGAATTCCTTTATAGCTGTCTTCAGTGTAAAAGAAGTGAGCTATGCTTTATTTTTTATTTAATAACTGTGCTGTGTTAGCCCATATATTACAGGAGTCCTCTTGTCATTATGTAAATTTAACACTGTTTTGCTAAGTGTGTATTATGTACATTGTCTGGTGCTGCCAAGCAATCTGAGTCCTGTTGCTTTGGTGACATCCAGGAGCTTTAATCAGCGCTCTTTTGCTACCTTCAAACTGATTATTGTATCCACACAGGCTGATTATTTGCCAAATTGGAAGGCTTACTTTTAATTTATCAAAAAATTATTTACAACAAATATGGAATAAGAACAGGACAAGGGGATATATATCTACGTACAGTATGTGCCTAGCTGGATTTTAATAAAAGATGTTGGAATGACACACAATCGTATGTGTCTTAGTAATGTGAGCCTCTATAGGACAGCCGTTGGTTATGAAGGTCATTTCTTGTAACCCCAGATGCTCTGTACTTTTTTTCTCAGCTGTCTACAAGGTTGACGGTGTCATTTGACCACAGGCAGGCTTCCTGTATTCTTAATATTGTCTGCCTGCATCTAATAACAGAGATATCAGTTATACATTGTTATTTCACAGTAATACATAACATGTTCCCTTCTATCAAATGACTAAATTGAAATCCAATGTGTGAAATATCTTCGCGACAGGTGTAAAAACATCAGGATGATACAATGCAGCTATGATTCATTTTTCAGTGTGGTCATGTCAGTGTCCACTCTTTTTGTCCACAGTTTGATAATAAATGATATAACACAGTAAAGGACAAATCTGATTTGATTCAAAGAAAAATGATGAATAAACCGGTATATCAAACTCATTTGTGGGAAGAATGCTGAAGATATGGTTTGTATATTAATGAGATGCATAAAAAAGTGTGAATTCATTTTCACCACATGGAGGCTATACATTTTTTTCCTACACTCAACTTTCTCTTTTAACAAATCAGCAGCTTTCACATTTAAACTGAAACTGCTGTAACAATACTCTTTATAAACATGCTATACAGAACATTAGAAACAACAATTAATCCATATGATTTCCTGATACTATCACAATTGCAAAAATCTTCTATTATTTCTATTAAACACGAGGAGTATTTTTTGTTGTAGTTTTTTTAATAGAAGTGGTATAACACTCAATGAGTGGACTGGGTTTGTGTTATTTTGGTCCACTGCAGGCAATTCGTCCAATTTATGGGTTCTGGCGTTTTCATTCATCCCCATCCCATGAATGAAAATAAACTGCTGCGCAGGCGGATTATTTCTTTCTCCGTTTAAACGGAAACACTTCTCATTATCGGATAACAATCAAGACCAAACGTCTATATGAAGAACAAACCAATTTCCAGATCAATTTCTTACAAAAACGGTTGTAGTGTTACTGAAATACATTCATATCCCCACCACATGCGACAGTAGTCGACTAAATGCCCCTCGCAGAATCAGCGAAAACCCATCCAGAGGGGTGTTCAGAAATTCCAAATCCATCAAATTAGTTTTAGTATAAGACAGAAACGATTCAAATAATGTGTTACACTCATAATTCAGATTTTTTTTTTTGTTGGTAGCCTATCTCTATTCACCTATGTTTTGTGAGCCGCATAAAAGATTACACAAATTCTTTTTAACATACTAAATTTAACATTCCCCCTAAATAGTATGTAAAGTGGTTCAGCCCTTCGAGGTTACCGGAAGTTGTTTCAGCTGCCATGTTTGGTTGCTTTGTTGTAGGCTTCTACAAGGTTTCCTACAGAATTAGTAAGTGTGGAAATGGAGCCGAGCTGGAGTACGTTTCTTTTTCAAGTAAGTTGACTCTTTGGGAGGGAAACTGGGATCGCTCGTAAAACAACCTTTAAAAATGTAAGCACTAGATATCTTAGCGGTAAAATCAGTTTTTAAACGAGTAATGCCAAGATCAAGTAACCAAGGAAAACAATGGTATATGAATCCAGGCGTCCAGCTGTGAGGCTTGGGAATGACGCTAGAACAAAAAATCAATTCTCCCCAACGTGTGTTTGAAAAATGTAGCTTGTTTTTCTATTGTACGAATACTTAAATTATTAGTGGCGAATAACTCGACAGCGTTTGGGGGTTTTTAAGTTTGTTTGCCAAGTCGAAGCCAGCAAAACATGCGGGATAATTTGAAGTAAGGCTGGAGACGCCACTGCACCGTTACAATCGAGACAGACCTGTTTTTTTCCTGTGACTGAGAGCTTTGATCGGACGCCGTAGGATAATGAGATGTAATGCCGGCGAAGATGTTCATTGTAACGCGGATAACACCACAGTTAATTTTGATTTAAAGTGGGAAATGTTAGCAAACGTTAAATAAGTGTATACTTAGGTTATAGGCTGCTGAGATTTAGTAACGACGATTCGCAAGTCCGCGGTGAACTTTCCGCTTGCCTCAGCCGGTTCGACAGTAACTAGCCAAGTTAGCTAACGATGTTTAGGCTGCCTTCATCAAACTCGCTGGCTAATTTAGCTTAATTTGGGCGAGGCTGTCGTGAAGAGCTTACAAAACTAATGTTACATGGCTTGATAAGCAGCGCCGTACCGCTCTCTGTTTATTAACAAGCTATTTATTGTGGAAGACCGTGGTGGAAAGGAATTCAAAGTATGCACACACATCAGCTAACACTAGCAACGAAGAAGCAGATTTGAAATTAGCAACGACATTACGCAATTTATAAATCCATTTTCAGCCAGAAAGTGAGTGCGGCTGTTGAGAGTGATATATCTGCCACGGTTAAGTGGTTTTCACTGTGCACTAAGATGGAAGGCTATTGTAAATAAAATTAATTAAATGTTTTATTCCTATGGCCTTACTTAGCCTAAAAGATTTAAGCCTAGTGAGGACATGAAAGATGTAAGACCCCGAGTTTTAATGGAGAGAGTGTATTTAAAATGATTAAAGGGTTTGCCGCGCATCCGATTGTTTTAGTTTAATGCTGTCATTTTGTCCCTTGTTAATCAATATATGAGCTCATATTCTAATTATATCGTCGTGCTACTTTCTCGGGTGTATTTCCAAGTCGAGGGGGATATATCTGTGTATTATCTATGATGTTATATCCCCGTGTGTTTTAGTGGGTGTGACAAACTCATGGGAAGACTCTCCTCAATGAACTTTGCATCAGTTCAGTATCATTCACAAAAATACTTGAAGCATTTACATCCTCAAATGTTGACCACAGAGTTGCAGACTGTTAAGTTTATTACTTTACTGCAGTCTCATCTGAGTGACTGAGAGCAGGATTAGACACAGATCAGGAGTTCTTGCTGTTAGTCCTGTTATGTTTGAGTCCTTTGCCAATGCTAGCCAATAATGCTTAAAATTTTGTGACAGACATGAAACCGTTAAAAAAAACATGTTAACTTTGTGTCACCTTCCATCGTCTGATCAAGGAAATATCGGTTGGTAATAAAAATGTTTGCTGTTACTGTAACTTATTTGCTGAGAAGGACCACTGATATGGCAGAAACAAGGCATAAATTAAAGTTAAATAATGTGAAGGACTCATGAGGGGGCTACTGGAGGCGTAATTGCAGGAGAATCAGTCAGGAGGAGTTGGTAGAAGTGCCACGGGGCTGCTTGAACCATCATCCATATTTTGGAGAACTTTTACATTTCTCATTTTAAATGCCTCTAAAGGTCAAAAGCCAAAGTCAACATTTTGATTTTAACACTAGCCCTGCTCAGTATTAGGCATATAACACTTGCATTAAAGTTAGATCATCACTGCCATTGGGATACATCACCGTTTTGTGGTCTTAGTAACGTTTTGCTCTGCTGTCAGAGACTGATGATCACTTACTCACATCTTTGAGCACTATTTCTTCCTGATGAAAAAGGCAGATGGGCGGTGTGGCTTGTTGTGGAGTATCTGGCATTTAGCCAGAAGCTCTGCATGTATTATGTACCGCACACTGTTACTCTGTCAATCTCATGTAAATCTGTGTGCAGTTATCACTCGGGCGCTTGATGTAAGGAGGGAAATATTTCATTCAGCTTTACCATCAATTGACACATGCTTTGCATTTTTAGTTTGGAAGTACTCCACTTTATTACCTATTACAGAAAGGTATTTTATTTATTAATGGGTGTACATTAAAAGATGGCGAGTCTTGTTTAAATACTTTGTCAGGCGTTTTGAATTATCCACATTGTTGTGTAAATGAGCTTGAATATTACCATAAGTACAGCTGCATCTCCTCCCATTTTTACTAAATGTTGGCATATTAAAAATCCAGTACACGTCGGGCTGTAGTTAAAACCTCTGGTGAATCATGTTGTTTGGACTAGTTTGGCTGTGGGTGTGTAGCGATACACCAGTAACACTACAGAGTAACAGAAATATTGTAAAGAATGCCCCAAAGTGTGGAAGACACAATATAATTCCTCTGTGCCGGAAAATCTATTCTGGCTTTCTCTGGAGACTGCAATAGCCACTCAAGAAAAACACTGTAGGTACATTTATAAAAAGTGCAGCACATCCTTTGGATATTTTACCAGAACATTTAGGTGACCGGTTTGCAAATGTCTAAAAGAAAATGATGTTCAACAGGTGGACACACTACATGGAAGACATGTAAACATAGTTTAAAAATAGCTGTTGGAAGCCATTTTGTGTTATTTTTTTATGTTCAATCTGTTTCCTAATACAATAAGTAACTGGCCAAATTGTACTTTAGATATTCACATTCAGTGCAGTGACAGTTTGATTTGTGATAATAAAGGTGCCCCAAGTACATTTGAAATTGTATTCCTCATTTTTTCATTCGGGGCAGAAGCTTGTTAAGTCAAGCTGACAGATTCTCAACCACCAAGTTGTTAGGGCTAACATGATAACAAACAATTGCCTTCTAACACACCTAACAAACATGAAGCAATATTATCACTCATTTATTATCATGTCTGTGGCCACCTGATGAATGCAGGTCCAATATTTTAGCTCCAGTTTGTTTTTTACTAACCTCTAAATAATGAGCTGGATCTTTAGCTTGCTAGATGTTCAACTTTGTTAACTAGCCATCCCATTAATTCCGTTCCATTTGTCTTTGCCATTTGGTGCTGAGCAGGTTGCTTACAGTGGGTTTTTATCATGGACTTTATAAAATAATGGATGTAGCCACCATGCCATTGCCTATCTGTTTGTTGACTTCAGTTTTGAAGCTTCAAGTATGGCAGTTTGGTCGTTGCCATCTTGGAGTTTTGGAGCCAGAAGTGGCCATATTTGTATGAGAGGGTGAAGCTAATCCTAATGCTAACTGCTAGCTTGGTCAGTATGATGCATTTACAGCTAGGGTTAACTATGACAAAGTTAACGCAAATTTTACCCTGCAAAAAAACAGGCTTAAAATCATTGAAACAAAATGTACTGATCGCAAGAACTGAATATCCGGCACCTTAGAGGGTCTTTAGTAGCCTACAACCGAACGCTGAACACAGCTTTCTTTTAGGCGACCAAAATGTCACAGTGTCACCATGTTACCTTTCATGAACTGACGCATACTTAATAGCTACAGCTATGGCTATACTCTGTAAATATGAGGGTACGCCATGGTTATGTTACTTAACCAACACTGTCACCATTGTAGTAACTTGTCTGCTCACAACACGCACTTGTTACTCAAAGCACCCATGCCCTTAATCATGCATAACTTAAAACATTGATAACGTTATTGGTGAGATATATAAAAATTCAACCCCCATACTGTTGTCACGTATGGGGAAATTAGCTATAGAGGCCAAACTCCTTTTTTGTACTAGGCTGTTTATTGTTTATTTTTTGGTAAAGTTGTGGTATTTTAACATGGGTGTCTATGGTGATTTACTCGCTCTTGGAGCCAGCTTTAAATGGCCATTCGAGGAACTGCAGTTAGTGTTGAAGGTAATTCTGCATGGGCTTCATTTTTCAGCCCAGAAGGTTGCTGCTTGGTTTTTCCTAGAGCTTGTTTTGCTTGGTCCACTACAACAAACAACTTCTTTGAAAATACACAAAGTACTTTAATTCACTGCTTATATAAAGGAGTTATAAAAAGAGAAAAGGCTATATGTAAGCTCAACTTTTTGCTGGTCATCAGTATGGGTGTAACAATACATTGATCTGGTTTGAGATATCGATTCAGGGATTCAATACCACTGATGCAAAGTGAAAACATCAATACATATAGTCATCTTTAAGATTTGCCTTTATTTTTGAATTCCCATGGCATGTCTGTGTCACAGTTTCCATCCAAGCACACCTCCGTCCTCAACATTTGGACAGTGCTAGCTGTTCAGCACCGGGTAGACTGTGTCAAGCAGCCAAGAAAGACAATGAGAACATTTACTGATATTGTCTCATATTGATCACAGGCCCCTGAAGTGAATTGAAATCATACTGTGGTAGACTTAAAGATCTCAGCAAATATGTTATCGTTGTCCAAAGAATCAATGCATTGTATCGTTATTAAACTTGGGATTTACGCCCCAAGTCAATAGCCCTTAATAGAAATGATAAAAGTAAATAAAAATAGACTTGCCAACCTTTGATTAAATATTTCTCACTGGCACTATTACGCCTCACTTTCACAGTTTCATATTTAGTGTATTGCCCATTTGTGTTCTACATGAACATTTTTAGCAATATAGCAATGAGACATTTTTGACATGGCTCAAAAAAATTGTCCCAGTGAGCCAGCATACACAACACCAAGGCCCTGGAACATGCTCACCTAAATGGAATGCAGTTGTTTTTAATCAGTTATCAGTTGCACCTGTGCTTTTACTGCTATGGCAAGCCAAAAAATTCTACCACCCTTAAGAATTGTAGTAATAATTCACTGGGCCAAATGAAAGGTGGTAGCAGTTAAATGTTAGTGACTGTTACTGTGTATCATGGATTTTAATCAAGGGTGACTTTGGTGTTTTAGATCACTGTTGCAAAGACCAATCGCCAGCTGTGTGTGTTTGTAACTGCAGTGATTATGCTGGCAAAAGCTGGACTTTTTAGGTAACTGAGCCATTTCATCATATTGGTGAAGCCAAAAATAACTGATCAGTCTGTGCCATACATATGCAACATAAGAGATGTACTGTACGTCAGTCAGCGAGTGAGTATTTTAAACGTTAGTTTAGTTAATGTTAGTTGAGTCTTTTGTCAGATACAGTACCTCTTTATAAAACCCCAGTTGTAGTCACATATAAGAAGTATTTGCAGTTCATGAATCAAGAGAGCTCTTTGTGCTCCCAGGTAATATGTGTTTCATAGATTTTAAACCACATTACATCTCACAGCGGTTTCCTTGTTCTTGGCAGGACTGTTTGTTATCAGATGCTGTATTAAATGCCACCACTTATGGAGGTTTTGGCTCATTGATTTCAGTGTTTTTGGGAGAAGGATGGCATGGGGAGTTGCTTATAAATGGCCTATATCATCCTTTTACATGATGCAGTCCAAGCCCAGGTGAAATTAATATATCAAAACGACTATTTTGCCCACTCCTAGCAGAATTGAACCACCTCTTCTTGCAACCTACAACATCAACAAGCAAAATACAGAATCCTTGCAGTATTCATTAAGCTTCACAGGCTGTGAAAAAATCCAGAAGGATTACAAACATTATAAAAAGTAATGTTTTGTGAGAAATTGTGTCAACTCAGCAGACAGGGTTGCAGCCAAATATTTCAGAAGTTGTAAACAAGTAAAGAACAACCTAGAAAAAACTCATAAACTTGAGCATAAAGGCTTTACATTTCCATTTTTATTTTATCAATTGCAGTTTTTGTTTGTTTTGTGAAAAAAAATAGGATTTTGGCAAGCAGCTGTAGAGTGTGGCACAATAGATTGAAGAAAGACAGCGCATAATCTGACTCAGACTCGATTCAAGTCTACAGTGGCCCGTGGAGCCATCAGGACACTCCCTCCATTTTGATGTTATTTATGAGGGAGCAGCCCCAGTTGTCAGAGCGCATTTGTGTCAAAATGGTCAGAGCTGCATGAAGGCACAGCAGCTTACAGGCCCTGCACCTCTGTATAGACGCAGGCTGTCTGCAGCGGCTATGTCTGCTGTTCACAAGCTTCACAAAGAGGGTTCCCGGCTGGTATCCCCCCACCCAAACATAAAGCCCCCCCCACCCCACCCCTGGTGTGCCAGCGGACGGGTTAGCATTGGCATGATGATGACTAATCCTGGAAGGTGGCAAGTGTGAGCAGGTGCTTAGACAAATGGATGGGTGGGCTTGGTGGCATTCTCCACGAGTTCCCAGGTCCCATTGCATATGAGGGAATGACGGCTAGTTTAGTTGAGTAGTGTGTGGATAAACAATGTCCCTGTCTCATGAATAGATGAGCCAAATCAATGAAGATGAGCATACAAAGATCCCCTGCTGAGGCATCACTGCTCAGATTTGTGTCTCTCACAATAGGCTGGATGACATAAGGAGGACACTGTGTGGTTCATTTTTCTTTTCTATCCCCTGCCTCCTCTTTTGCAACTCCTTTCTTGGCTGGCCTTCTGCGATGGATGATTGAACCTCAAAGGGAAAGGTCAAGCATTTCACCTTGCCCTTTCTTGCTGGTGTTTCACAACAAAGTTGTCTTGACTGTGTCCGTTTAGCAAAATAACAGCATTAACTGTGATTTAATATTTATGTTTGATATGAGGAAAAAACTTGTCTTTACAAGTTACAGTACAAGTATAGCAAGAACCATAAAGGAGTATGATTTACTCGAAGTTAAGGAAATAACATTAACATCCATCCCTGCTAATAGTGTGTTTGTAACTATGTGCCTGCCTCTCTGTTAATTACGATGGATGTTGGTGGGGCAGTCCTCAGGTCAACAGGAGTCCAAGGCATCTCTTAAAGGAATACTTCACCCCCCAAATAATCGTTTGTATATCAATTACTCACACTGTGTTAAGTTGAATTTGAAAAATAAAACCTAGTTTTTCTTGCATCCCTTCACAGTGAACAAAGAATCCAAAAACAGGGAAATTCTTGATAAATTAAAGTCATAGGGGGCCAGGTTTAACAAAAGCAAAACTATATTAAAACATCTGTTAACAAACTCACACAACTTGTGCAGTATCATCCAAGTCTCATTTATCCAGTCATATGCTCATTACTTCCCAAACACATGCATTTTTGCTAAAATGTTACTATTTAAAACACTGTGCCAGAGACTGGTTAAGTGGAAATGTTTTAACAAGGAAAATTTTACCGAAAAAGCGTGTTTAGGGAGAACAAAGCATACAACTTGATAAATAAGACTTGGATTATGCTGCATAAATTGTGGGAGGATCTAAACAGACATTTTGATATCTTTTTTCCTGTTGTTTAATGCGATCCCCTGTGATTTCAATTCATCAAGATTTTCTATCAAAACAAATTTTCTTCCTGAATTCAACATAACACAATTAATCTGACAGTAGTTAGAGCATTAACTAACCCAAGATGTCAAATCAAAAGAAAAGTTGTTGTACCACTGTGATCCACATTGTTTTGTGTTGTTTAGTGAGCTGTATTTTTCTGTAGCGTGTGCATTTCACTCCTTTACTTCACCACGTCCTCTAACTGAGCTCCTTAGCTGAGCTAATGGCCTGCTCTTCAGAGCACTGAGCTCTGCTTTGCCTCTAATTTGGTATGCTTGCTTTGCAGTCACATGATGAATCAGCACTGTCATGATGGGATCATTTTTCATCCAGTATATTTGGATTCTTTTGCACTAGTGGCATGCTGCATCAACCTCATTAATGACAGATCCAGTGCCCATTTTGTATTCTGTAACATCTTACTAACCCTTGTTGTTTTCATGGATATGTCAAAGCCGACTCCTGACAGTAGTGGTACAGCTGTCAGTGCTGTTTTTGGTCAAGGGTTAATTCTTATGCAGACATTGGGAAGTAAGGATACAGTGGGGTATTCCAACTGTTTTGAAACTACAATCCCCAATATTGCTGTGTGTTTTATATAGTGTA
>JAPZEB010000006.1:10588239-10598676 GCA_029783705.1 Chaetodon striatus
CAATATTGCTGTGTGTTTTATATAGTGTATATAATATCAATTTTGTGTCACAATAAATGTTCACTCTTCAGTATCATTGACCTTAAAGCTCGTAATAAATTTTGCCAGCAAAGGTCTGGAATTCATTTAGGCTCAACCAAAAATTAATCTCTGTATGTGTGTGTTTGTATCATCAGCAGGCCAATGAAGCCCTCCACCACCAGCACCATGTGGCCCAGAACAGCCTGCTGCCACTGCTTAACGCAGGAACTGAACAAATTGACCAGAAGCCTATCCTGCCCATCCAAATAGACCAGAAGCCCCCTTCCAGCGCTGCTGAGCTTCTTAAAGACAATGTGGCCAGCGGAGGAGGTGCACGGCCACCAGTGCCTGTGATAAAGAAGGAACACAAAGGCAAAACGCCGTTTGTCTGCGGCTATTGCAACAAGGCCTTCCGTGACAGCTACCACCTGCGGCGTCATGAGTCCAGTCACACAGGTATCAAGATGGTGTCACGGCCAAAGAAGACCGCCCAGACAGCCCCCACCATGGTCCCCATGATCTCTACCATGCCACGAGAGAACAACGGCAACCCTTCCTACATCTCCACGGTAGCGGGCATCCTCTCCACAGCAACCACCTCGGTTTCCTCAGGCACAAGTATTATGACATCATCCGCGATGGGCAACGTGCCACAGCAAAACGTCCCCAAGAAACCCGCCAAACCCGTCAAGAAAAACCACGGATGTGAGATGTGCGGCAAGGCCTTTCGTGATGTCTACCACCTGAATCGCCACAAGCTGTCCCATTCAGATGAGAAGCCTTTTGAGTGCCCCATCTGCCAGCAACGCTTTAAAAGGAAGGACCGAATGACCTACCATGTTCGCTCTCATGACGGGGGAGTCCACAAGCCCTATGTATGTTCTGTATGTGGGAAAGGCTTTTCCAGGTAAGGACCACATTGGTAGTTATTCATAGTTATTCAATAGTTGTTTAATGTGAAATCTTCCTGAAAATTGTCCTTCAACAATATTGGTACAAAATGTGGAGAAAAGGATAAAAGGAATTGTCTGATATGCAGCCTGACAGACTTGTCATGGGGAGTCACACTGGCAAACTCTAAGCCATGGATGGCCGTTGAGTGCCGGCAACAGATTTCATGGGGAGATAGCGTTTCCCATTTCAAATGTCTTTGTACATTCCCCATATAGCTCATGAGGTGGAGGGATGAGTTGTGTTCCCTCTTAGACCTATAGCATAAGGGTAAAACAAAAACATGACACAGTTAGACAGGCATTTGAAGTGGACTTGAAGTGTCCTAAACTTCCTCTAATATATCAGTGAATAGCAAAGAAAATGTTGTGTTTTTATTTAATTTTGTGGCCTCTCTTCTTAAAGCAGGATTAGGTACTTCACAGACAACTTTACTTGGGAAAATGTAGCAAGCCCTCAAATGTGGAACATGAACTGAAGCAACTGTTTAAAGTTTTATTCACTGCAGTTATCAAACTAATCCAGTAAACCTGCTTCTTGAGACAAGCCCAGTGCAGCCTGGGACTCCCCGAAACATAACTGGAAGTGGTGTCCTAGGGGAGGCCAGCTGGGTATCCATGTCCTTGTCGCTGCATTAGCCACTGGTTTGTTTGGGATATGTCTACAATGCAAGTGTCTAGGCCTGTGTATCTGTGTCTTATACCCTCCCAGTGATACTCTTCTGTATGTGTGTCTGAGGAGGTGTTTGGTAGGCAGTGGGATCAGCAGAAAGGGGGACAATGCACTGTGACAATAGCAAATTCTAAATCAGTGAGAAAATGGGGGCAGATGCAAAAAACATTTTTTGCAACTGCTCTCGTTTATTCATATGCTTTCAATCAACAAGTAACAAGGCTATTGTAAACAGGAAGTAAGAGATCTAATTTATTCTTATGGTAGCGGAGACACAGAGTGATTCCACCCTCTGGGTTACATTCCAGGGTCAAAGAGAAAAGTCTTGACTCGTCTGCATGGAATTTAAAAACAGCATCAGTGTTTAATGTTAATGTTTTGGGTCAGTGGGTCAGAAATCAACTGCGCAAAGTCAGTTTATACTTGCCCCTTTACCAATCGTTTTATTTATCAGGGGTTATCAATTGTTATGTTTAATTTCTTATTTAAAAGAGTTGCTGACAGCTGTTGGTATGGTACTCCAGCAGCTTTTTTGTAAATTTGGCATACCTTTGAAAAACGACCCCAATTTATTTGCCTTGCACTCAAACTTTCTGCAAACTGTGCATGTCAGAGTTGAAGATTTGCCCACATCCTCAAATACCACCAGGATACAAAATTGGCACCATCAAGCAGCCAAATGCTAGTGAAATAGACAAGTGGCTGGTAGATTTGCTTCACTCACCAGGCAAAAAACCAATGGCTATCTGTTGAGTTGCTGTTTAAGCATTGAGTGCAGGAGGAATGAGCCCTAAAACCGGGAAATGAGTTAGCATTATACCACTACCGGTTCCCCTTTCTTGAAGTCAAAGGGTTTTTTTTTTTATGTGTGTTTTTGGTTCGATGCCTGAAATAAGGGCTGTGGTTAACGCCTCACATTTTGTTTTACAACATTCAGTTCATCAGTAAAAAGCCAACTTGTGAATTTTGAAGCTTGTGTCTTAAAAAAGGCGGTTGCTAACAAATGGCTAAATGAGACTACAGAATGGCATCATGCAGAACACAGTTTTACAGCCCCGTTGCTTTGGTGACGTTAGTCAGGCGACTGTGGTGTTTTACTTGTAGTGATTGCATTTACGCTTCAAAAATCATAAAAGCGGTGTCAAGATTATCTTGCTGAACAAACCATGTTGGTATTGCAAACTTTTGTGTGCCACAGAGCTTATTTTCTGCAATAATCCAAAATCCTATAGGCTTTTTGATGAGGGAACCAGGGCTGCGCTAACCTTTGCGTTAGCCTACTGTACTCCTGTTTTCAGGATAATTGAAATACTCTCTTGCACTTCAGCTCATAAACTCTGCCTTTACCTTCCGCCATTTTCCTGCCAGTGCCCAATAGGTACTACGCATGTGTAACTCTCAACAGAGATGAGAAGGAGGCGAGATGATTCACTCCTTAGCTACTTTCATAATCAGCTCTGATCGGGCAAGTGAGTTGCTAGATTTACTAGCCTGACGTAGCACTTCACTTGCCCAGGGCATTTGGGCTGTTCTTATTTAGTCCTGAGCAGGATGATAAAAACATACCCTCAGTCCAAAAATTTGGTTTTTGAGCAAGGAAAACATGCTTGCTAAATCGAAGTGTGACCTTATATACTCTAGAATTACCACCTTTCATGTTTGCAGTTGTTCATTCGACTATTTTTGGCAGTGAAAACAAAGAGTGGATTCATTTTAACAAAGAATGCAATGGCCAGGTGGTACATTATTTTTTGCTTTACCAAAAGTTCACTGAACAGTGACCCTATTCCTTTTATCAACCCATGACTTGTATGTGAGTGATTCAGCCAGCGGTGTTTGGATTATTCACTGGCACCATGATTTCACATAAAGGGATGATTGTATGGCCATCTACTGTCCATGAGGCCTCCCAGTAGCTGTGTTTTCATATTTATCAGTGTGCTGAGCAGTTTAGATTTGTACTTGTATTGACCCCCACGCCATTTCAACCACATGTTTAAACAGTCGCACATGGGAGAGCACCAGTGGTAGAGTATCAAGGGAGGGGGAGGCGTCACTTGTCACTTTGCGGTTCCCGCCAGCATGTCACAGACTCTCTTTCCCCTGGGAATTCAGTGAACCATGCAATAATGTTCGGGTCAACACATTTACTATGTAGGGAATAAATATTTTGTTTAAGAAGGTCTCATGGTGCCTTCGTATTTAGATTTATCAACACAAACTATATTTTACTGTCTCGTAACGAGCCAAAAATATCTGGTTGTGTATGTAAATCAGCATGGAGTGAGCAGAGGATATTGATAACACCAGAGGAGCTCTGTGCTGCAACACAACTTCAACAAAAACATCAGCAGTGCACCCTAGCCAAGCTGTAACATTAGCACTGTGCCGTGTAGGGCAGTTTCAGGCATGCCTCCAACACAGTGACGTGGGGTAGGGATTCATCAGCATACTGGAAAGTGAGAATGGGGACTGAATAACAGGGCACTGAGTCACTGCCACTCAGCCAGATATGTAGGCAGGCACTGTCTGGAGTCTGCTCTCCTTGTCAGTAGGACAAAAAAAATGAAAGGAAGGGAAACAAAAACCTGATTCCGGTTCATGGCACCACTGAGAAGATTCCACTTGACTCCTCTCATTTGTATTTTTAAAAAAAATCCAGCAGCATGAAACTTTCCGGTTTGGAAGCAGCTGCCAATGCTGTAACCCTTACTCACTCCATTATGGCACTTCTAACATGATTCAGCTCACAGCTTCACTAGAACTAACAAGCTGACAGAGGAGGATCAGTGCCAAGAAGAATTTGTGAATGCTGGAGTTTCACTGTAAAGGTCAAGAGGCAAAGAGCTGTTTTCTTGTAACGGCTGATATGCAGTGAACAGTAAATTATACAGTGGAACACTGAGGAATGTGAATGTTTATTGTTGTTTTATTATATTTTTAACCTTTAGTTTACCAGCAGTTTTTGTGTAAAGCCTTAATTTAGGACACATGTTTTTTATATATATAAATCTAAAAATACATTTAACTGAATGTCATCTGTAGCAAGTAAACATCACCTGTTTTTCAGCTATTTGTCATTTTAATGTGTATAAGGTACATGTTATGTATTGATGACAAATTTGGGAAAGAAGTAAACAAGTGCTAGAATTGTCAACTTGTTGCAAAGTTTAAAGAGAAAACAAGTTATTACAAAAAAAGCTGTGTTTTTTATTTCTTGTATTGACAGTCTGAAAGGTCTTTCATCATCATGGACCATCCATGGCTGTTCAGGCTGATTCCACACATGTTTTCCATAACTGTAAACATGCATTTAATACTTTGTCACAGCTGTAGACTGTTGTCAGAAATACAATAATTCAACCCCACCCATTGTATTAATGAAGTTGAATTAACTTTGTGGCCTACATACCGTATTCAGAATCCCTCAGAGGGAGAACTTGTGCAGTTCGGTCTGAGATTTAGCAAACTACCAACCAAATTTCTGGAAGTTGTCAGTAACATTCTCTTCATATTTTTGTATGTAGGCTGCAAGAAAATAAACAGAAGTAGTGTAGTGTTATGCAAAATTGCTAAATTTATTCTGAAAACAAGTGGAAAGTTGACAAATTTACCATCTTTGTGTTGTGCGGTTTTAAACTAGGTCAAACTGATTCACGCACGATCGATCATGGAGAATTAACCGCCATTGACCGAAATTTTAGGGATTTTTTTTGTGCCCATCCCCTCATTATGACAGCAACATAGCACGCACATATGCTTCAACACTTCTGCGCATGCAATGTATAGAAAAGTTATACAACAGGCTTTTTACTTTGTGCTTGTGCACTTACATGTGGTGCTCCTTGGCAGTAAATAATACACTCATAGGCAGTTTTGAACAACTTATCTACTGCTTTTGTCATTAGAAAAGACCTGCGTTGTGATTACAATAATAAGGCAGACAACAAACTATTCTCTTTAAAATTGAGGGTTGCTTTGTCTTGTTTTTTTTTTTTTTTTTTATATGTAGTGGTTTACAGCTCAAGAAAATCAATATTAACATATCCACATGAATCTTTATAATGTAATAATCTGAATAAGCAAAGAGCTGTAGCTTTTTTCTGTTGTTTTCTGTCAGCTTGATGTTCTGTGCTTTAAGGAGAGTATGGAATCAAAACACCATACTGTGTTACTCATCTACAACTCATGGAGCTCACTGCATCGCGGTCCAATTATTAAATGTGTTGTTTTCGTTAAATCTAGGCCAGACCACTTGAGCTGCCACGTGAAGCATGTGCATTCTTCAGAAAGACCGTTCAAATGTCAAGTAACGGTAAGGGTCATTACTGTCAGCTTCTGCATTATTATTGTTTATATGTACAATGTTGTTGTTGCTGCATTTCACTGACTTTTGACTCTGTCTGCTTTGCGGCTGCAGGCCTGTACCTCTGCTTTCGCCACCAAAGACAGACTCCGTTCCCACATGATCAGGCACGAAGGCAAGGTCACCTGTAGCATCTGCGGGAAGATGCTCAGTGCAGCCTACATCACCAGCCACTTGAAGACTCACGGACAGACCAACTTTAACTCCTGTAACAAAGGTATGTCACACTTGTCAGAAGCACACACTCCTAACATCACAACAGTTCCTCACAGCTGTGTTCAGCGGTTGAAAGAAAATTCCTGAAAATCTTCTATCATAAACATTCAGTCATGTCTCGTCTAAACCGCAAACCAAGGTCTTGTATATAAATCATGCTCCATTATCTTCTTTTTTACAGCCTTCTTCTACACCGTTGAAGATTTTGCAATGTGGATTTTTTTGTTTGCAATTTTGCTTAAACGTCTCTGCCTCATTGTGGTTTCTCTTCAGTTGACAAGTAGCCTTTGTGAGTCACATTACAACTGTAGTAGTCATGAAAACAGAAGAGTAGTCAAGCCTTATATGTTCAATCCCATCACAATCCTCTAATCTGAGTAACCATGGTCATAAAATTCCTTAAAAAGTCATGTCAATATTATGACAAAGTTTTGAAAATACTTTGTTTTGACCATTCTTTAAAATATATTCAGAAAATTGTCAAAACATGTCCAACATTAAGGCTACGCCCCCTTTTGAGGGGAAAGGAACACGCTGTCACATAAGGAGAGACAAAAAACCAAAAAGCTGTTAAATCAAACATACATATTTGATTGAATCACCAGGTATCATGATGTGGACATCCATACTTATTTAGATGTCTGAATAAGCATTATCTGACCACTGTGTTGTGTCATCAATCTGCTTGGATGGTGGAGGACTGAGAGGACATGATGGTGATCGACCATCTTTTATTTAAGATACACCATGCAGGATTTTCCTAAAAATCAAAATAAAAACTGCATACAGACTCATACAGAAGTAATCCTTCTCAATCATCACTTATGACCCACTCTCAGTGTGTGGTGGTGTACTTCTCTGCAGAGACTCTGCCCTCTGCCTGTATTTTCTTGTTTTCTTCTCATTTTCTGTGCTCAGGATGTTTATAGACGTGTATACCCAGGAGGCAAAACGCCAAACAAGAGTTCATCTGGGGTTGGCTTTTACTTTCACTTTTGCAGTGACTATAAATCCTGTATGGTATAGCTTTAAGATATCATGAACACTCAGGTTCATGCAAGGTCACAGACCAATAAAACAAACATTTGTTTAACAAGAAATAAATACATACAAATTTGTCAAAATTATAATCCAAAGCCACATCAAATGCACGGACGTCTGCAGGATGTTTGGTTTTCTATCGCCCAAAATGTGGCGCGGCCCTGATGTTTTGCCAGGGTGTCTGCAGGTCCCTAAAAAGTCTTAAAATGTCTTACATTCAGTTTTATAATTATCAGGCCTTAAAAGTCATTAAATAGTCTTAAATTGGAAATTATTCATCTTTTATTTATTTATTTTTGTCAAAAGGAGTCTTCTGCGTCATAATTCACATTTCTGATGTTACAATTTTTAAACCTACCACTGAACCTAATTCTTTATTTTATACACGGACTAACTTGTCGGCAAAATCTAAGTAACCTAACTACTATAATAACTGTATTCCTATGTGAAACCTACCTTGGCATGGGATCAATGATATACCACTTACCTTTATACTAACTTGCAATGCTTGAAAATGAAAAAGAAAATTCTGTCTTAAATTTGGTTAAAAATATCTAAAAATGTCTTAAAAAGGCATAAATGTAAGTGTTTGACACCTATAGAAACCCTGTGTTTTGCAAACTACCCATATGCACCTGGTCTCTTGGCACATGCAGCTAGTCAGCAGCTGGAATGTCTGATGAGCGAGTAAAGTTAGCGAGCACTAGCAGTTTGATCATCTACAAATACCTGGGAAGTGAGAGTTTGATAATGTATGACTGTATCAATATATAGGCCTATACATTTTGAACAACTTAAATAAAGTCATGGAAATGGGGTTAAATGTTACGAAAACGTTTTGAAAATTCCCTGGTGAAAATGTGTGGAAACTCTGTCTAATCCTGGTTGTTACATTATGAGGTGAAATGTTTTGGTACTGTAGAAATCTTGTGAGGCATCAGATTGTAGTATTAGTGATAAGGGTGTTTTCCTTTTACTATCCTATATCTCCCACCATTGAACAACTATTTTAAGTAACTGCAGAGCAAAAGTGAAATACTCTTTTCTTGTGTTTTCCCAGAGGGTAACGGAGTCTGCAATTCTTCCTCAGCTACACCTGTGACCATTTCGGCCCCCATCACCACAGCGATGAACCGGGGCCACTCCAACAACCCCGTCACCATAGCCGCACAAATGAACATTAGCACCAACACAGTCAACATCACGTCTCCAATCAGCCTCCAGCACCCAGTCACCATCACCGGGCCCGTCAACATTGCCTCCGTCAACATCCCCGCCACGGCACCCATGAATATCGCCCACCCAGTCGCAATAACGACCCCCATGCCTATGAATATGGCTGGTCCGCTCAACATCGCCATGAGGCCAGTGGATAGCATGCCTTTTCTGTCCCAAGTCTTGCCTTCTTCCCCACCCTGGTAAAAAAAAAAA
Organism: Chaetodon striatus; assembly: GCA_029783705.1. Lineage (NCBI taxonomy): Eukaryota > Metazoa > Chordata > Actinopteri > Chaetodontiformes > Chaetodontidae > Chaetodon > Chaetodon striatus. Next base: position 10,596,938 of record JAPZEB010000006.1, read on the forward strand.
AAAAAAGGAGAGAGAGCATCGGACTGGTCAGAAAGAAAGGGAAAATGAAGTGAAACAAGAGACTCCTGTCCTCATTATTTGCACCTCGAGCCCAGCTCTTTCTCCCCCTGAACCATGTTTACTTACCCTGAAGTGAATATTTACATGAGCTGTGCGGCCGGTAGGAGCTCCCCAAGTCACAGCTGCGTCCCAACTAATGTTTAAGTGACTGACATGAGATGCAGAACACTTGAGTAGAAATCGAGTAGGGTTTATCTTGAAATCAGGACAGCCGTAAGACTTAGTGTAGTCAGTTAGAATGATGAAACTGTGATTTGTATAACGACAAAGGAGAGGAGAGGATTCCTCAAGCACCCTTGAGGACTCCGTAGGAAAACACACCTGTGCTTTTGTTAAAGGGAGATGAGGAATGGACTGAAGCAATAACAATAAATTGCTGTTTTTGATGTTTTACAAGTTCTCTCCCAAAGCCTCTGGGTGTTACTTTGTATGTTTTTTTTTTATAATTATAGCCTGCTAATCACTATTTAATGTTATAGGAAATGAGTCTAGTAAAAGGGACAGCAGCTTCCATTTGCATGGAAGAATATTTTTTCACAGTGCTATAGCTTTTCTTTTTCTTCTCAGATAGTAGGTATGCTCTTGAGGTACAGTGACTAACTTGTACAGTTGACATAGTAATGTATTTTCATGTCAGCATTTTAATTTTTTGCTTTTGTCATTCAAGTGGATGTCTCAACGCTGTCCGCTTGACAATGAAATATTTGTACTTTGTTTTCTATCGGTATGGAAACACAAAGGTATGTTTTTATTTGCCTATTTGTAGTGTTATTTTTTTCCATGAAGTCAGAGTGGAATGAGTCTTGCACTGAAAGCATATCCTACATACAGGTGCGCAGCAGTATTATCAAAGATCAAATTGGAGTCTTAAGTGTTTTGGTTAGCCAGCCTGCACTTGAGGGCCATCTAGTGGCTGAACATGGAAAGGCCTGGCCTTGTAGTGAAGCTTTTTCAGGCTGTTACTGTCATCATAATGGTGACTAATTAGTTTGTCTGACTCTTCTGTACACTGTTTTTTTTGTTTGTTTTTTTTAAATCATTTATCTGTGATCGCCCCAAGATGATACTAAGGACCCTTCACTCAGGAAACACACATAAAAGCCCATTACACATGAACTTGGTTCCTTTTAAATTTAGTATATCTACCATGTATCATGATTTTGAATCTCTCCATGTTGCTTTTTAATCTTCCTATATCATTTGGCATTGTGATGTTCCATCAGGGACAAGAAGTCCAAGAATTATCCATTTTAAACATAGCCGTCCATTTAAATAATCATTTACTGTGCAATGGCATACATGCTGTACCTTTTTGAAGTCATATTCAGCTCAGGCTGCACAGTTATGTGGCCGAGATCTGGATGAGTTTGATAAAAATGCAAGTTTGTGTCCATTAAAATAATGGGACAAGATTGATGTTGCATGACCCCAAACACTGTAGCTGTTGAACATTAACTATTTTTAATGAATGCCATGTTATCTCAACAGTGTTGCAGCTCTTTGAGTTGATTCAGTTTATACTGAAAAATGCAATATGCATGTTTGTCATTTTTCCCAAGTTTTGTTTGAAACAAAAAATATTAGTGTAGCTTTTTTTTTTCTTTGTTCTTATGCATTTACGTAGATACACTATGATAGCCTGTTTGCAAAATTTGATACAATAATAATGTGATAAACTG
>JAPZEB010000006.1:10656215-10666698 GCA_029783705.1 Chaetodon striatus
ACTGCACAGAGTAAATCCAGAGTCTGCAGTGCCTGATCTCGCTTACTCAAAGATCCATACAGGCAATATCAAACTCTCAGCTCTTCAGAGAGAACAAAAAGGACCAAAACTGCAAGGCAGTGAGGGCAACCTCCAAAAAACCTGCACTGGACAAGTGAGCAAGGGTCAAATTCTGTAAGGGGAATTCAGGCAGAGGAAAAAAAAAATCACCTTTAGCAGAACAGCAGCTTGTCCCGAGCTTGAAAGCAGGAGAGGGGAGAAGGGGCTGGACGGCAGAAAGGAGAAGAGAAAAGTGACTGGAATGATAAGATGAGAAGGTGAGTTATGGACACATTTATAGACTCTTTTTATACACACATTCTGCCACACCCTGGCTTACACACAGTCTACTGCAGTTTCAGCAGTGTGGAGCTCCTCGCTGTGTCTTTGCCTGCCTTTGCACCAGCTGATGCATGAGTTCTCTGTGGAGTCATTAATACAACCCATCTATTGAGCTAGTTCTCCTCCTCTGAGAGCATGGGACTGACTGCTCTGACAACCACTGATGACTGAACACGCAAACTGATGCCAGAGAAAATGACTACAGGGATTTCTCATCCTTTGTGATGAATGGTGTTCTTGAATAGACTAGAAATATCCTCGTGCAGATCAGGTCGAATGTTTATTAGTTATAAGAAGGGATGCATTTCAACCTGCTACTGATATTGCATGTATGCAGTATGAGCATTTCTCAAAAGGTTACAGCATCCCTACAAACATCCCTGCATGGTTAGGGGAGTCAGTTTGGCATGTGATGTGAATGTGAGTATCTGCAAGCAATGCAGTGATGTGCAGCAGCCTCTGTGTGTGTGCACAGTATGCATGTGCCTAAGAGATGTGTGTGTGAGAAAGAAAGGGATTCTGGCAGGGGGTGTAGCTTGAAAGAAACGATGAAACAAGTTTTATTCAGCACAGCCCTCTGCAGTTATGCTCCTATGGACTGCAAATGTACAGTGCTCTCCCTGTATAATCCAAACACTCTGCAGGCATCACTTCCTCCTGGAGGTAAAGAGGAGGCTGTGTAAGATAAACTCTAACATTCTCCTATCCCATCTCATCTTTCTTTTAGCAGGCATGTGCTGCTGAAGCTCTCCCCTAATGAGGCCCTTCTGGAACTCCTGCTCGTGTTGTTGCTGGGGTTGCACGTCCTAGCCGTGTGCCCCTCCATGTGCTCCTGCAGCCGCAGCCACAGAGAGGTCGACTGCTCCTGGAGGGGACTGAGACAGCTGCCCGATGGCCTGCAGCATAACATGCGCTCCCTTAACTTGTCCCACAACCGATTCCACAACCTGGACGGGCAGCTCACCGCATACACCCATCTCCGCTTCCTCGATTTGTCTCACAACCGGCTGAGCCACCTGCCCACCGGCTTGCCTCGTTCCCTCTGGCAGCTCTATGCCGCCTCCAACCGCCTCCAGCTGCTGGACAAGAATGATACAGTCCACCAGTGGAATCTGCGACTGCTTGACCTCTCCAACAACAAGCTAGAGCGGGCCATCTTCATCAACAATACGCTGATCAATCTGTGCACGCTCAACTTAAGCCACAATCACTTCTGGACTTTGCCAACTAACATGCCTGTGCACCTGGAGCACATAGACCTGTCCCACAACTTGCTTGTAAAGGTGCTGCCGGGCTCTCTAGACCGGCTCGTCAGACTCACTCACTTCTATCTGCATGCTAACCGCTTTCCCACGCTGCCCTTTGGAGTGTTTGATAAGCTGACATCGCTTAGAGTCATCACTCTAGGCGACAACCCATGGGACTGTCACCTTTACGACGACATCACCTACTTACTCTCCTGGAGTCAGCGTACCCCTGCCCGCGTCCTGGGCTGCCCTTGCCACACCCAGCCTGTCTGTGGAGGGGTGCGCCCTGGCAGGACTGGAGGGTGGCACTTTGCCTCCTACAACCTGCCCCCCCTGGCAGCGAGTGCCCAGGACCTGAGCTCCATGCCCCCTGAACCCAGTGTCACCGGGTGGTGGTACCTGTCTGTTTCTGCTCTGCAAAGCACCCTGCACACCCCAAAAGAGACATCCAACACACAGCACCACCTCCTCACAGCCACACCCATCAGCATCTCCACCCAGCGACCCAGAAGCACAGGCACACACCTAACTATTAATCACTTCTCTGGAACTGCTAGCCCAGCTGTCACAGAGCACATGCTCCATACTGATTCCCATTTCATCTCTGGCACAAAGGAAGACTCACCCACTGTCTCACTCCGCACCACCGACACATCCTCTTTTTCTGACACAAGCTTCATTACTGAAACACCCATTGGGGCTGACATGACCCTGGCCACAGACCGATTCTTTACAACAGAGAGCCCCTCCATCCAAACAAAGAAGACAACCACCCTTCGCACCAGGAGTGTGAGGAGGAAGAATCAGTCCCTTCCTAGTGGCATTAGCAACATCAGTCCGACTCCTGCAACCTGCTCCTTTCTCCCTTTCCTACACAACCTGGTGCTACTGTCTCTTATCCTGCAACAAGTCCTATGAAAGACACTGACCCTGTTTTTAGTGTTAAAGCGATAGTTTTAATCTTCTGAAGTGGTGTTGTATGAGGTACTTATCCATAGTCAATCTAATACATACAGTCAGTGTCAGTCAGTATGCCCCCAGTATGAAGAAGCAGGCAGGAGTACTGCCACGGAAGCAAAGCAATGTACTGCTGTTGATGGGGCTGCAGCAAAACCTATTTTGCCACCTAAAAAAATCAGCATCAGTGTATGCTATATGTAGAATATTTTAATAGCTTTACCTTGCTGTCAGGCAGCGATTTCCGATGAAGCCATTGTATCGTTCTCTGGAAAGCCAGATTCCATTGAGAGAAACAATTTAACATTGCTGAACACAGGAGCTGCTGATCTACCTCTGCCTCAGTCAGTTATTTTATTTGTCCTATAATGTGACCTTGGGGTTTAAAACTGCAGGTTTGGATTCACCACAGTTGCACAATGACACAAACAAACCAACTGATCGAGGCAGCGGTAGACCAGTAGCTACCATGTTCAGCAAGCTAAAAATACTGTTTTTCTCAATGGAGTCTGGTGGCCTTGACAAGAGCATAGATAGGGAACTGAAGTTGTTAACAGGTGCTGCTGCAAATAGAGCTGTCTGAAGGCAAGATAAAGAGGTGAAAATACTCTTCATGTAGCATACACTTAAAATCATATAAAATTTTTTAGGTTGGAACTTCATTTAGGCGGCTATAACATGTTTTGTTGCTGCCCCCATCCACAGCAATACATTGCTTATCTTCTGTTGTGGTGGCTGTCTGCTCTTCCAAACTGGGGATAAATCGAACACCAGCTATGTAATACACTAACTATGGATACCACCTCATACAACCCCACTTTAAAAGATTTGAACTATCCCTTTAAGTCTTCAAATGAATTTACAGCACAAACAAATACAGCACACAAGACTATTGACTGTTGTAGTACTGTCATGTTTGTATATCACCAGCTGTCACAGCAAAAGGCCATTTACAATACAAAGGCTTTATGACAAGCTTCATAATTCCTGCTATTCTGAATATGGTAGGATCCTACTTTTATAATAATTGGGCGGAAAACAGCAACAACAAATTACCTTTTCTAATTACTTTTTACAAGCCTTCACTCAAATGAAGACACACTGTAATGAATATAGCTAAGCACATGATGGCACTATACATTCAGGTACCAGTTTATTATGTAACTGAACGTGGCCTGTGCTCATCTGAAACTACAGTCTGCCTGTTTCAGTGCTGTCCAGTACACATATGACCTAAAAGTGATTGGGTGTCTTTTATTTTCCCAGTTTTTCTACAGCTATTGGCTGATGTTACCTTTGCCGTATTGTGGTCATATGTTTTTATTTTATTGTATGGCATTGGCTTTCAAAAAGGTATGATACTCAAAGCTGCCATTTACTTATTTTGACCTTTTTGCCTTTTTAAATAGGAGTCCCTGCCTGCTTTTTTTTATTCATGTAACAAACCATATCACTCACCAGAGGAGCACAGTGTAAGAAACTGGTCATCATAAAACATGCATAACAGGGAACAAAACAAATGGACAATGTTGCATCACTATCTTTAACAAACCCTGAGTGCCGAGTACTGCTTCTGTATTTTGATCACATCTCAAACTTAAGTGTCCTTCATGATTCAGTGACGCTCGTGAAAATGATCTGCATGGTGATTGAACGTTCCAGGAATGCTAACCTACTGCTATATTGCCACAGAGCACAGACATTCTCAGCTTATTTATATGAAATGTTAAGATATTCCAATCTCGATTGCATTAAACATAGATAACCATGGTAGGAGTGCCAGCCTTTGGGTTTTTACATTTTAGAAATACATTTGCATATGGTACCAAAAGGTGCCAAAATAGTAGGAAATGCATCACAGCAAGCTGCATTTGATAAGATTAAGAAAATACAGTGACAGGGAATCACATCTCCAGGTGATTTCTGTAAAGGTGAATAAAACTGCTGAGATATTTACACCTTTTGATGAGTGTTTGAATTTTGCCTCAACTGTTTGTTTTTTTTAATGTCACTTTTTTTCTTCATTCCACACTGCAAGACTGATGTTTTTAATTTCAAGCTGTTTTCACTGATAGCGTCTCATGGGAGAGGGCAGACAGTATTCAACAACTACGTTTCCCATGGGTCTTTGACATAGGTGTCAACTCTCATGGGGACTGAAGTTGTTCGATGCTTAAAAAAATAAACAAGATTATAAGGGAAAAAAATTATCTCATTAAACAGTGACTTATTCAGATTTAATTAGCAAGCACAGATTTGTTTTTAAGTTTATTCATTGAGGGAGGGTTCACTGAACACAAAAGCACGTATTTTCCAGACAGACCTTGCTTCACAGTTTGTCACACCTGGAAACTACCCAGAGCAAACACAGTCTTATCTGTAGGTCACTGAGCAATCACTCAGAAACGTCATGTCTAAGTCTGTTTTTTAAAAGATCAGTAAAAAAGAAAAACTTTATGAAGAAATACACTGGGGAGCAGAGATGAGCCTAAAAGTGCTATGTGATTTTATTGATGTCATAAAGAGAAGAGAGAAAATCTCACATGCAGGAACATCTGTGAGAGAAAAACCAGCTCCTCCTCCTGACACTGTGTGGCACAGGGAGGTGCCAGCCTGGTGAACAGGTGACCCAGAGCAACATGAAGTCACTGTCACCACACACACCCACATCTGTAATGCCAGTCGGGCCTTGTACCACACCTGAATAGCTAGTCGAAAAAATGGATGAATGGACATTTAAATGAAAATACATTCCCTTGTACAAAAATTCTCACTGACACAGAATAATACTACGCAACTGGATAAACTGATATCATTCTTAAGATTTACTGAATAAACACAATATAATAGGAGTCAGATAGAGTGAACAAAAATAACACGATCGTTTTATCTGCACATCTGCCTTCATTCTGAAACTCAAACACCTGCTGAATAGATGCAGTGTATTTATAGCTCAGAAACAGAAGCCCACACAGAAAGGAACTTGTGGTTGGTGTGCTGTGTGTTTATACAAGCGTTTCAAGGCTCAAAGAAATGTTACTTTCATTTCAAACCTCAGTTTCTCTTTTAGCTTGCATCTTAAATTGGTTTAATCTAACAAGTAAAATAAATAAATTTCTGTCAATATAAAGCACTATTAACCAGCCAGCTAGCAAGTCCTTCACTTGAGACCTAGTTTATGGGACATAAGAATAGAGTGCATCTGGGATTCCAGATTAAGTTTGCACCATTTGTGTTGTATTGAGATCATTTTATGATTCATATTTGCTCACAAACAGGAAGAAAAGGAAGAGAATTACTTAAAAGTAATTCTGGTTTATTTATTTTTAATTGTCAAGCTGAGAATGAGAAATATAACCACCAAATTATCACTTGGTTTTGGTTGAGTTGCCATATTGCAGCTTTCATTCATAATCCCTAACAAATATATGATCTATTTTTTAACACTATGCCTCCTTTTAGCTGCAGAACTTTAAAACATCTCTTCAAAGTACTGTAGGTGCCAGTGAGAGCTGGCCCGCTAGCCAATTATTTTCTCTGTAGACAACACAAAGTAATGTCAGATTTCTCTTCTGGCTTCTCCTAATAACTGACAAGGTGTTGAAGGCTAGCATCATTTACTGCTGCCATGCCTCCCCTCTTCATCTCTCCGCCCGGGCTCGTTTTGAGTGAGCTGCCTTCTTTCTTTCAGCCACACTCAATAAGGCTCACCCTCAGTGTGCTTCTTTGTACCTGGCAACCCCGCTGCCCTCTTGTGTTCTCATACATTTAAGCCCCCCCATAAGCTTTATATATCACTGTGTTCAGACAATGGCATATAGACAGGCTTCAGGAACATATGGTGTATTTCAGTCTTAATACAGGCAATCTATTTGAGTGTGTTAGGAGTTTTTTGTTGTTGTTGTTGTTGTTTTTTTGCTTTGTACATCTTTGTTTGCTTGTGCTTTGCTGAAAAAGTCCATTTTTTCTGTTTTAGAAGAGCCTGCTTACAAAGCTGGCTCACCACCAAGCTAACAGGTTATTGGAGTTTGGAACTGAACCTTTTTTCTGAGACTATATACAGAAATAACAGGGAGTCCGGAAAACAGCCAAGCATTTAAGCTGTTCCCCTTACAGCAGTCTTTCCCTTCAGTGTGAGAGGCTATAAGGCCGTTGTAGGTGGTGAACCTGGGTGTGATTCTAGCCTCGCCACTCCTAAAACGAACACAATAGACGTGTCATTTCGAACCACCTCCATGAACACACACGCAGACAAAGACACGCTAATGACATCAGCTCCTATTATGATTCCATGTGCTCTAAGTGCCCTCTTGTGGTCGTGGGACAGAAATGTATGTTTATACCAAAGCATTACAGGCAGAGACAATGCTTGGAGAGACTGTGTCCTTCAGCAGGACACATGTTGCCCCTGACAGAGACTGTTCTCAAGGATCTTTAATAAAACAACCTCACTGCTGTTTAGAATGCACACAAAAGTGTGTGTTTTCTGCTCTGCAATGGTAGGACTCGATTCAATTCAACACCTCAAATATGCAACTAATGTTCAGATTTTAAGGGAAATGCATCTAAAAATTGTAGATCATCATGATAGACCAGAGCTTACACACATGCTGATGCACAGTGACATACCCTGAAAAGGCCACTGCAGCCTGCTTATGGCTAAAACAATGTCTGCCAATTTCGACCTCCGTAGAGCCTGCGTCACAATATCAATCGTGCCCCCAGAATTAGGCTGGTACCCAACCAAAGGACGCAGATAAAGTTTATCTGATAAACCTAATCTGTATTGACAGCTAGGGTCTATATGCCGAGGCTCGCCGTCTCTTTGAGCCAAGAGCGATGTTTTCCAGTCTGGGGCACTGATCAGCTGAAAAGCCAAACATGTAGGAATCTGGAAGAAATAACAAGGCGTACTCCAGCAGCCGGAAGACTGATGAGACAGGCAAAAAAATTCAAACCCCGCAGCATAGCAGCGGGGGGATATGGTATCTCCCGCTCTCGTCTCAATGGCACAGACAAGGCAAGGTCAGTGTTAAGGTCAGTGGTTGCAGGATAGGAAGTGGTTGGCAACTGAGAGAATATATGGTGGCAGCCAGTTAGGGGAAAAAAATAAAGTAAAAAGGAAAGGAGAGAGAAAAGGCCTGGTAGAAAACAAAGAATGAGCCAGAAGACAGAAAGCACCACTTAGCTGGTATGTCCAGAGAGGCCTGCTTACTGTGCCATTCTTAGCCTCTGGAAGATTTAAAAGAAATGTCTTGGGCATAGCATATGCACTCACATAAACAAACTCAGAGCAAGTGAATAAAACTGAGCTTAAGAGTTCTTCAGGCTAGAAATCCGTAACGTTATTGTGTATCAGTTTGTCCGTATAGCAACACAAATGCAGCTGTGCGCATGCATGAGTGTGTCTTAACACTGTTATAAAGAGGAAGTCTTGAGCGTGTTCTGTAAATTTGCATGATAAACCAGAGAGCATGGTGCACAGCTGTCCTGAGGAGGATTTCAACTAAATGGGCTTTAATGCACTTTGACAGAGAATGGAAAAAAAAAAAAAAAAAAAAGATCTGTGAGCTCACTTTTGAAATAATGTTGAATTTAAAATGTTCAACCAATGCATAAAGATTGATATAACTCACATGACAGGGTCTCTGTTTAGGGAGGGGTGTACCACTTCCTCTGTCTTGACAAAGCTCTCCGAAAGGCCAGCGTGCACATCTTTCTCCCCACTGCTGACTGTACAGGTGATAGGATGGCTCCTCGCGGTGCTTTAATGCCACTCGTCATCATCTGTAACACACAGCTCTCTCTGGAGTCGCACAGAACAGCGGCCAGAACATTCCAGGGAGCAGCAGGGGCATGAGCTTATCTCCCAGCCCAGTGGAGCAGGTAAATGATGTCGTCATCATCCACTTGTGTTGGGACCTGATTGGTCTAAAGAGCCCCACATGCAAATGGTCTTTTAACACTGAGGTCAAAAATGCAGATGATCTTGCTCGGCCTATATTGTTAAAACAGAAATGCACAGAGTAATTCGGAAAAACTGTTCTGTTCTGTGATGCTCTTTGGTACTACAAGCTGTTTTGTGGTACCTTGAGGTGCTTTTTGGCACTCGGTACAAGGGAATATTGCATTGTTCAAAATTTGCAAGGATAATTTGCAGGCTTTGAGGAGCCTCATGCATTTTAGATATTTCAAAAGTCAATATTACAGTTTCATTTTTTTAATAATGTGGATGTCTGAATATCACAGCGGCCCATCTACCTGTAATGCTGGTGCATAGCCTCTGGCACAGCTTAATTAACTCATCTGCGTAGTTACAGAGGGCATAATGGGGAAGAGAAATCACTCATCACCAGAACATCCTTCCTACTGATCTGACTTCAAACAGTTCCTCTGTGTGCTAACAATTGTACACAGTCCCAGTGATCCTCATGATCAGTCGACAACATTTTTACACAACCACCCTTTGGAAAACATACAAATCAATGATGAAAACATAACTTTGATTAATCAGTTTCCAATTAAATCATCCTATAAGGCTGAAATGTACTTTTTGACGATGCTAAGTTATTCCACGGAAGATGAAAGGACAGGTAGGCTGCAGTTTGGTGGGTGGCTAATTCCTGAAATAGGACTGTCAATTATGCATGTTTCGGTCTGGCTCTCCCTCCCTGCAGTCTGAGTGGTGCTTTAGCTCAGCAAAGAAGAAGAAGGAGCTGAAAGGAGAGGACACTAGAGGGAGACAATTTGTTCACATGTGCAGCCTTCGCCACAGCTTTCCTCTGGATTCTGAATTTCCCTGTAATAGGCCCTCCTGAGGAAAGCTGAGATCACTCAATCCACAGTGATCAATATGAAATCATTCGCAAAATCCAAAGGATCAGATTAACAACATCTCAAGAGTGTCTGAATAATATCCATAACGAATTCTTGTAAGTGATAGAAGGTATTTACTCTGAGCTCTCTTTTAGTGCTGGATTAATATATTTTGGAGTCTTTTATATGACAGTGTATGCTTAAAACACATGGTGAGGCTCTGTGAGAGTTATGCAAATATATAAAAATGTAAAATCCCCTTAGCCTTCAAGTTTCACTTTAAAATATCAGTATTAGAAGTCATTTATCATCACCCATATTTATATCTCCAGACACTTAAAGGTTAAAATATATTTTATGATTCATGCACAGATTATATGTAGGAATCTGTGTGGAGAGAAAGGGGTTAGACACGATCCAAAAACAATTTCTCCAAGGTCAAGTGAGGATTCTGAGGGTGTAAAATGATTACTGCAACAGGAAACAGGATGCCTCTTCTCAAAAACAGCATCTCATAACACTGTCAGCGAGTCTATTGCTTCTCTCACTTTCTTTTTCCCCTCAGCTCTTTCACACACTATCAATTTTACTTCTCTCTCGATCCCCAAATCCTCCAGTTTTCATGCAAAAGGCTCGGTTAGTTACGAGCTTTTTTGCATGCTGAGTTTCCTCTCTATTGAGAGGCGGGTTCATCTTTCAGAACTGAATACAGGCTGCACTGATACAACTATATGATTTTAGAAATCTTTGCGTTTTTCCTCGATTCTAAAGTGAATGCTGAATTATGACAGATGAGTTCAAAGCGTGCGGGATATAAAAAGGTGTCTATTTCTTGGAATTCTTCATCCCCTCATTAATCAGGACGTCTTCAGCAGCTGTCACCTTTTTAAATGCTTCCAAGCCGTGATGATGTTACTGTGTGATCGGCATCAGTTTTAAGGAAATGTGTTCGCACACACTTTGTGGGAAAAACATAACCCTTTCTCTTTCCTCCTCACTCGATACTAAACGCTCAGCTGCTCTGAAAGCATAGCTGTCACGGCGCCTAAACTTGCTTAAAGAAGGATAAACATTTTGGGCAC
>JAPZEB010000006.1:10715248-10731717 GCA_029783705.1 Chaetodon striatus
AATACAAGATTTAGGCAAGGCACTGGCCCTCTTCTCTGGGTTTGCCGCCACTGTGCTGCCAAGGGGGATCAGAGAGGATGATGTCCAGCTTAAAATAAATTTGTCCTTTAAGAATGAGGGGTCTTCATCCACCTTACCATTCAATTCGATTCCGATTCAGAGGGCTACGATGTGATTATAAAACGATTATCACTGCATCTAAATTTTAGTTTTCTGTACATTTTTTTTCTTGCTAAGTGACTACTTGCCTCTTTAAAAAACAGCGTATTTGTAACGATTCATAATTTAAATAAACAGATTAATTTAGGCCCATTATCTTTTATAATTTCCAAGAGTTAGCTACTGTACTCTGTACTTATAGGGGTACCAAGTGAATAATGTTGGTACTACTGAGTACTGATTCACGTTTAATCCATCAGTGCCAAATTTCGGAACCTTAGAGTATATCTAGGTGAGAATGCTGGATTCAGGCCGAAGCTGCTAAACTGGAGCTCCAAAGGCTTTCCAACTCCGACAGTTTAGGTGTGTGGTCTATTTTAGTTTCTATTTTGTTTAAAAAGTAGCCTAGTATCACCACTATTCATGATTGTGATATTTAAATGACATACTTATTTCACATATTTGTCAAGTATATTAAATTGAGGGCGATAAAGATGAGTAGACACACAGACACAAAAGCAAGCCGACAGACAGACAGAAGATTGGCCCTAGGTGTGACAAAAGGTTGGATTTGAATCCGGGCTGCTGCAAGGACTCAGCCCATAGGGGGTGCACACTCTACCAAGTGAGCTAGAGGTCACCCCTGTGCAGCTTGTTAAAGGCTGAATGTTGCGCCATTATTTCGCCTTGACGTTCTGTATAAAATGTATGAACATGTAATGGGGGAACATTGCTGTTCTGCTGTTAAGCCAGCAGTGGAGGCAGTAACAGAGTTGAATTGACGTCTGTGTAAAATGAAACCAGATAGCAAAGCTGTTGTGTTACACAACACACCTCTCTTGCTTCTCAAATGCATGGGGCAGCATTATGCCAGCGTTGTTTGATTCAGTGTAAAAAAAAAAAAATCAAGGCCAGCGTGAAGCCCGATCTTTTTAACGGCAGTATTTTGGGATCTCCGTATAAAAAGGCCAGTTGCTCACACTCAGCCATTCTCACTAAAACTCACGAAGGAGCCCAGCTTAGAATGTAAACAGGAGGCAATAATAATGTTGAGAATTGGGTTTTAAATTTCCAATGATTGACTTTTCTGCATCGAGAAATAATCTTTAAGGAGAATTGCATCTAAGAATCTACTTTTTCTCCCACCCTCAGTAAAGACAGGGGACGTAAGTGGGTTGTTTGGAATTCAGATTCAGGGATGAGTGCTACATAAGTTAAGTAGCAAAGACAATCTGGAGCCTGATGCAGGACCCAGTGTCAGCTCAGCCCTTCAATAATCCTCATTATTACAGCATGTCCTCATTTCATAGACACTCTCACCTGCAGTGATATATCGCAGACACAAGATTAGACTTGCTATGAAGAGATGGTGTGTTATACAACCCCAAACATTACTCATCCCAACCACAAGACAGAGACAAAATAGTAGGCAGTAAAACAACAAGCGTAGATCACAGGCCTAATTGATGCTCTAATGCAAAGCATCATCCAAGCAGACAGACAGAGAGAGGGTACAGCTTCTCCTCTTCACACATCCTAAGCTCTGAGGCTCAGTAGAGGTTATTTTAGTGGAGGTATATATGAGATATAATGATACGTCAGTGAGATCTGCTGGGACAAGAGGAGCAGGTAGTGCAGTAGAGCAGAGGGCTGATTTATGGGCAGGATAAATGATGCGGTGGGTGTCTGCCTGTGTAATAGCACTGTGCTCTGCACACCGCACTTTCACTCAGCTGCAGTTTATAGTGTGATCTGTGATGGGGATAAATGTCAGCTTGGCTTATCTAAGAAGATCTGATATGACTTTAAACTGGCTCCTCTCAAACACTTTGACATGCATTGAAAGGAAAACTGTTAATGGCACATTGACAAAAATGGGAACTGAAAATTGTGCCGTATTGTTCATAACAAGCGCATAACTGCACAACAAGGATTCATCATCGGCTGTGTTTAACTTGCCATTAGGGTTTCTCTCATCTCTCAACTCAAGCTTAGTTACCATTCTTATTTTTTTCTAGATATTAAGCAGATTCTCTCAGCAATATTTATTCCTTTGCTTTTCATAAGATTAAACACGGGAGTTGGATTGAAAAATAAAAACAGGCTACTACCAGATGCTGCCACTCTGTATTCATAGCCGAAGCAATTATTGTTTTAAACTTGCCGTATTCTCTTTTCACTCTGTCTGGCTATTAAAAATCTCCCCACCATGGTGGAAGCTGAGCCAAAGAGGCTTATTTGCTTCTGTGTCTGTGGGGCAATATTGAAACAGTGAGGGGTGAAAAGTGGAATCCTGTTGCTTGCTCTGAGCACGATCTAAGAAGAGTGCATATTATTCCCATACTCCTTGTGCAGTGCTTAGCAGTTAACCTCAGGCAGGTATAGTCTTACTGTATATACAACAATGCTATGCTGGGACGCTTGGCAGGATATTGGTCACAGTGTTAAGTGAAAACAGAACTTGGGAGTTGGGCTTTCTGAGACTGGTTGATCAGAGTGGATCAGCGTGTAGGTAGGAGTTGACATACAGTACGTTATTTATGTTATGTTATTGCAATTAAAACAAGTCAGCTGGAGAAAAGAAACACTGTGTGTGTGTGTGTGTGTGTGTGTGTGTGTGTGTGTGTGTGTGTGTGTGAGAGACAGAACAGATATTGAAACCGTGGTTTTGAATAGTGTACTGACAATATCTAGGGAAAGGTTTGTGGGTTTCCCCTGGGGGGGGGCATGCGAGGATAAGCAGGTGTGACCACGGGGATTGCCGTTATTCCAACCCGAGGCCTTGTCCCTCATACCCTGCCTCCAACAATTGCCGAGTGATTGAGTATGGATTTATTCTTTTACCATAAAACAGAGTAAAGAAAGGTGAGCTAAACACATACACCACTACCTGTGGCTAGTGGGGAGAGTGAAGTGCACGTTTATCATATAATCCACTCCTCTCTTGTTGTTTGTACGGTAATATTGAAATTAAAATCAGTGGGTGCCAAACACTGCAGATAACCTGGTCGGCTTGCTTTCCTTTCAGTTTTGTTCGCTAATTTCTATGCCTTGGCCTCCCTCACGCATCCTGGTAATGAGAAAATGTGCTGTTGTCTTTGTTTACTGAGCCAGTCTGTCTGGTTGCAGCTCTTCACATTGTTTGAATATAAACAGGAGCAAAATTATTAGCTCACTTGGAGTGTTTCTGCTATGTTGCATGAGCATACAAGCGTGTAGGGTCACCTAGAGCTCTGTGCACAATATACATATATTGTAGTAAGTACGTACATTATACAGCGTTTGATTACTGGAAAATATACGACAGAGTTGATTGCTGTAATCAAACACCAAATGCAAAAGTCTAGATGATTCCTACAGTATAATGTCTGACGTCTGAAACAGGGGGTTGAATGTTTACTTCTTTTTGACTGTGTTGATAGTCAATACTAATAAAACCTACTTTGAATGCACATCAAACATTCTCGGTGCTCACAGTTAAGAAAAAGAAATGTATTTGAGGTTGAGACCAAATGTGTTTCAGTTTCAAGACAAACTTGCACGAATGTTTTTTTCTCTCCTTATTGATCTTTTATACACATATGAGGCACAAATTGAGAGTCATCTCACACTAGATAGACTACACCGTCAAGATGATGTGTTGAGCCAGGCGTTGCAAGGAAATGGCTGACCTGGGATTTAAAATCTTTAATAATTTTGCAACTTATTTTTCTATGGAGATGCCTCATTTTGAATGTGGTTGGAGAGGAAATTTGCCTGTCAAGATGATATCAATTTTCTTTTAATATATATCCACAGCTGTTTCTCCAGGAAATTGCTGTTTTATTTATTTATTATTTATTTATTGGTTTATTAGATTTAATAGACTTTGAAAATGAAAAGCCTTTCAAACCATATGACAGACTTTAGCAGATTTCCTTTTTCTCTATTGTACACACACACTAGAGATGAGCTATAGATAATGGGTAAAAATGAGATTTCCAGACTTGGAGGCCTCGACTAGACTGCAACTTAATTGTGAAGCAAAAGACTACAAGATAAGAAATGCCAACTTTTGGCACTAACCCTCACATCTGCTGAGCCAGCAAATCCTAAGTCTGATCTCAAAATTTAATCAGTATGGCACAACAAGGCCTAAAATCCTGGCTCAAAGTTTTGTTTGTCAGAGCAAGTTTAAGACTGTTTAGAATTGCAGTTTTTTCTTGTCTGTGCATATCCGCAGTACAAGAAAATTTGCCACAGGCTTCAATGCAACATCCAGGGCAAACTTTGTTCAATTCTAAGACTCAAAGAGATGTGCAAACTTTAGGTTACAAACTTGGCATTAATTCGATATGTCTTGTGCCTGATTTTTTTTCCCCCCACACTATGCCATTTTCCAGTTTTTTTTCTCAGCTGCAAGCTTCATTGCACCCTTCCATCATCAATCTGATAAGCACCACAAGGAGGAGTCATGAGGTAGTGATGCTGTAAACCCAAACAGTAGCAGGCCTGATGTGAGAAAATCCAATTATGGCACTCTTAGTTTGATAAAAATATTGATACGTGGTGCAAGTGCATCGATAACATTAGGCAAGAGGAAATATTGTAATATAACACCATATTGATTTTTTGTCCTAACACTGTTTAACGCCCTAATTTGGAAGTAGAGTGTGGAAGTAAACGAATGGTTTGACAGTACTTAAAGGGCCATTTTACCGATTTTCAATCTGAGTCCCATCATTTAAATCTGACATAAAAATTCCCACTGTAGTGAGTATCTCCAGAGCATGCCTCTGCCTTGGCTTGGTGGTGTAAAGTGAGCTTATGTAGTTACACTGTAGTTTAAACATGCAGTATTATCAGTCTTTGTGTATGAAATGAAATGTAGGTGTAGACTTTTGATAATACATTTCAAACTCTAATGTTAACAAACACAAAAGAGAGCATATCTGTCTGCATGCATGTCAAAATATAGACCCAAGGCATGCCATAATGAGTGTTTGGGTGACATTTGAGTATGAGTGAGGGTGAATGTAAATTGCTTTTTTATTGTATTATCTGGAGTGTCCTGGTTTTATCACACATGGTGGGCAGAATTTCCCTGAAGGGATAGTAAAATTGCTTTGTACTTGCTTAGAAGTTGTAGTTCCCCCTCTTCTTATTAGCCACTATAAATGTGAACAGTTTGTCCAAATTTCTATCTTTATAGCAATATGATCCTTTGTTTGTTTGTGATTTTTTTTTTTTTAAATAACAAGTAGTCATTTTATGAGGATTTTACTCTGATACAGCCTCTCTCTCGCTTATGTGCCATCAGCAAAATTGTCAAAGGAATATGTTTATCAAGTCTGATTTGTTGAGCTCCCAAGATTCACTTGTTTTTCCAGTTCAATGAGGTGAAATCTCAGCGTTCAAGTGATGTCAGATGATGATATGATACCCAGTAATGATGTAACCACAATGAGACCAGACTTTATGGCTCAGTTTCTTGCTTTACTGCTCTGGACTTATCTTTTATTGACACAGACAACATCAATTAGCATTTTTTGACCCACCACTTAAAGAGTGTGCATCTTTATGGAGCTATGTTGATATTTCAACCCAGGTCCTATGTTTAAACTCATTTCATTTACAAAACAGGTCCTCAGCCTGCCATCTCAGTCTGGTCTCTTCTGTACTGGTCTCTTTCTTTTTCATTAGTTGATTCATTTACATGACAGATGCCCTCATGCAAGCTGTAGAGAGCCTTGGGGTGCACTGCAGCTGAACACCACCTGCGGTGTGAGTTTGTTATTTGAACCCGTGGTCTAGAGTTCCCTTTCTGCCCTTCTCATCACGAGCACTCACTGCTGACCCTGACTGGGACAGTCCTCATACTGGGGCCAACAGTACAGCTTAAGTCTCACACTTGGTTCCTTTTTTTTTCCCAGTGTGTGTTCATATGCGAGCCTGTGTGTGCACTTGTCTGTAAATGTTTACTGTTTTCTTTGGCCATACATAAAACAAGCTTGTTAATGGGTCCCTGCTCATAAAAAAAAAAGAAAAAAGAAAAACATGAACTGAATCTCAGGATCTCAGGGTCATTGTCAGACGTTAAAGAGTAACTAAACCGTAATCCTCTTTTTTCAACTGAAAACCAATGTAAATGGGTGTTTGAGAGTGTTTTTAATGGATTCAGGTCCAAATGTTGGCACTTTTGTGTGAAGTTTTTGAATTCTACACATTGTGTTATAAACATGCATAGCAACTGCCCTCTACTGGCTGATACCAAGATATTGCAATTGAATTTTGCTATTGGCTGATAGGGTTGCAGGTTACTTATGTGGTGGTAGCTTTCCTCACCAATCCTTCTTCCTCGCCCCGTCCTAGAAAGCTAACGTGTCCCAACTCTGCAGATCGAGTGGACTACTAGTGAAGAGTGGACTGAGCGAATTGCGTGATATAGTGATTGAATAGTTAGATTGTGCTGTGCAAAAACATGGCTATTTGTTTAAAATGTTAATTAGTTCTGTAAGAAAAGTGGCCACAACATTCAGATCCTGCATCATGTGCCATTCAGAGACATTCCCTATCCTCCATGTCCTCATCCTGCCTGTGGCAGAGGTTGAAACTGGTACTGCTCTGGACCGCTGTGGGCTTGGTCATCAGGAGACTCTGGAGGCCAAAAGTCCTCTACTTCATATAATATTCTGCAGCAACAGTGTTTGTGCTGCTACTCAGTTGTTGCTTATAGCTACATAACCTAGATAACTTAGCTAATCGGTATGTGTTTACTTTTGTTTTGTGTGTACGGGAGGTGGGGTTTGGGAGCCAGCGACGACTGTAGGAGGTGGCTAGAAGAAGTAATTGGTTGCGTCTTGCCCCTCCCCCCAGTCCTGCCGATGTTGATGCTTTTTTCTCTTTCCAGAAGCATTTTTAAAGGGTAGCGGCACCTCAGCAAAAACTCTCAGGGTTGTTCAGACAGCTTTGTAATCCACGCCCTCGGCTCTCTGTCTGAAACCAGACCAAACTCATCTCTTGAATCTCACACACAGAGGGACTTCAGACTTGCAGATATTGGTATTGAAATAACTCAGCTTGTGTTCAGATGCGGCTGGGAAAGTCTGGCACCTGGATGTTCATAATCACACTTATTGTGCTTATAAGAATAAAGATGAACAAATAGGGATGCTGCTCAACAGGCTTATTTACTGAACTCAGTTTGTTACTTATATTTTATTTTATTGTTTGTTATATTTCTACATTAATTTGAGAAGGAACAGTTTAGCACATTTGCTTTCCCTCCAAGAGTTAGTGTTTGAGGACTCATATCAATCTCATGTCTAACTGTTAAATACAGAGCTGAACTCAGGACTTGGTTAGCCTAGCTTAGCATTAAGGCTGGGAGCAAATGAATGTTTGAATCTGTTGAGTTTGCAGATGGGTACTCTGTAACGTTTGCCAGATGTTAAAGAACGTATTCAGAGTTTAGGATGTGGGCGGAGTCGGCTACAACTCTCTGTGCCAGTCTGAGGACGGACTCTTCATATATTGACTGTAGAGAGGAGTTTCTAGTCCCCCCTATAACCTTCATAGCTGTCTGGACCAGACGGTTAAGTTTAGATTTAGATAGCACAGAGAGATTGCCAAACCACGCTGACATGCCAAACCTGATGATGCTTTCCAACACGGCCTGGTAAAACAAGTGCATGAGCTTCTGGTCAACGCCAAAGACCCTAAGTCTGCGTAAAAAATGCAGCCGCTGCTGGAGGCGAGAACACAACATGTCAACTTGTATTTCCCAGTTGAACAGATTGTCCAAATAAATGCCCAGATATCTGTAGGAGCTGACCTGACTGATTTTTTGATTGTGGATTAAGAGCGGGGAGTTGTCACCTATTGACTTAGGATCAATCACCATTTCTTCTGTTTTCTTTACATTAATAATGAGGTGGTGGTCATCACACCACTGAACAAAAGACTGAACCTCATCAAAGTATGATGAGGGGTCTGATTTTTTGTACAGAAGGCTGAGAATTGCTGTGTCGTCGGAAAATTTAAAAACATAATTCCCAGGGCAGCTGCTGACACAGTCATTTGTGTAGATGGTGAAGAGAACAGGTGAACTAACACAACCTTGAGGTGCCCCAGTGCTGATGAACCTCGGCTCAGAGAGGGTGTTGTTGACTCTAACAAGCTGGGATCTGTTAGTTAAAAAAGAATAAAACCATTTAATGATAAAAGGGTTAACAGTCATCTGCCACAGTTTCTTGATCAGCAGGTGAGGCTGTAGGGTGTTAAAAGCAGAACTAAAATCAATAAACAAAAGACGGAAATGTGCATTTCTGCAAACCTTTGATCCACTGTATTTGTCCAGATGTATGTGGTGGACACATTGAAACTTTACATTTCAACACTGTGGCTAATGTGTGTTTAGTTTTAGTCACTAAAACAACTCGGTTGTGGTTTGGAAAAAAAAATCACGTTTTAACTTAAAATACGCAGTTTTGGGGGCACAATCCACGCTGGAAACACTGTGGGGTCTCGGTTAAAAGAACAATCCCTTTTCATGGTTACACGTTACTAAAGACTACCCAAATTGGATGGCTAAAAAGCTGCTGGAAGCACAGCGATGATTCACTGGAAAACAACTCCATTTGTTGTTTGTTGGTTTTGAACAGTGGCCTGCAGCTTAGCAGGCGTCTCGCCTAAGTGTCATCCACCATCCCTCCTCCTCCTGATGACATTCAGCTCATATGCTTTGTCACTTTACAAACGTTCATATGATCCATATGAAACTGTGGTTTACAGAAACGTACAATGCCAACATTTGTTTTCTGGCGACTGAGCTGCAGTTACAGAAGTCCAAAGAGATCAAATGTGATTTTTTTCAAATCTGTAATCCTGGCATAACAAATATTTATTACATTATTATTTTACTTTGTAATTTTTTTGTCTTTGTATGGTCTTGTTTGGTTTCTAATTTTTATTTTTCTCTCATTTTTTTTTCCTTTACTTTCTCTGCTTTATCTGTATTTTTTTTGTCCTTAAGCTGCTGCAACAACCGAATTTCTCAGCTGGTGATCAATAAAGGCTTATTATGTCTTATCTTAGACTTTCTATATATTAAGTTGTTGGCATGATTTTGCTTTTGGCAGCTTATGCTCAGATCGCTGACTTATACGACAACCTTGACTCTTATGATCACAAAGTTTTAGGATTTTTTTATCCAGACAAGCTTGTTTTGTCAGATGATAGTAAGTCTCTCAGTCACGAAGTCACGATGTTGGCCAAGATGCCATTTTAAAAGTCATCTTGACCAACATCTCATCTGATTTTCTGTATCATCTGACTCTCAATGTGACATCTGTAATCAAAACATGAGTTTTATTTGATAAACAGACACTGTGGTATGACGCAGTCAGGGGAGAATCTCACTGACAGCAGGGGCAGACTGTACAGACTAACTTTCCCAGGGGAGAATAGTGGAATATTTCTCTTCTATCATTTCTGGACACTGAGAATTCTTGAAATTTTGAAATTAGTTTTTCATCAGGGTTGAAGGACCCTCATCTTATCTCTCACAATACAGAACTGCCCCCGAAACTTTCACTTCATGTTAGAAAAATACCAAAAAAACGATCTTACACAGACAGTGTTTCACTTTGACCAGCTGTGACGTAGGCAATGTAGTCGGAGTGAAGCAGAAAGTGAAAGTGTGTCTCTCAGGACAGCACCACTGACACACATGGATGACATGTGTGTTTAGTCTCTTTCATTTCCCAAAGTATTCTCTGTTGTTTTGAGCTTCGTGAGAATCAAATCAAATACAATCATTTGAGATTTTCAGCTTTGAGAAGTGTTGCATTGTCTTTCATCAGCACTAAAACCCGAGGGGAAAGTTTGGGGGTCAGAACTCCAAAGTGAAACCAAAACTGTGGCCACACTGTGGTGAAAGTTGCTCACAAGTAAACAAATAAAATGCAAACAAATTACCACTGTAAGCAAAAGTGAAAGTAATTAAATAGATGCTGACATGTTTCACTTTCTCATAACCTTCATTGTTTACAGGGCACGCTGTTCTAACCCGTACAGTGGAACAGGTCAAAGATAAACAGAGGACATTTGGCACTGACATTTAAGCTTATCGAGCACAAGTTGCATCAGCAGGACATCCACCTGCCCTCTGGGCTGAACAAAAAAAAGTATATTGGAGGAAAGATTCACCACCTTTCATGTGGGTTCAATCAGTGTCAATGTTAGATGCAGTCAGTTGAAGCAATAAATTCATCAGTGCTCTTTGTATTAACAGAGAAAGTAGAGATAACGCAAAATCGTTTGTTCTTCCTGCATTCAGTGCTGTTTTTGACATTACAGTGATGCAGTTGGATTCAGGAAGGACTGCAGGCTGCATTTTTGCCTCCGAGTAACCTGGTGGCGAGCTCTAGATGCAGCACAACTTCAGAACTTCCTTGTTCTCTTTGCGTGTATTGTAAACTAGCTACATTTCCAACAATGGAAACGACATCCCAAAATATGAGTACAGAGGATGTTATGGATGAGGACACATTTTACAGTGATTCAGCCATATTTGTTTGAGCCAGAAGACATGGCTGAAAAAAATGCAGCAGAGAGAAGCCGAGGTTGTGGCTACATAACAGGAGACCAGTTGCTGCAATAAATTTCAGTGTGGGCAGCTATTGTTGGATGCTGATGCTGGCTCCCACTTTACTCAAATGAAGCCAAGATATCACAGATACAGCTGCTGCCATCTTGCACTGGTGATGTCATTTGAGGCCGGAGTCTGCGTAGTAGCGATCTTCAAGATATTTCTGCCGTTCAACCGATCATGAGCAGTGCCATTGATTGCGAGTGCTCAATTGGCAAACACAGCTGTAAATCATGGCGTCAGAGCTCCTTTTATAGCATCAAAAAACTAATTAAAACTAAACCCATTAGTAAAATGAACACTTGAGCAAACATCAGCATGATAAGAACTACTGAAAATGACAGCGGCCATCTTTGGGAAAAAAGGATTTGACTTGTACTGTGAGTTTTTATTTTGACTCATGTCCCATGATGTGATGTCCCTGGGTTTCTGACCTATACTGCAGCCAGACAACAATGGGTCATCAAGATGTTATGTCTTCACTTTTGGGGAGCTCTCATGTTGTCTTTTCTTGGACAGTCCATAGCTGGAACTAAGACTTATTATCGTTAGCAATTACTATCTTGTTTTTCTTTTAATAAGCAATAATTATTTAGTTTATAAAATATCAATTACAGTCAATTACAATTTACCAAAAAGATGTCTTCAAAATGTTGGCTTTGTCCAAACAACAGTCCAAAGACATTCAGTTTACACTAATTACTTTGACAAGCCAATCCTCAAGTCTTACAGCTGGGACTGGATTAGTTGTGAAACCATCCAAAACAGGAAATTCTTGTCAGATCAGACTGCATCATTGGTCTTCTTAATCAGAATAAACCAAAACAAAGGATTAGATGATGTTACAGAGATACAAGGACAATCTGCTCAGCTTCTTTCTTTTTCTCTGTCAGGGCACAAAAGGTTACAGCGGCCTGCCGGGCAGTGACGGTGACCCTGGAGAAGATGTGAGTCCTTTTGATTCAGAGTCACAAATGTCTACAAACTGTCCACCATCTTTTCTTCCCCCTCTGCTACAAACAACTCTTCATCGCTGCTGTTTGTCTCCTCAGGGTCCTATAGGTGTCCCGGGTGTGATGGGTGAGCCTGGACTGTTTGGACCCAAGGTAACCAACATACCAGCTCAACACAGCGTAGATAGATATATGGAATACCTGATTAATCCAAATGGGAAATCATATTAATACTTTTATTAATTTTCAGTGTTGTTTGGCCCTGAAAGAAATCAGAGGCAACTACAGATGCTCTCATCTTAAATCATGTGGAGGACAAAAAAATGACTTTATAGCCATAAATATGGAAATGAATAGATAAATAAATGTATAAATAATGGGTTAATAAATACATAAAACAAATGAATAAATGTATACATAAATAAATTGATTAATAAATGTTTAAATAAATATGGAAAAATATATAAATGCATAAATAAAACTTGAATAGTAATCAGGACACAAATAAATACCTTAAATTTATTTCTGTATCTATTTTTTATTAAATTTATTTATTTATTTATGTCTTTCTCTTGTCATATGTTAATGAGGTAAGAGATCCATTCTCCTGAATCTTTTTAATTTAATTTATTTCCATATTTATTTCAACATACATTTATTATTTTATTCATGTATTTATTATTCTATTCACCTTGAATTTATTTCTATATCTATTTTTTTTTATTTCTGTATTTCTCTTTCCATATATTAATGAGGTAGGAGATCCTTACTCCTTAATTTATTCATTTAATCTGTTTCAGTATTTATTTCAGCATGCATTTATTATGCTTATTAATTTATTTTTTACTTTTTACATTCATTTATTTCTTTATTTGATTAATCGATACTTATATTTTTGTCCTTCATAAAATGCAGTTCCGCATTTGCCACCAAAGTCTTGTTTAAAAAAATTTTTAAATACCTTAGTTTTAGTTTATCTTTAGTTTACTTAAATTTGTGTGTCATGCAGCAAAGTCTGCTTACAGTGACTGTAAGTAGACTTACAGTCTGAATGCTCTTCAACACAGAGGGGTGAAAGTCCCCTGGATGATTGAACGCTGCCGCACACTTATCTTATACCAATCAGCTCGAAATATCCCATAGTCTTATCTAAGAAATTACATTTCAGGCAGCAGAAGAATTTGGAGCCTTCTGATTGGATGTTCCTCACTCGATTCACTCTGGGATTGTTTTAAGTTACTGTATTTAATTAGCACGGCATCTTATTGTTTGTACTGATGACTCAACCTGGAGAGATTTATGAGTCAGATAACATTTTGATTAGCAGGAAATTACTGCAGTAACTCCGAAGAGACTTTGCCCATGTTGTACTGTCTTCTTTTTCTTGTATACAATCCTACTGAATGAATCATGACATGGGGAATGATTTAGTGATCTGATATATCAGATACAATAGCACAGTGCAGCAGTGTCTAATTTCAAAACACCCACGCCTATTGTTGTCTCCATGATTAGCTGCTCCCACCTGCAAGTTATTCTGGGTGTCTACATGATTAGCTGCATATCGGTTTTCCTGCACCATCGACTGAGTTATTTAACCAACTTTTCTATGGAAGACCTGTCACCCTAGAAAAATGTTAAATGAACAACAGCTGAATTCCATATAAGTGCTTCAGTTTCAGAGTCCTGCTGTTGTGCATGCCGGCTCCATCGTTAACGTTATTTGTAACACCTGTGATTTTCCTTTACTCCACTGACGAGTCAAAATGTGTGTGCTGTAACACAGACTTTCACTTAGTGTCACAGTGTCTGTTCTTTCTCCGCAGGGCAGTAAGGGAGATCGTGGTGTGAAAGGACCTCGAGGAAGAGTGGGGGCTGTGGTGAGTGAACTCTAACTGTCACAGGTTTGATTTTCGTATCAGCCCAGCATCGTTTCAAAGAATCAAAGCGGAAGGCGTGGATCAGAATCACCTGCTGAGTCAATTTGGGAAAGACAGAAAGTGTGTGAACGAATATGGGCTGCATGTTGGCTCATGTTTGTAGAACAGGTTTAATCCCCACAATATTCTGTCGAAGTGCCCTTGAGCAAGACAACTTAACCAGTTCCCACATGCAAGTTATTCTGGATGTAAGCCTCACTTTAATTATCAGAGAGACTATGTTTCTTAACTCTGTCTCTGAGAGGTTTGATTCCATCAACAGTCTGTTAGTTTCTGTGTGATTTAATGTCCTTCCATCATTCACATCTTTCTTTATTATCCTCACTTTATTTTACACCATCACATCCATATTGCTGAGTTTCCTGGTGTAATCTGTCACTCTGGTAATCAGAATCAGATCTACGTCACCCTACCTGCAAACCCGATCACCGGTAGAAACAATCAGCTTTTTAGGGCCGAGGTGACGAGAGGGGTTGAGGCCTACCTAAGAGGTTGTGAGATTAATGTGAGAGGTCATGAGATGCTGACAATATTAGAGAATAAGAGAGTGCAGAGGTGGCCAGATGGTGGTGCAGTGGTTAGCATTGTCACCTCACAGCAAGAGGGTTCAGCCCGCCAGCCAGTTGATCCCTTCTGTGTAGAATTTGGAGGTTTTCTGCGGGTTCTCCGGTTTCCTCCCACAGTACAAAGACATGCAGATTAGGTTAATTAGTGACTCCAAATTGCCCATCGGTGTGAGTGTTAATGGTTGTCTGTCTTTATCACAAATTTTCCACCAACACTAGCACGTGCGCGTGGGTTTTGTAAACACGGGAAATACCCACTAAAAATAGGCATTGGACTACTTTCGCATTTATAGTAAACCAGAGCTGTGTACTGGATCTGTAACAGATGAGTCCGCCTTTGTGTATATGTGTGTGTTTGTGTCTTTTTCTGGTGTGTCTTATTTGACCTCACAGACTGGCTGGAAAACAATTAGTAAACAGTAGAAATCAGCATGGAGGCCAGTAAAATCTTTACGGTGGCTACTTCTTTTTATATATCTCTTACTTTTTCATTCTCTCTTTGAAAACTTGAAATTTGGATCAATGTTTGAGCGCTGCTTGGGCAGGGACAGAGGCTATTTTGTGGTGGCGCATGATTGCATCTTGCTGTCTCAGATCAGATCAACACATTCACCTGGGTGTTGTGTTTCCAAGAATGCCAATTGAAGCCAGAGCCAATAAATACCCATGACTACCGCAGAGTCATTTCACCTGGGTGTGAATGCCGATTGTAACCTTTCCCATTACATTAATGAGCCAGATGTTAGCAGGTGTTACAGGGTTTACTTCACAGTGGAAAAGAGGGGTTAATGTGTTAACCCTGTGACAGCCTGGCAGTCTGTTCAGGGTGTACACTGCCTCTCGCCCAGATAATATAACAGCTCTGTGCTGTTAGAGGAGTTCTGCTGACAGCCCTATCTGCTGACAGAAGGTGTTAAAGCCTCCAGAGACGATTTAGAGAGCTTGCAGTGTTTTTTTTATCTAGTGCGTCATCATTTATTTGATGAACCTGTTTTTCTTGCACTTAATCACATTTTCCTTTCAATGATTCACCAACGTTTTCACACATAAAACTGTTAAGCTGTATTTCGAGATTTGTCACTTTTTCCACTGAGGTTTTTTATGTGCAAAAATTAAAATGGGCATAAAAGCAGGTGGACAGAAACACATGCTGAGTAGTTCTCAGCCTGTGAATATAAAGTCTAATGTTTTAACAGAGCTTCACTCAACCATGAGACTACAATGTAAACACATATTTTTGAGTGGTTGACTCATACAACAGTCTAAAGTCTAAAGGGCAGCTGTTTTAGATGTTATCTTTCTCTTTTTAATCAGTCTCTGGCAAGCCCCACAACATTATTTATAGAAGTGTAAAGTCTGTGGTGTGCCCTTTAAATTCAGGGATGTCCCGACATTTGGATTTGACCTGACTGTGTTGACACTATCCCTCCCCTTGATCTTAAAAAAAGGAAGTGAAAATAATGACAGGGTCAGTGATTAGTTTGGCTTCTCTGAAAGAAACAAAGGAGGTTGCTCATGTGAATACGAGACATTCTGGGAGAACAGAGAACCCAAACTCCCGAAAGGTCTCCCAAAAAGAAAGACTTATTTAAACTCTGATGTCACACACAGAACCACTGAAGTATGTCGCTGAAATATTGAGTCCTGGAACAGCAGACATGCGCTTAAGCCTGAGATGGATTTCAGTTATGTTACAAAACAGAAAACATTAAACTGAAAACAGACTACAGATGAAGACATCTGGAGTCCTGAAGACCCCGAGTGCTTTTTTCTTTACTTGATTTTTTTAAATTTTTGACAACAGAAAAAAACAAAAACATGTAAACACAGCAGGAAGATCCCGCTCCAAATCAGCGCAACAGACACTGAAATATATAGAAATTACATTAAAAGAAAGAGAACAGATATGACCAGTGTCTCTGTAAGAAGGAATGTAAGAGTTCCCAAAGTTTCCAGCATTGGATTGAGATCATAAGTCAGTCTCTACAATGGGACAAGAGCCAATATCTGTGATATCCACAAGCCGACTGTGGGGACCTGCGCAACAGACCGCCAGAGCAAGACAACGCTTTGTAGCCAGAGAATTATTACCAGAAATGACCCTGGATACAGTTAGAAAAAGCCATTGTTTCATCACCTTATGACTTTTCTTATTTTAATAGAGTAGCCTCTTTTACACAGGAATTGAGCAAATGTGCAGGAAAGCCCAATCCCTCTTCTT
>JAPZEB010000006.1:10744995-10760961 GCA_029783705.1 Chaetodon striatus
AATTTTTTTGTTTTAAAAAAAAAAAAAAAAGTGGTTTGAAATGCTTCCGGATTTGACAGCCTGATTGAGCATTAGCATATGAATAGAAGAGAGACAGCTCACCATGTCAGGGGAGGAGGAAGTGTTATGGGAAACATCCGCTAGACATCTGTGTTTCAGATGTTCCTCGCAAATTTTAACACATTTCATCGCTGATCTGTGGAGGGCATCCCGAGCAGACATTTCAGATTCACACTGCCGGGGCTTCGCTGCTCAAGCAGGATTCGGTAGCACAATCTCTACTGTCATTTTGAAAAGCTCCGCCTTCCTCGTGCTCCACAAGCTCCACGACAATTTCATACACTGTTAAACAAAGAAATGACAAAAAATGGTATAAATGAGCTGTACATGACGCATGTGCGCTGACATCACTTTCCATGTAACTCCTCCTAGCCAGGAGACCCAAACAAACCGATAAAGCATGTCACACGTGGCTGATGCCTGTCATGTCGATTTTTCCCTGCATGGTAGACCTGCATCAATTAGGCCCCGATACTGCAGGTTATAGATCTGTATCTTTCTATGTCTGTCCCCGAGACCCGGAGGCCAGGCCTAGAGCAGGGACACGTTGCTCTGTTTGATAGTTTGGCACAGGGGGACAGAGGCATCAAACCTATTATTGTGCAGTGTTTTTTTTTCTGTATGTCCTCTGGCTACTGCGTAAAGGATGTTTACCTTATGTGCACGACCCAGATGTGCTCACAACTGGCAGTATATAGCTGTGTGTCTCTGGATGTTCAAGATGGCAAATTGAATTTCATCTGACTTGCATCGAGCACATTTTAAACACTCACAAAAATTGGGTACATTTTTCAGCTGATATAGGAGAAAATCTGAGGGTGCTCATGTGCTCCAAATGTAAAATCTTATAGTCTAAAGGGAATTGCTTTTCTATCCCAATTCTATTTAGTGGTTTGAATAGAAAAAAAATATACAGATTGTGATGGATTACAACATTAAGAAAGCAAGCTCTTTTCTCTTTATCTACAACAGGGAAGTGTTGACAGTCATTTCTTCTCACTCTATATTTTTAGCATTCTTATGTGCTAAGATGGAAACTGAATATCAAGTTAATGTCACTGGTCTTGTGTGCTTCATAAAACCATTAACAATAGGGAGCCCGGAGGGATGTGGGACCGGGATTGCATCTATTAATGCAAAATGTAACGTACGTATATTGCTGCCTGGCCTGTGCACTTAGAGCATGTATGCTTGGATACTTACTGAAATGTGCCTGGAGCCTAACTACACTGTAAAAAGTATTATTTGTAAAAAATATATCAACATATTATATTTTCAGAACATGTACCATGAATCCCACATTCTGATAGGTAGCCTGTAGCCTGACATTATTTTATGTCATTTGTAGGGATGCACTAGTTCTGGGCTGATACTGATGCTGCGGTGTTATTTATCATGCTTATGTTATGTATTCTCCATTTTGTGCTAGGGAAACAAAGAAATCTTTACTTTAAAAAATAACTTTGCAGTTTTAAAGTCATTTAATCCATCACTACACTATTATTAAGTGAGCACAAATTTGTTAAACCACCTTGAATATAACCCTTCTTTATATAAAATATTTTTTAAAATAACTTCTTCAAAAGTCTTTTTAGTTTTTACAATATATAATATAACACGTTTCCCTCTCTAAAATCTATGTTATATTGCAGTGGAAAAATTAAATGTCTCCTTCAAACATTTATTCAGGCTTCCCACCAAAAACTACATTTTACAAGATTATATTTGAATACATCATGAGAATAATTTACCTTCAGCCAATGCACACTGAATAGAGCTTGAACACGTCATTATGTAATTCAGTGCAATCTCCATGAACTGTTCTGGCCTCCGACTGCTAACAGCTAACGTTTGCTAGCTCTCCACCTGCTGATTTTAGCACAGATTAGTTGTTCACAATGTAACATTATCAGGGAGACAATAGAGTTCGTCCCCTGATGCACATAGTGACTTTACAGGGTCCTTTTGTCCAGAAGACGTCCTGGGAAGATCTCTGTTTGTCCCAAACACATTTTCTATTATCCCTGAGACAACAGGATGATGTTAGGTTCAAGCCCTGCTTTCAAGCCTGTTCTATATTGATGTGACACACACACACGCGCATAAAAAAACCCAAACATCACCACTCGGTAAATGTCAATGAGGTGAATATCGGCCACTGCCGATGTTTGCCCCATAAATCGGCACCTTTCTAGTGCTCGATTTTCATTGGTGGGTCTTTTTAGTGTCCTGTCTCTCACACACATCTGTGGTGAATAGGTGCCTTCGCATTATGGATGCCCACTGTCTGCCTGACACATATTGTACAATGCATACATATATAGGTCCATCCATAAATGAATAAATACAGTCATAGCATGTTCTGTGTCATATAGTGAGAGATTTCTGACACAAGCTCTTCCCAGAGTCACGAGTAATGCATTGCAGTCGCAACAACCTCCTTTCTGCTTTCCATTTTTGTCTCTTTTTTTCTTCTTTCCTCCACCAGCTGTCCCCGCATCCTCAAAGTTCACATTGGGTAGGGTCTTGTGCTGTCAGGCAACTTCTGGTTTGTTCTGCTCTTTAGTTCCCTGGGCTGAAACAAACAGACAAACACACATGCACACACACACACACACACGGAAGTGCACACATGCGCCCTTGCACACGGTAACACAGAAAGGCATAGTGAGAGGCCTTTTGTGCTTTTCTTGACTGCACTGTGCACTGCTGCAACATTTTCCTGATGACTTCCTACAGCCAACAGCAAAGTGTCACTTTCCTTCGATTTGCTAATTTGCATTGGTTCCCTTTCCCAGCGTGATTCTGGGTATCAGTGCCCACAAGCTGAATGTCAGTGTCTCTTCTCAGCATACAAATATCCCCCTGATATAGTACGTCATGTATACTCCTGGACATCTCTAGCATTTGATAATACCCTTGATATTTCACTATCAAAATTTCAAATTGCGTTTAATCAAATACCACCATGTGTATGCCAAATATGTCCTCCTGCATCACAAATAGTACCCTCCATGTACCTGAAAGACATAGTGACTTTGTGAAAATTATTAATGCTGTAACTATGATTTTTTTTTTACATTAAGAATGATATATAGGCTATGCATGTTGAATGAAAAGCTGATTAAATTGTTAAATGCATAGAAATGTGGTGTCCCAAAATATTCTATTCTTGTGGATTTGGCAGCAGCACTAGACCGAGCGGTATAGGTGATCTGCCATGGCCTCATCTAATCTGATTTGCATGCCAGAGAGAATTATGTAATTGGCATTTATGCAGAACAAAGAAGGATCAGCTCATGGAAAAGAAGGGTTTTCATGTAGAACTGTGTGTCTAAGCCTGTTTTCTGCAGCTCTTGTGCTGCCTACGGTTGGCTACTGCGCAGACAGACAAGAAGTGACTGTTGTGTGGGACTGTTTGTATGTGCATGTTTGTACCATACACACGCTTGATATGATGTATTAGTGCATGATGAGCTGGCATGTGCCCTACGACAAGGGTGATTTATTGGAGGCATACTAGATCTTCCACAAATGTTACCTCAGATTTATGAAGCTTTTAGCTCTCCTGTAATTGTAATGAAAGCCATGTGAATGTACATATATAGCAGAGGCTTAAGATGAACCATATGTAAGATAGGTTAGAACAGCATGATATGACTCTGAGACATGGTTTTGACATGATTTACTCACTGCCTTGCATTGCATTCAGATTCTTTAGCCATTTTTACACATATTACACATATTAAATCCAAGGTAAAACTTATCCAAGGCCTCACTGTTTTGACCTTTTCTCTTATAGATCAAATTAAGCCTGAGGCTAACTTTATCTTAGAGCAAAGTGATTACCAATTGTTGTTAGCTCTAGGTCTACTATCTAATTTAATTAAAGAACAACAAATGTTGTGTGCTGAAGAATTTATAGTTGGACTTAATTTGGACCCAGGATTACATTAGAAGGGGGTTGCCCTGTGTGTGTCTCGGGATCAGAAAAGTCTGATTACCCTATAAGTCACAATGCACATGCTCCAGAGATTTCTGCTTTCAAAAATGCATTAAAGGGACCCAGTGGAGTTTTCTTGTAAACAAACAAAAGTTATGTTTATGCATCCCTGTGTGCCCCCTTGTGCGTTCCCCATGCAAGCGTGGACATGATAAACAAAACGGGGATCCACTCTTAGAGAAACATCCCCATAGCGCTGCTAGAGGTCTAAAACTCCATGGGCAGCCTTTCAGAAAAGTTTTGCTCAATTTTGAGATAAAATCTATAAACGACACTACCTGTCTTAAGTTTTGGTATGAAGTCAGGACACAGCAAGCTCTCATTATTATTATTATTATTACAGCCCCATATAAAGGGGTTGTCATTGTAGGAGGTTTGGGAGGACACTGGGAGATAATGACAAATTAATGAAAAAAATTTAATTAGCCTACATATGTATACACTATGTATAGTACATACACAGACAGTGTATATATTTATATTGATACATTATGATTTCTTGATATGCAGTCACTATCATTGTAAAGTATCAAAATGAATTGGTTAACAGTAGCATACATCTCCTGCCACTGTTACCTGACAGTAATATAATGCTCTGTAATGAATTTCACATTTATTATCACATTTTTTATGCACAAGGAAATGAAATTCATTAAATAGACTCCTTTGGAAATGAAATGCTGTAAGTGAGTCAGTTTGAAGTTGTGAAAGAGTCATGAGCTTATTTCTAAAGATGATTTAACCACACAAAACATCAATTGGCTGATTTATTAGGGTCTAAAAACACTGGCTGACATTCCTCTGAGCTACAGTGTGTATGTGTATGTGTGTGTGTGTGTGTGTGTAAAAAGTCTTGTCCATTCTCACTACCTGCTGGGTGGCTAATATTACAATTTACTAGGCAGTTTCCATTTTTAGCTCGTTGCAGGGCTTTTTGTGTCGGGTATTAGTTAACTGTGATTGTATTTGAATTTGTTTTGCTCGCTGTGACAGAAGCAAGAGCAAAGGCCTGACTCATGAAGCAGGATTGATAAGCTGGATAACTGTGCTGACTAACACCTGGAACTCCCCCAAATCTGGAACATGGCCCTAGGCCAAATCTCCCGCAGTGAGCGTGAGACTCATGCAATGGACTCTAATCTGACACACTCTCCCCGCACCTCCTATTTCTCACGCTCCGAATTGTTGACGTCGGTGTTGCTGTTTTGTGGGTACAAGCCGACACTCGACCACAGCCAGAGTTTCACCTGACGGAGAGCGAGCTGTCAGATGCAGAATGGACTGTTATTAGTCCGCCTGGGTCCTCCGGTTGCTGCGTTGTGTTCAATCACGTGCATTTATGTAAATGATGATGCACTGCACAGCTGAGAGGGCGCAGACAGGGAGAGAAAGTGGCGACAAAGAAACGGTGTATTCAGAAATAAGAATAGTTGGATCTTTGGAAGTATTGCAGTTGCACTGGCTCCATTTTATAAAGGTCAAAATATTTGCAGGACAAAAAGGCTAATTTTTCTCACTGAATTGGAGAAGCAAAGGTAGCGAAAGAGCGAAAGATCAGAGGGACGCTGTGCTAACGCTCTAATAAGCTTTTATGACCCTGTAAAATTGGGGCTTTATTCTCATTTGTTTAAATATTACTGGATCTCGGCTCTGTTGAAAAAAATGCACTGTGGCTGCTATCATTTTAATGACTGAAACACTCAGGCAGGCAATCTGTCTGCTTCTTGCAAAACTAAACACTTTGCTCCAATTTTTCCTATATTCTTAACTGAAGCCTGCTTATTTTCTAAAATTAAAAACTACACTTAAAAAGCGACTCAAGAAAGTTTGGTTTCTTACCCAAACAGCTGTATTTTTTTTGTATATCATATCTTTTATTTTCCATTTTTTAAATGTCAGTGTAAACTTTTTTTTTTATTATTCTCACACATAAAAGCAGTATTTTTTCACATGATTGAAACAGCCTTTTTTCTTCTCCTGAATATTTTATCACAAAGTCACTTCACCTATTCAAAGCTCTATTTTGCAATATTTTGAAATGAGATTTCTGGTTATGTGAAAGGCTTGTTAATGCTGGGCTCCTGAAAAACCATGGGCAGCCGCTCCCAGTTTATAGCACATGCTTGGTGTGACAGGGGCCTAGAAGTTAAAAACAAAAAGTGACTGGTGAAAAAAGGAGAGCCACAATTTGTTTAAACGCCAGTGAATTTTGTGCTTTAATTGAATAGATGGACAGAAAAAGGAGGCCTAGGGGATGTCAGTGTAACTCTGTGAAAATTGTTAGCTAATATGCTAGCCAGAATAAATGGATCAAGGACCATCAGATTGCTGACTTGGTGTCTAGAGCAAATATTGCTCCAGCACTATTACGTTTACTTGCTGGGAAATGTTTTAATTAAACAATAACATGATTTGGAATGAAAACATTATGCATCATTTGCAACTGTGAGAAAGTTACAGTTAAATTATTCATTACAAATAAAGTCATTGATGTCATTTATATAAAATTCAATGAGTTCTCATCCCAACTTATTAAATATCTCTGCTTGTCAGTTGACTTCCAGGTCTACGTGTGACCCACTAGGTATCCTCCTGAAATTGTTGTAGACAGTCTGGGACGTAGTGTCTATTTATGCCTGTTAAATGCACTGAGTATTTTCAAAATACACTTCCATTTTCACAGGAAATGTATGGTTTCTGCTCGTTAGATGCATAGTGTTTTTTTTTTTTTTTTTTTAAATAAACGTACAATGTTGATAAAACAACACAACAGCGGGCTCCCGGGTGAAAGTCCAGGGTTTGTTGGACGCATCCACCTCCCCTTCTGCCTGACCCATAGGGTCTTTCTAACTCCTTATATTACATTTTTTACTGGTGGTGTTTCAAACTGATGCAGTTTGGTGGCACTAAAAACAGACACCACCCAGCGGTGTATCATACTGCCATGAAAAGGCCTTTTTGAAGTGGCGTATGACACTGAAATCCCCGATAAAGTGGCAGTTTGAATGAGACTGGGCTGATAAAAAGGAGCACACCATCAGGAGAGACAAACCCAATAACTGTATGGGGTTCCCAAATTTTTTTTTGCAAAAGGGGCCCCCTTTTGTAACATCGACAAGCCCCCTTAGAGCTCCCATAAAGGTCCCTACCAGTGACTGTATGACATCTGGACACTGTTAGTTAGGACAGTCAGCTAGCTACCTGTTACTATCATACAAACGTTAGGTGTAACCATCAGCACAATAATATGAGCATACCTTTCTAGTCACTGAAAATAAAAGAAAAAAATCATGAGGAGTAGGAAAAATGACACCAGGGGGTGTTAGGGGTTCTCGATTTGCTTCTTTGCGAAAGACCTGCCAGAGTCTAGGACTGCCACTGTCAAAAAGAATTAGGGCTCTGCACAACAGCAAACACCTACGCTCACCAAATTTGCATTATTATTGAATAATTTCTCTGTTTTTGTTTATTGCATTTGAATTTTCAGTAAATTAATGTTTTGACTGGTTTAATATTTTTAAGTGTCCAAATTAACCCCCCTCATATTCTAAGTGCGGGCTTTTGCTGCAGTGCATTTCTCTGGCTGGAGGCAAGGCGGCATAGCTGTGCGGCTATCAACCGGTGTTGATCCGTTACCGCTCTTTAAAATGCTGAGCTGTCAGCAGGAGCCAGGTGAGGCAGTTTGTTCGGCTCACCACTCAATGGACATGTTTCATTGGCACCTTGCTGGAGGTCAGCAGTAAGTGACGGCCAGAGCTGTCGGGGTCAGGCCTACTACCCGGCTTTAGCTGGAGAGTGAATTACACCGTAGGTGGGGCAGGTGGGCTGAGCCAAGGCTGGGGGGGCTCAGATTGTGGCCCAGCAGCATGTTAAGGGTGTGTGTGCAGAAATCCATTTGACCATAGTGTCACACAGCTTCATTTATACGCCTGATGTGTAAGAGCTGCTTGGAAACCCGGCAATTCCCTTTTTTCCCCCCACAGATTCTTCAACCAATAACTATTCTGTAGGGTACCTCACTCGAGTGATGGAGTTGGAAGAAGATGTATCATTGAAGGATTAGGACTAGAGCTCATCAAAGAAAATAGCCTGGTCAGTGTGACATGCCACTTTAAAGTGGTTGAATATTTTAAGAGAGCCCTCTTCCTCAGAGGAAATGAAATACAGACAAAGAGTGGAGAGCAGGAGGTTTTTGTTTGTTTCTGCCACCGCTCAGGGGCAGAGATGGAAGATTTGGAGATGTGGAGTAGATTGTTAGGGAGTGAGGCCTATTTTCACCGCAGCTGAGGCCTCCACTAGCCACAAGCAGTTTATATAATTCTAGAGATGAGAGAACAAAATATCTTCCACCACACAAAGTAAGATTTTACTTCCTTCTCCTCCTCTCAGCTTTGCTATATCTCCTCCTCTCCTGCTTTACTCCAATCACCTCCAGACAGCACGAGGTGCATCAAGGACAGTACAAGGCATCGCAGCGTCGCCACACACAGACAGCCACAGTGCGACAGAGTGTAAACAGCCCCCTCTTACATGACATCTAGTCAGGATCATTGTGCTTGCTCTACCATGCATCACCTGCCGCTAAACGATTGCGTATTGTGGGGCGAGTGGATGTGTGTCCAGGTAACCGGACGCCGGCTGGTCAGGATTGCCTGGGAGCGATCCACGCCATGGAGAATGACTTAGTTGAGCCCCGCTGCTGAGCTCTTCTGAGCATGCTTAAGAGCTGAGAATTATTCCACTCATTTCTAGGTTCCTGTGAAGCATGACAAAAAACTCGAGTGCTTCATGCTCGCCCAATTCCCCTCCTGAGAGGAGCCGAGAGGCTCTGGGTTTAGAAGTCGTTCAGCAAACACTCAACATGATGAACATTAATTACATCAATTAAGTGGACCACAACCATTGTCTGGGGTGACTAAAAACACTGTCAGAAATGCATTGACAGCACAACAATGAAATGCAGTCCTGGAAGTGCTGCTTTTAGTTTAAGGTAGCTGGCAGAGTACCAGACAGTAAATAAAGGATATGTATTTTTCTAATGTGAAAAATAATGATCTTGTTTTATAACCTTCAGCCTGAGATATCATAGCTATTAATTTGTGATGAATACACCTAGCTGTTGGATTTTTCTCACATAGCTTTTCTTAGGCATAATTGTCATTATGTATAAAGTGCATACATAAAGGGCACATTGAAACAGAGGTTCAGGGTTGTTGTGAATGATGGGTGGTGTTGGAGCAGAGTTCTGAAAGGCCCCCACGGTATTTGTATGTATGACTTCAATAATTACCAGCCAAAGGTTTAATAAAGCATTATTATACAGTATATACAACATGTGATTACACATGGTGTCCAGATTATTACAGTATGCTGTAGTATGTTTATTGAGTTTACTAATCATGTCAGTGTGTTTTACTTCACTAAAGGCTTGTGTGTCTGTGTCTGTGCTTATGTCCTGTGACTGCAGTTCATGGTTCTCAGTGTCAAAGATAATTCAAATATGTAAATATTTGGAGCCATAGAGGAAGTGAAATTTCCAGATTTTTAAATAATAACTATAGTGCTGTATGAAATAACTGTGTGTGATTCAGTTTACATGATAATATAAGCAGATAACCCAAATGGCCAATAGATAAAAAGTGAAATAATAAACAGAAACGACCGACTGTGATTGCCCATTAAAATGAGAAAGATGAAAGTC
Source organism: Chaetodon striatus (assembly GCA_029783705.1). Classification (NCBI taxonomy): domain Eukaryota; kingdom Metazoa; phylum Chordata; class Actinopteri; order Chaetodontiformes; family Chaetodontidae; genus Chaetodon; species Chaetodon striatus. The sequence goes on from JAPZEB010000006.1 coordinate 10,754,760, forward strand.
ACCTCAGCCACAGCAGCTCACTGCGTCGCATGTGACACAAAGTGCAGACAGCACCATGGCGCGAGAGTCCTGAGCGGCTTCCTCCGTCAGGAAAACTGACATTCTTGTCCTGGAGGTGAACAGTGAAATGTGTAACACCCAAGACGCCGCTAACGGCAAGTTGAATTTGTGTCTCTGAAGATACTGAATGCCTGATGACCTTGGTAGCCATGCATAATGATGCACACTTAACAGTTTATTTTTGGAACACAATGAAGCGCATAATTAACTTTGTAGTAGAATGAATTGTGTTTCCATCATCTTGGCAGTTGCCTGGAGTTTGTTTTACTTATAAATGATTAACAAGGTTGCATTCAGTTAGTCATATGTGGCTGCATTTATATTTAGACAACAATGCTGCTGCTGCCTGTGTGAGTTAAAGTCTGCTTAAACCATTTACATGGTTGCATAATTAATTAGGGCTGTGACTAACTATTATTTTCATCATTGATTAATTTGCCAGTTATTTTCTCAATTAATCAATTCATCAATCAATCAATTAATCCTTTTGTCCCTAAAATGAGGGAGAATTGTGAAAAATGCCCCTCACAATTTTTCCCAGAGCTCAAGGCGACATTTTAAAATAGGCTGTTTAGTCTGACCAACTGTCACTTTATAAGAATATTAAACAGAGAAGTGCATTTAAGATCCCAGTACCAGTAAATGTTGCATTTTAGCTTGAAGAGTGACTGGTTTAATAAAATTATTACTGGTGTTGTGTTCACATGGAATTAGGCAGACGGAAAACACATTCTGGACAGCATGGAAAAATAAACAGTCTGAGGGAATAGCAGGATGGTAAAACAAATGTTACAATGATGAGGCTGTATTGTTCACAATGGATGGAATAAAGTGTATTAAATAAAATTATTTGGTGTTTACTATTTTGTGTAATTTTGAAAGTAATGTCTAGTAATTGTCCAGATCACCATGTTTCCACCTTGTGTAAAGAGGCTACGTAACATCTGGTTGTAAATTATGTCACAGAGGATGGCAGAACTTTAAACAGCAATGCTGTCAACAGTTACCATTGCTGGTATTCTCTGCCGGCCTCACCCGATTTTACCGTCCGGCATCGTCCACTAAAATGACCATCTGCCTGATTCCATGTGAACGCAGCATAATTCACTTTCTGTCAGTTGACTACCAGAATAATCGACTAATCCTCTCAGCTTAAGACTTCATTTAATTTCCCTCAAATAACCCTGTATTCAAGACTGAACTATTTATTTAGATTATCAAGAGAGTCTTAATGGTTATGGTTTATGGTTAGGTTGTTGCTTCCATGGCAACCTGTTGTCAAGCTGGTGAAAAAGGTGATTCTTGAGGAATTCGATGATAGCCAAGAGAAGAGTTTATAATGTCATGCTAACGTTGAGCTGTGTGTTCTATTCTCTACTAATATGTCATTGTTCATTCTCTAGTCTTTCCATGTAACCAATATGGATGTAAAAACATTTGTAGCTGTCTTACTATAATGTTAGATGAATGTGGGATTTAATCAGCTGAAAGGAAAGGACTTTATTTTTCCTGTCAGAGCAAAATTTGAATCAAGACTTTTAGCTGCTTTTTGATTTAAGAAATAAATTTAAACATTTTTTTCTCTGTGTAGATATGTAAAAAACTATGATCACAGTTTGACAAAATAATTGCTAATATAATTTTGCTTGGTTTCTTTAGCACTAAAAATATAGATTTATGACAATGAGAGGATGAAAAAGGAAAATGGAGCTGGACAACAGAGAGGGTGCACGTCAAGGTTACCTGCCCACCTACCAGACAAGGATATTCCTGCTTCTATGTGGCCTTACCTTCTGCTGTTTATCTCCTCCTCCTATTCTTATCATGTCAGTCACAGGACCACATTTCCAAAGATGATGATTTGGATGATTAGCTGCGTTATTGTCCTACAATGCAAGCGATAGGGAGAGAGACAGGGAGGGAGAAAGGGAGAAAGAGGGGGGAGTAAGGTGTGTAGTTGGAGGGCCTGTCACCAAAAGCCATTATTGTAATTGGAAGTTAAAATCCCATTTATTTTCCCCTCTAGTACTTACTGTCAGTACTAAGACTGGGGTCTTGTTACAAAAATTAACATTTGTTATCAGTGTCAAGGGTCATGCAAGAGAACATCAACTTATTGAAAAGGCTGCCACTCAAACAGCTGAGGCAGAGAGATTATTTACTATAGAGAGAATGTTTCTGTTGCACAGCCACAGTCGCTCGCTGTTTCATGTGTAATGTTTTCTAGTACTCTCTGTTGTTAGGTGTCAAAAGCTGCTTTATGCTAATAATTGTTCAGTTTGTAGGTTTTCACATTTTGTACTTTGGAATGAAAACATGTGATGGTGCTGATGATTTTTTTTAAAAACTCTGCTAGTGTTCATCTTTCTGATGTTTCTCTGGAAGGCTTTCTTTATACCGTGCACTGAAACTGTATTTGTAATGCACTCTTTAAATCTGCCTTCCACTTGTCTTCTTGGAAGGCTTGGCCCAGGTCACGTCTGTAAGGATTACTGACGCACTGTACGTGAAATATAAATGAAATGAACTTGATTTAACATACACAACAAAACTGCAGGACCCGCAACCTGGTGCAAGTTCAGAGACAGAGAGAGGGCAGCAGAGGCCTAAAGTAGACTGGGAGGTGCTATAGTGTAAAAAACAGAGCCCAGTCCCAAATATAGCTGCTAAAAGTGACTGCAGGGTCCTGACTCTGTCTCCTCTGTGTGCCATGCTGGACTGAAGGGAGGATCAAACTATGTCAGTGAGTTGAGAACTGCTCAGCCCTCTGCAGAGGGTTTAAAGGGTTCATTGAGGTCCATATTTTTTCCCATGTTCTGTCCTCATAATTCCACATCTAATAAAAAGGTTTGTATGATTTAAATTATAAGTGAAACTCAAAGTGAAAAAGTAAAAGATAATATGGAGCTGATTCAAAGTTATGTCTTTTTGAGCGATTGAGCTGTTTGCCTGGTGAGTTACTTGTAAACAAACAAAAGTTCAGTGCTTTTCCTTCCACATTAAAATCCTTCATCCTTGTTTTCTGGCTAATATATTCTTCTTCGTTTCGGTCTATGTGGTACCTTGCTATACTTTTTTCACCTTAGTGCCACCAACTGGTGAACAGCGGAATAATGTGAAACTGGTATTGCTCCATAGCAATACTAGTGGTCAAAAACAAGAGTGCCATGTTTTTGAAACTGTTCAGCTGTGATGTTCATTATAAAAGGGAAAGGAACATAAAGGGGGCCTATTATGGTCTTTAGTATTTTGTGTTTTAGGCTATACATATAGTGTTACATTTAAGTCTGTTCTCATTAAACATAGACAAAGTTTCAAATAATGAGGTAAACATATGTGGAAGTAATTAGTGTGAGCAAAAACTTCAGGTTTCCTCCAAACTTTTGGAGTTTTTTTTTTTTCCTTTTGCTACAGTATGATGTCACAATGTGCAGGATTTCTTTATATGGTCATCTGCTTCCAGGCGCGCTTCTGCAAGTGTTTACATCACATGGCCTACACCTACTAAGTGAAGCTACATACTAACGTTAGGGAAACAATTGAACCTGGTTGCTGATATTGTTAATTTCTCCGTAATTTCCAATCATCTTCCTGCTGGAGTATGTACAGTTGTGCTCAGAAGCTTTTACTGGTGCTTTTTCACAGTAAAAAGTGCTTCTATTCTCCGTTAGTTATTCCCCAGCTACAATGACAGTGCAGAAATGCTGAGATATGGAAGACAGAGAAACACTGACCAATGGGAGCAGATTGGGCTTTTTCAGGAGGGCAACTTAAAGTGACAGGCGCTAAACAGAGCGTCTCAGACAGAGGGTGAATGCAAGGGTTCCAGGACAGACAGTATGAGGACAATAAAGCGTTTGTTTTTTTGACATTACAGCATGTAAACATGTTCCAGTAGAAACCTTAAATCGAAGTATGAACCTACAAATGAGCACAATAGATCCCTTTTAAGACAAAGTGACAGCGATTTTGTTACTCGATCCCATTTTTGTGACATTAAACCAGAATCGAGTGAACTTGGAGGTCTGTCAGACATTTTTTTACGAACAATAACTCCCTTAAAATGAGCTACTTTTGTGGTACATGAGCAAGACCAGGATATTTGTGTTATTAAAGATTATTGTGGATTTTCACTATTTTTGTTTTGTATTTCAAAGCACGACTGGCTCATGTCAAAACAAGATTAATTTCAGTGTTCTGCATGCTAAATAGACCTCCACGGCTACATGAAGGCGTGCTGTGTCTCATAACCCTGGAGTGAGTTTTAGATATCCAGTCATGTTCGCAATATATTGTCTTGAAAATTTGTTAAATGTTCATAACGTGCTTGCTCAAATGTCCCAGATTTGGCCACAAGCAAGCATCTACTTAGCATAATATTCATATTTCCAAAAAAGCTCTTAAGAGCACTCCTGGCATTGTCCATTTCTCTTATTTGCCTCTTATTGCTGTAACGTTTGCTTAATGCCCGGCCTGTGCCTAGCGATCGCATGCTGTGCTCATTGTGAATGCAGTGTGAATGTGCTGTTTGGGTATGGGCCCATGCATCTCCAGGGCCCTATAATCAGCTCTAAGCTGCTTCTATCAATCTTCATAACTGTAGTGGGTTGAGGAGGGAAGTGCAGCTAATCAGCTCTAACCGGCCCCATGTTCAGCCTGACTGTCACTGTTATAGCAGGGCCATATGCAAACAGTGTCCCTTACATGTGTGTCCCTTACTCACATCTTGGCCGTCTCGCAGGGCCATTCCACAGATGGCCAGCTCTAGCAGAAGTCAGTTTTTGAAAAGGGCCTGTGACTTTCACTGAATAGCTGTTAGTGTAGGTTAATATAGGAGTGGTGGCCCTGCAGCGGTGGCAATCACAGCTCTGATCAGAGCCGGGCTTCAAAGACGTCTTTGCAAGTTGAAGCCAGAGTTGTCATTAGCTTCTGCCCTGTGCTTGACAGCCCTTCCCCACCCCCCAACTCCTTCTTCCTGTCTCTCTCTCTCTTTCTCTTCCTCCCTCTTTGTCTCTCTCTCTTATCGCGCTCATTTTCTGTCCTTGTGCAAATGGCCACTGTAATCCTGGGTCTGGGTGCTTGGGCCTGTCACTCCACATTTGCACTAAGCATCTTTCCTTCTCTCATCTCCTTTGCCCTAATTGTATTGTAATAAGCAATTACAGATCTATTTATGCGCACTAGAGCTGAGATTGGACCACTTTTTAAAAGGGCATGTAGGGGAGCTAGAACTGGACCAGGTGGTGCCCCCTCGTCTTCAACTTGTAGCTGGACAAAGACACCACTGCTGCTAATCGCTCAGCGTCCCCTGCTTTCTCTCACTGATGATCTAATCCTGCTTTACTATCTTGTGCTTTGCTTCTGTTTTCTATCGTGTGCAGAACGCCCTCCGAAGCAAAAGTGATTGTGCTGTTGTTTGTTGTTTATTGGCTGTGTTTTCTCTTTGTGAGTCAGCTCTAGTGATGCAAATGAGCAGAGGCAGTGTTTACCTGGACTGGCCATGTTTTCCCTGTGTGTGTGTCTGTGTGTGTGTGTGTGTGTGTGTGTGCCCATCGTGCCTGCACAACGTCTAGGCCTTTGATCATACTACATTGCATTGACAGATGCTTTCTGGTGCTTTCTGGTTGCTTATGAACGAGGCCACAGACGGGATCTGAATGCCAGTAATTATATCCCCTTGCTAGAGCGATAACAATTGTGGCTTATACAACAAAGTGCGATGGCTTTTTTCTATCTGTCCCATTATTTTTAGGTATGAGAAATGACATCGAAATCCCCCGTCTGCTTCCTCCCTGTCTGGGGCTCTGTGTTTACAGCTGTTTGTGAGCCCGTATGTGTGAGAGGTGGGGGCCATGATAAAGGCTTACACCTTGTAATCATAGCTGGATGTGTGATCTTAGCGACCTGCCTGAGAACTGGCTCGGAGAATGGCGTGCATGTGGTGTGTGTGTGTGTGTTGGAGAAGGGAGGGTGGTGACTGAAAGAACCACTAATAACAAATTTGCAGTAAGGAAGAGTCGGTTAATGAGGAATATGACAGAATGAAAAGGTTTGGAAGCTCTGCTGAGAGTAAAAAGCAAGAGTGGAGGTAAGAACAGTGGGAGCAATGTAGAAGTGTAAGCTTTTCTGAGGATGTGTTCTT